>OY735214.1:8627711-8690211 GCA_963457665.1 Thysanoteuthis rhombus
AATAACTTCAACATTCATGGGAGAAGGGTCATGACCAAAGGGTCCGAATATTTTTTGTAGATTTTTGCGGCAAAAATACCCATGCGACATACACACACACACATTGCACCGGTTGGAGGTTGAAAATGTTGATAACAGATTTAATCGTCGCACTGGGTTAACACTCGATGAGGTGGGACACGAACACACGAGTAACATCCCTCGTACTATTTACTGATCATCTATTGGCCAATTATTAGATGGGCGCATTGATACGTTCTGCAACCATATGCTATACCTTATGACAATGTCTCAAATGAAATTACAAACCACATATATCAAGACAACCCTAAAACAAAATAACAAGCAAAATTTAAGAATGATATTCGAGGTGGTTTTTGGTCAGCATAGCTGGAGAGCCATATTTCATGTCTGTAGATGAGTTATTGTAGATAGATTATAGCTGTATGTAAGCAATTGTTGATAAATTGTCTGTATATAAATTGTATCTATAGATTAAGTATTGTAGATGAATTGTATCTGTAGGTGAATTTTTGTCGACACATTATTCGTGTATGACTGTAGAATCGTCAGGCGGAGGGCACCCAAACCTTTTGTATTACTGGTATTTCACACCGTATAACGCGTGCCTGTGTATAATACGCAACTTTGAAGATAAATTAAGATAAAAAAGATTTTAATGATTTTGATGCAATAAAAATAGAAGATACAGAATTTTAATCTAGAACAAAAAACGTCGACAGAAAATTCAACTGCTTGAGTGAAATCATTTGTGGAATCTCCAAATTTCGAATTCGATCAAAATTGTGCGCGTTATACATCATGAAATATGTCTTATATGGTTAGTATGCTGGAATTAATTTCATACTATTTCCATTAAAAGCATATACAATGACCAGAAAGTACCCAGAGACAGAGAGAGAGAGAGAGAGAGAGAGAGAGAGAGAGAGAGAGAGAGAGAGAGAGCATTTAACACCACTGTCTCTAAAAATTAAATCAGGTTCGATGTAGGGGAAGCAACTGTTAAAGATACCTGGATCCGTCTCAAAATCTTATTATTTAGCTCATAACTCACCCTCCACAAACTCTCATTGAAAATTATTGAGAACTCTTTACAATAGTATGAAAAAAAATCTCCCTATCATGAACAATTCCTCGAATTTTTTTTCCTCATCTAACAACCTTACCCGACAGAAAATTCATGTAAAATCTTTGCAGATAACGTGGACATATATCCAACTTGCTGGAAAGATAACTAACACATATCTGGATCAACTCAAAGATTAAATCGATTCTCTTTTATCTTATGGCCCACCCAGCCACAAAATATAATTGAAGTTCATTGAATACTTTTGGAGATATTGCGTAGACAATCAGACTGAGAGACAGACAAACAGATGGGCGGACGGAGAGAGAGTGACGCGCATGAAAAGACACAACTCTCACAACATTTTCAGGTAAATAGGTTAAATCTTACTTCAAATAAATTGTCCTTCCAGGAAAAGGTTGGGCGAATCTGAAGGAACCTCTTTATTCATAAAAATTATAATAAGACCCTGAACAGTGCAGTTTTGAACTGTACTTGGGATTCTAAAACGAATTAACCGCATTTTTTGAGGTATATCTGTACAGCTATACCTTGAATTATGCAGTTATGTTTAGTGTGAATTCTGTGGTAATACGTTAAAGGTAATACTGTACAAATAAACGTAACTAAGTATTAGCTGAAAAAACCCTGCATTAACTCATGATAAGACCTTGAACAGCGCAGTTATTAACAATACAGAAAACTTTGGAACGAGTTATCTGTTCTAATTAGGTATACCTGTGCCACTTCGGCATAAAACATGACTGACTTGAATAGCACGGTCTTGATTAGTGCAGGTCTGATATAATGCTGTTAAGGTATTGCTGTACGAATTAGTGTATCCAAGTATGAGCTGAAAAAAAAGCAGTTTAAATTAAGATAAGACGCTGAAAAGTGCAGTTTTGAACAGTACGTAAAATCATAGAACGAATCAATCGCACTCATCAAGATACATCTGTACTGAACCCTTGAATCATCATCATCATCATCATCATCAGTCTTTTAACATCCGTCGTTGGACATAGACCTTCCCCAGGATTCGCCACACTTCTCTATCATGGGCGTCGTATTACCCAGTATTTTCTGAATTTGTCTAATTCATCTCTCCAATTTTGTGTTCTGTCGGCCTCGGTTTCTCATGTGATCTCCGGGGATTCATGTTGTGAGTCGTGATGTCCATCGATCGTTTTTCATTCTTGCAAAATTCATTCAAAAAGTTATTGTCTCACGAAAAACTGATCAGTCATACACGTAAAACAATTCGTACAAAAACAGATGACCAATCAAACAATAACAAAATGGCAATGTCTGACTCCTTTGTTATGTTGAATAGAATAGAATATTATCTAACCCTTCAATTTTTGTTTGTTTATTCATATTTCCGTTTGTTAACACTCAAATAGGATGATCTCATTGTTTTATTTACCACCCTCCTTCGTGACGCAAATTAACTTGGGGAAATTACTTTGCAGAAACTCTTAAGAATTCGTGTCTGATCACCACACATAAACACAGCTTGAGATGAGTTAAAATTAAAAAAACAACCACAAAAAAACAAACTAAAATTAGTATACTTAGATTGTTAAAAACTGATTATCTGATAAAATAGCTTTAAGCTCCTTAATGCCGACCCGTACATAAATAACTCGGTCATTTGTGACAACTATATCCTAGTATCATACATTCTAATTCACCAAAGAAACAATAAGACATCATCTTTCGCATATCTATTCCTTGGTGAGAAAACTGGAAGATTCAAGAAAAAGATGATTATCTTCTTAATAGTGTTTTTTATCGTATCTTGTTTCTTTCAAAGTTGATGGGTTCTTGTTGTTAACACTGAATTTTCAACTAATAAAGAAGTTGAAATGGGAAGCCAGTGCAGATTTAGCTTTTGTGTTTCTCTCAATCCATGATACAAGTTGAATTCCTGTAGTCCAACTTAGGTTTAATCTGACTAAAATTTAATGAAGACAATTTACTCACATTTACTAATTGCATTCCTGCCAATTCATTCTGCTGGTACAAGTCCTGTATTACGACCGTCTTTCAAACCCGATCAAATTTTCATGAAAACATTTGATTGACATTTACTTATTATTATTATTATTATTATTATTATTATTATTATTATTATTATTATTATTATTATTATTATTATTATTATTATTATTATTATTTGGAATCTCACACCAGTTGCCTGGTGGTAACTGCTGGAGTTTGAGTGACAGCAAGTCTCCTCAAGTCTCCAGCCCTCCTCTCCTAGTACTCATAGGTCGCAGTAATTCTACGATTTACAGTTTCACACCGGTTGCCCAGTGGTTATCGCTGAAGGCTGAGTGACAATAAGTCTCCTCAGGTCTTCAGCTAACGTCTCCTCCCTCTTTCGCATATCATGACAGAGCTACAATTCGTTGCAGTACTTATATCTGTAGCACCTTCCTCAGTATCCGTGCAGTTCCCAGTAGTGCTGTGGTCTGTACGGTCTCTATCCTCCCCCTAATCCCGATCTCCTCCAGTCTCTCCCTCAGCGTTTTGGGGACAGTTCCTAGTGCTTCCACTATGACCGGTACTACCCTGGTTTTCATGTTCCACATTTTCTTTAACTCCCTTGCTAGGTCCTGGTATTTTTCCCTTTTTTCACCCTCCTTCTTTTTTACTCTATGGTCTGCAGGCACAGCAACGTCTAGTATTTGGCAGGCCTTCCTTTTTTTGTCTACTATTACTAAGTCCGGCCTTCTTGCCTAGATGAGGTGGTCAGTTTGGATGTCAAAGTCCCACAGTAGTTTGTGGTTGTCATTCTCCAAAACTGCCTCTGGCTTGTGCTGATACCACTTTTCCCCATGGTTGAATCCCATTTGTTTACTTAGTTCCCAGTGTATCATCGTTGCTACTCTATCGTGTCTGTGCTTATACTCCTTCTGGGCGAGCTTACTACATTCACTAGTTATGTGGTTTACTGTCTCATCTCTTTCACCGCACATGCGGCATTTGCTGTTTGTCTGTGTTCTGTCGATTTTTGCTTTTATGTAGTTTATTATTATTATTATTATTATTATTGAATAAAAATAAAAATGCCTCTAAAGGCATCTCCTTAAACAATTTACATTAGAAATTCTTATACAACATTGAAATATACTTTAATTCAAGTTATAAAAGTCCCAGGGTCAAAGCAATTTGTTTTTGTTACTTCGTTCTTGTAATATGTCTTATCTGACTAATTGACCATTAGAATTCCGTAATTTGTAAAACTGTTTTTTATTTTGGAAGTTCTGAATAGGTCTCGTCTTGCCCTTCTCTCAAACAATGTTGTAATGCCTAACTTATCTAGTCTATCCTTATGAATTGAATCTCCCACACCATTTATCATTTTGATAAGTTTTCTCTGTACGGTCACAATTTAAAAATTAGACTCTAATAATGTCGAGGTATTTTAGGGATGGTCATTTTAGTTCCGTATTGAAGGTTCCATATTAGGCTTTTGATCTTAACGTGTACAGCTATGTCCCTAAAATACTTATACAGTGGATATTCTTTAGTATAAATTTATTCATCTATTAGAACGAAATGAAGCTCAAATTTCCATATATGTAAGAACTTGTCAGTTTAACCCAGTCGATAAGAGAGCCGCCTACCAATAAGTTGGTCGTAATTTCAAGTCCCGTTGGGAACTTTCTCTCCAAAATTGAATCAATTCTCTCTTAGCCCATGGATTACCTTTCCACAAAGTTGTCATTGAAATTCATTGAGAGCTCTTGGAATTATTGTGTGTACAACGGACAGATAGGCAGACATAAAAAAAAAACATGAGTGAATATATATTAATATATGTGAAAAAATGAGACCTCTGGATTGACTCCCAAATTCAACCAATTATTTTTTACCTACTAGCCCTTCCTTCTACAAAGATATGGTATGGACAAACAGACAGAACGACAAACATAAGGACATACATAACATCCAGTGGTGTTGTGGTGTGGGAACGCATGGGAACGGCAGTTCCATACTTTTGCGTTGAAGGGGGAAACTGCGTTCGCTCACTACATAAAACTAATGGAATTCTCTATTCGAACAATTCACTGATTAGAAGAAAAAATCACCAGTATATGTCCACATATTCGTCCAATATGTCCTCAAAACGTCACGGTAATTTGTTAAATTTCGATTATTATCTTTTGGGATTTAAAACGCACCCAGATCCCCATTCCTGATAAGATACATCCCCTGCGTTCCCTCACTTTGCCCCACGTCACTGATAATATCTTCGGATAATCAGAACGATCTGAGAAGACTGAACAAGGGGAATCTAATAAATGGCATAAAAATCCCAAGTTCCTGGACTAAAAACAAGTGAAACGTGAGAGCACACCTCCCCACAAGCGCCATTATCGCAGGAAATGATTGTGCATGGTCCAAATCTAGTCACTTTCCTCATCGCCTTTCTTGAAATTTCATTGAAATTCATTGAGAACTTTTTGAGATATTGTGTGGACAGGCATGAGATATCGGTGATATTATGTGGTGTTGAAATACAACTACGACCTTGGGGAAGTAATTTTGCATGAATCTCTTCCAAAATTAAAGCGCTTCTTCCATGGCCTATCGACCATCCATTTTTGAAATTTCATCGAAATTTTTCCCCAAAATTATTTTTTTTATTGAGTCTGTGGACAAAACGGTATAACCAAGACAGCTTGAACACACGAACAAACCAATAAACCAGTTACAATAAGGCCTCGAGAAGTAAAAAAAGAATTACTTTTTTTTCAGGAATAAGAATAATTTCTTTAGTCGTGGTCAAGTGAGGTACTGATAGAGTACTGATCTATAGACAAAACGGTATGGCCAGGATCGCTGCCACAAACAAAGCAAACAAACGAATAGACATACAAACACATAACGAAACGCATCTATATATATATATATATATACATATATATATATATATATATATATATATATATATATATGGTACATGGTACATTTTAATACACACTCACACAGCACACACCACTGATGATGGGAAGAATCCCGAAACATGTATGGACTATTGACATATAAGGATTAATAAACCTTACCACCAAAAACTTCACTCCCGAGTCTGTCTCACTCTCTAAAGTACACATTACATATATATATATATATATATATGTATATATATATATATATATATATGTGTATATATATATGTGTATATATATATATATATATATATATATATATATATATATATATATAAAGAATAGCTACGGTTGTTCAACACCTCAAGCGAAAAATCACCAACATTTGATAGCGATTTTCTCAACATTTAAAAAATGATGGCTCATTGATTACTATATCGTCTGTTGTCACTCATATTCAATACAGACGTTTCGGTAATCATCTTCAGTCGGAATGAAAGTAAGAGTGGAGTCAAACATTCCTGCAACTAGGTTTGTCCTATTCATTTTTTTCTTCATGTTCTTCTGTTATTCTGAACCGTATTCAAATTCACCAATCAACTCTTAGCATATTCAAATTGATTTTTTATTCCTTTATTTGTCCGGTTGAGGTTTGGCAAGATCATTACGAGAATCTATTTTATAGGTGATAGTACTTCTCAGTTTGTATCAATTGATAACCGTTGTCCAGTCAGATTTTCCCCTTTGATGATATGAGTCCACTGTAATAGATTCAATGTATTTGAAAACTACGATAAATTTTCTGACCTTGTTATTCAGCAATTTAAACCCATCTGTTGCCACTGTTTTTCCTCCATGGTTCACTGATACTGAGCATTTCGTTCTGCACCGAATCCAATCCCAATCTCTTATATGCTTTCACAATAAGCCACATGTACTTATGTAATTAATTTTTGCCTATAACACCCAAGTTAAGAGCAAATGCAATTTCGTACGAGACGTCGAAACAGTCTTTTTAAAACTTTATTAAATAAGAGCACACTGAGAATTATATTGACTTAAGCGGTGCATCGGCTGTGAATATGAAATGAATTAGACAAAAGTATTTAGCAGACATCATAGAATTCATTGGAAATCTCAAATGGCAGTAGGCTGGCCATATTGCAAGAATGGCGGACAACCGATGGACATCGCAACTCACGACATGGATCCCCAGAGATCACATAAGAAACTGAGACCGACAGAACACAAAATGGAGAGATGAATTAGACAAATTCAGAAAATACTGGGTAATACGACGCCCATGATAGAGAAGTGTGGCGAATCCTGGGGAAGGTCTATGTCCAACGACGGATGTTAAAAGACTGATGATGATGATTTAGGTTGTCAGTGAAAGAAACTTCTATGTCTGCATACTGATATAGATACTCACCAAATCTTTTTCCTGTTATCTCCGAACGGATTTCTTTGAGATTTGAATCCAACGAACACAAATACAATCCCATACAAGATCTGTTGTCATCAATTTTGTTGAGTTGTCTGTCAGTCACGGAGACGAAGGGGATGGTATTTTGAAGCAGCCGAGCAAAGACAGACCGACTGAGAAGCGGCTGGCGCATCCTCTCCTACTGCACGGCAATTCCCAACCCACCCAACAAGAATTGATCATTCGCAACATTACGTATTACTATTGAATGACTAACCAGACCTATTATTATTATTATTATTATTATCGTCGTCGTCATTATTATTATTATTATTATTATTATTATTATTATTATGTTGTTGTTGTTGTTGTTGTTGTTGTTGTTGCTGGCTTTGATTATGTTCGTCACAAGCCAGGTCTAAACAAGAAATCGAAGCCTGTCAACCTAATAAGTCAAGGCTTTATGATAGTCCGGGCTTTAGAGAGAGAAAAAGAGGGGGCACGCCTTTTACATTTTCAGACGATACAACAGGTTCCCAAACATATACCTATATATACATAAAGCGATGTATGCTAGATGTAGTAGATATATTCACCGACGAGAATTCCCTGATAATGTGTCCAGTGGAGGTGAGAGCTCTTTTCTGTATTTCATATATGCTGTCGACAAGTTCACTGGTCCCTTTTTGAGTAATTCAAGGGCTCCAACTACGATCGCAGCCATTTTGGTCCTGAGATGCCACATTTAATGGATTTCTATATCAAAGTCTTTATCTTCCGAGAGTCTCTCGAATTCATTATATCTGGCCAGTTCACGTTTATAGTTTTATCAGTATGTACAGTGAAGTTTCTTATGATCACTTCTTTTGCTTCTGAGACTGGTTCAGTCCAATGCTCGTACCACTTAGCATAGTGGGTGCTGTAATGTTTGGAGATTATAATAATGATGATAATGATTATTATTATTTGCATTTTCTCGCCATTTACCTGGTGGTCACCGCTGGAGACTGAGTGACAGTAAGTCTCCTCAAATCTCTAGCCCTCCTCTACGCACCCTCACAGTCCACAGCTGTTCGGAAGATTACAGTCACAATCCAATTACCTGGTGGTTACGCTGAAGGTTGAGTGACAGTAAGTCTCTTCGGGTCTCCAGATCTGCTCTGATGTCTCTCTCACCTATCACAGCAGCGCTGTGGTTTATGCCGCTTCCACCATACCCTTTTCTTGGCTGTTAGGCCATCGCTAACAGCTGGGGTCGTAGCTCTTTTATTCCCAGTATTCTCCCCAATAATCGCACACTCCTCAGTAGTGTTGTTGTCTGTATAGTCTCAATCCTTCCCCTTTTCTCCAGGTCACCCAAGCTCGTTTACAGTGTCTTTGGTACGGTTCTGAGTGCGCTTACTATTACTATTACTACCCTGACTTTCATGTTCCCTTGTCAGGTACTGGTACTTTCCAAACTTTCCACTCTGTAACCTATTTACTCTGTAATCTGCTGGCAAATTCATGTCTATTATCTGGCAAGTTCTCCTTTTCTTTTCCACGATTACCAGGTCCAGTCTTCTCATTTGGATGGGGTAGTCAGTTTTGGTGTCAAAGTCCCAAAGTTATTTATGACGTCCATTCTCCAGGGTTTTCTCAGGTTTGTGCTGGTACCACTTTCCGACATGGTTGAATCCCATTCGTTTACTCAGTTCTCATTTTATAACTGTGGCTACCCTATCGTGTCTGGGCCAGTTGTTTACATTCACTGGTTATGAGGTTTACGGTCTCATTCCTTCCAGCTCATAAGCGGCATTTGCTGTTTGTTTGAGTTCTGTCGATTTTCGCCCTCATTGCATAGGTGTGTAACTTGGGCCAGACAACGAAGTCATGACTTTGCAGGTTCTGGCTTTTTTTCTTTCATATAAACGAAATGAGAACAGCGTCAATACAGGACCAATACAGGAGGCTACAAAAGAAACAATACATATCTGTAAAACAGAAAATATTTACATGGGCAGCGCTTTGCAAAGGATATGGGCAGTGCCAGTAAGAACGTTTTTCTGCAATTCATAGATGCTTACGTTCGGATTTCCTCACAACTCATCGTGTTTTAACCTCCGTTGTTGGACATAAACCTTCCGCAGGGTCCGCTGCATTTCTTTATCAGAGGCGTCGTGGAGCCAGTATTTTCTGAATTGATCTAGTTCGTCTCTCCATTTTGTATCTTGTCGGTCTCAGTTTCGCATGTGGTCTCTGGGGATCCATATTTTCAGTCATGATATCAATCAGTTGTCTTTCACTCTCGCAACATGGCCAGCCCATTGCCATCTGAGTTTTCTAATGGATTCTATGTTGTCTCTGACCCCTGTTTTCTTTCTGATATATTGTACTGCCTTGTGATCTCTCCATGTGAGGTTGAGCATGATTCTCTAATGCACACGCCGCATGCTTCTCAGTTTGCAGGTTTGTCTCTTGGTTAGGTTCCATGTTTCAGCTCCATAAGTGACTATCGGGAGAAAACATTGGTTGTATACTCTTCTTTTTAGGATTATTGGGATCGTCTTGTTTTTGAAGGGTGAGTGAAGCCTTTTTGCTGTCTCATGGTTTTCCTCCATAGTCATCATCCAGTCGTCGCTGGCCTGCAGGTATGCGTGTAGGACGATGGGTGTGGTTTCATATAATCTTTAATTGGGTCATACCTCTACTGCCTTTTTTTTCTGGGAAGGTAGAGTCGATTTACTTATTCTTTTTAGTGGTGCATTCTATTGTTGGTGAGAAATTTCCTTTTTTTTGCGTACATTCTGAGTATGTCAGTTTTATTCCACTTAATGATGTTAAAGCTGTGCTGTATTACAGGTATTGCCAAAGTATTGATTGCTTGGATGCGGTTCTTAGAGTTAAGCTCAGGTTTAAGGATACCTCGAAACCTTCTATGGTAGTTCTTTTCTATTCTTTCGTTCATGTATGCATGTTGGATTCCATTAATTCTGAGATATTTATTGGTACCTTCCTGTTCTTGAAGAGTTATGTCCAGGTTTAAGAGGATACACTTTGTTGTTGCCAGTTTTTCCTGGCCTGAAAGTTGCCTTTTCACACTTACTGAAGCCAAATTTCATTCGTATATCATCACTGAACCTCTTAACAGTTCGCAGCATTCCTCTTAGAATCACCCTTTGCATAGACTTAGGATCTGCCAAGAATAATTGGTTGTTCATTTTACTGTCACCGGTTTTATGTCCACATGTGGTGTTTTTGAGTTCACCTGTGAGAGGGAGGGGTGAAAGAGAATCTCCTTGGAAGATTCCGCAAAAAATGTCTATTTCTAGATTCAGATACACCTTCATTTTGGTTAAGGGGGATTACTGTTCCATAGAGTCATGCTATGTTTGAGGAAATCAATTCCTTGGTGTGATTTTATATATTTTTAAGGCCTTTAGTATCCAAGTTTGTGGTACATTATCAGACGTCTTTTAGTAATCTATTCAGGCTGAACTCAGATAAACAACGTTTGGCTCAATAGTATTCGAATATCATTTTCTTAATTAGAAGTTGGTCTTTGTATCCATAAGAGATTCTTTTGCAGCCTTCTTTATTCTCGAGGAAAGATATTGTTGTTTTCAAAGTGGGAGTACACTCTATTCAATGGTATTGCCGTGATTAATTTATAGGTGGTTGTGAGGCAGGTGATGGGCCTGTAGACTATGGGGTCTTTTGTTTCACAGCTTTGGGGTGGGAGGTAAGCAGTACCATTGCTTAACCACACTGGTGCTCATGACATTGGACAGAGATTTTGTCAAGTTTACGTTGGTAGATGAGCGTGTGTTTGGCGGGAAATTGGGGATTTTATCCATTTCTGGCGATTTCCTTTTGTGTGCCTTCCATAGAGAATGATAAACTTCTTCCACTGTCATCACTCCATTCGTTTAAGGTTTTACCTTTCATCCTTTCTTCTCTCCTAAGCCGCTATGCATTTGCATTGAACGTTTTACCGTTGTTCAAAATGTTTGTCCAGAATCTCTCTACATCATCTATTGAAGGTGGTTTTTCAATTTCCACTGAATGTCAGTTCATCTCTCCGTAGACTTTCTTGGCGTCTGTATCAAACACCAAGCTTTGGCGGTAAAATTTAATTCTTTTCTCAAATTATCATAGCTTTTGTTTTGTATCTCTTCTTTGATTACTTCTTCAGTTCAAGGTAGTTTTTTTGTCCTGCTCTTAGTTGATATTTCATCTTGACCTTCTTGCATTTTTTGGGTTCACTCCTTCAGAAAGCTCATCATTTACAGATAATTCTCCCCTTTTCCTTCCACTTTGGTTGTCTACTCCAATTTGTTTTTTTGTTTCCTTATTTTATGCCCGATGACATTTGTTACTGTATACAAAATAGCGTTTGTTGATTTATACAGACTTGAAATTCATTCCCCCATATAGGATCGCAAGTATTCTATTGTGCATTTTTATCGTGAGGCGATTTCTGCTGCTTTGTAGGAAATAAATATCCATCATGGAAGTTTGGGTTTTTTTATTTTTCTAAACTCCCTTTGTTCTCGTTTGCTAAGTTTATCTTATCTATATTACTTTTTTTTTCTTCAGAAATTCATTCCTCGTCTTATCTGTTGTTACAGATGATACCTCTCTTCCAGGTCTTACGTCATTGGTATTTAGTCTTATTTCTCCCACTGTCAGGTATCGGGTGTGTACTGAAGGTTCTTTAGTCATTGTTCCATTTATATGTTCCGACTGGTTTACCACTGCCCTCTCGATGTTGTTAGTGGTATTCTTTCTTTCATCGATTTCCACTATTGTCAGTTATTTCTTAAAACGTCTTTCTGAACGTTCGCAAGTTTATTCTCATCAATGAATCTCTGACACTTTTTCCCATCGATATAGAATATGTCTGGGCTGTTGTGTTCTCAATCGGGTTGTTCAAAGCCGTGTAGAATGCACTCATAACTATTCTATACTTCTTGCATGATCATTTCGTGTATGCTGTATTGTGATACTTGCTGGGGGGTGAATCAGATGGGCCTGGGTTGGAGTCGTCCAGGTTCTGGGGACCTATCTGACATTTAAGGATGTGTTTCTTCCAATATAAGATTTTTCCACTGCAAGTTGGTTCCTCCCTGGGGAGCGAGGGCATGACCCTTAGTTATCGTCGAGATGGCCAATACTGCGTTGTATTTGTTCTTTCTTCTTCATATAGAGAATTGCAATTTATTCTTACTGCCAAGATAAGTTTTTTTTTATCGTGACACAATCACTAGGTAAGTTGCCTTCCAAGGCTATCTGCACCCTTCCGTGTACTATGGTGGATTGATTAGGACTGATTGTAGTCGAGGTAACCACAGGACCCTACCTGTTCTAAACATCGACGATGTTCCTTTTTGCTGAGGGAACATAGGTGTGTGAATCGTTAGTAAGATTGCATATTACATGCAAACCCAAGTCTTACAGAATCTGTAACCCATGATTTAAATTCAAATCAATAGAGGATTACACGGGTGTTATATGTCAGGGATATTTTCCTTTCTTCTTCTTCTTCTTCTTCTTCTTCTTCTTCTTCTTCTTCTTCTCATTATTATTATCAGCAATTTCACATCAGTTGCCTGGTGTTTACTGCTGGAGGTTGAGTGACAGTAGCTCTCTTCAGATCTCCAGCCCTCCTCTCCATACTCTCATAGTCCACGGTTGTACCGTTGTTTACACTTCCACACCAGTTCCCTAGTGGTTATCGCAGAAGGGTGAGTGACATTATGTCTCCTCAGGTCTTCAGACCTCCTCTCATCTAATTTCTCCCTCACCTATCACAGCATTGCTGTGGTTCGTACCTGCACCACAATTTGGATGTTTTTTTCCCCAAATCTCCTCTATTAGGCCACTGCTAACAGCTGGGATCGTAGATCTCATATTTCTAGCACTTTCCTCAGTATTCGAGCAGTTCCTGGCAGTGCTGTGATCTGCACAGTCTCAAAGTCCTTCCTTTTATTCAGAGTTCTACTAATCTCTCCTTCAGTGTCCCTGGTACGGTTCCGAGTGCACCTATTATTACTGGTACTACCCTGACTTTCATGTTCCACACCTTTTTCAGTTCTCTTGCCAGTTTTCCCCCCTTTCCTCTGTATTATTATTATTATTATTATCATCATCATCATCATCATTATTATTATCATAATAATAATAATAATAATAATGATAATAATAATAATGATAATAATAATGATAATAATAATAATGATAATAATAATAATAAAGGGGAAGGATTGAAACTGTACAGACCACAGCACTGCTAGGAACTGCACAGATACTAAGGAAAGTGCTAGAAATATAAGGACTGCAACGTTAATTGTTAACAGTGACCCAACAGAGGAAGGGAAATGAAAGCGGAAATGTACACCGCAGCACTTGCATGATAGGCGAAAGAAAGAATAGATGTTGGCTGAAGACCTGAGGAGACTTATTGTCACTCAGCCTTCAGCAATGACCACTGGGCAACCGGTGTGAAACTGTAAACTGCAGTATTACTGTGACCTATGATTACTAGGAGAGAAGGGCCGGAGACTTGAGGAGACTTGCTGTCAACTACTACCAATAATAATAATAATAATAATAATAATAATAATAATAATAATAATAATAATAATAATAATAATAATTATTATTATTATTTTTTGGAATCTCACACCAGTTGCCTGGTGGTAACCGCTGGAGTTTGAGTGACAGCAAGTCTCCTCAAGTCTCCAGCCCTCCTCTCCTAGTACTAGCAGGTCGCAGTAATTCTGCGATTTACAGTTTCACACCGGTTGCCCAGTGGTTATCGCTGAGGGCTGAGTGACAATAAGTCTCCTCAGGTCTTCAGCTGACGTCTCCTCCCTCTTTCGCATATCATGACAGAGCTACAATTCGTTGCAGTACTTATATCTCTAGCACCTTCCTCAGTACCCGTGCAGTTCCCAGTAGTGCTGTGGTCTGTACGGTCTCTATCCTCCCCCTAATCCCGATCTCCTCCAGTCTCTCCCTCAGCGTTCTGGGGACAGTTCCTAGTGCTCCCACTATGACTGGTACTACCCTGGTTTTCATGTTCCACATTTTCTTTAACTCCCTTGCTAGGTCCTGGTATTTTTCCCTTTTTTCAGCCTCCTTCTTTTTTACTCTATGGTCTGCAGGCACAGCCACGTCTACTATTTGGCAGGCCTTCCTTTTTTTGTCTACTATTACTAAGTCCGGCCTTCTTGCCTGGATGAGGTGGTCAGTTTGGATGTCAAAGTCCCACAGTAGTTTGTGGTTGTCATTCTCCAAAACTGCCTCTGGCTTGTGCTGATACCACTTTTCCCCATGGTTGAATCCCATTTGTTTACTTAGTTCCCAGTGTATCATCGTTGCTACTCTATCGTGTCTATGCTTATACTCCTTCTGGGCGAGTTGACTACATTCACTAGTTATGTGGTTTACTGTCTCATCTCTTTCACCGCACATGCGGCATTTGCTGTTTGCCTGTGTTCTGTCGATTTTAGCTTTTATGTAGTTTGTCCTTATGCTTTTGTTTTGGGCTGCCATGATGAGCGATTCTGTTTCTCTCTTAAGGTTTCCCTTTCGTAACCACGTCCATGATTTCTCGTCTGCTATATCTTTTATCTGTCTTTTAAACTCGCCGTACAATTTTTTCCCTTCCCACTTTTCTTTTCTAGTTTGCTGTACCGTTCCATTGCTTTCTACTTTGTTTGTTGCACTATCCCTCGCGCTCTTTATGATTTCTTCACTATTTGTTTGCACATATTTATCTAGGACTACTTTATCTCTCTGGACACAATCTTCTATGCTGATGAGCCCCCTACCACCTTCTTTTCTCTTAACGTATAGTCTATCTGTATCATCCCTAGGGTGTAATGCTTTATGCATCGTCATAAGTTTCCTTGTTCGCCTATCCATTGATTGGAGCTCTTCCTTTGTCCATCCTAGGAATGGTCCTGTATACCTAACTACTGACACAGCCCAGGTGTTCATTCCTTTTATTAGATTTCTGCTATTTAATTTGGTTTCTAATATTTTCCTTATCCTTCTAAGGTATTCCCTCTTAATTTTCTCCTTCATCTCTTCCCGTTTTATCGTATCACATTCAAGGACACCTAGGTACTTGTATCGGTCTTGTGCAGTCAATGCCCTAATCTTGTTGTTGTCCGGAAGTTCAATTCCCTCAGTCATTGAAAGCCTTCCTTTGTGCATTACCATGATTGCGCATTTTTCTATCCCAAACTCCATTCCTATGTCCTCACTATATTCCCTTACTTCGTTTAACAGAGTCTCAAGCTCTCCCCTGTTTTTCGCAAACAATTTAATATCGTCCATGTACATTAAGTGGTTGACCTTTCCTTTTGTTTTAGAGAAGTGGTATCCTTTGCTGTTTTTCAGGATTCTGTTAAGCGGTATCATTGTTAGAACAAATAATAGTAGGGGACAACGAGTCTCCTTGGAAGATCCCCCTTTTTATCCCTACCTCGGCTAGTTTGTCCCCTGCGGCTGTCAAATCTACTTTCCAGTCTTCCATTGAATTACCAATGAATTTAACCACCGGTTCGCTAATTTTGAACATTCTAAGGCATTCGAGTATCCAGCTATGTGGAATCATATCGTATGCCTTTTTGTAATCTATCCATCCCATTGCAATATTCTTTCTCCTTTTCCTTACTTCTTTTAAGATCATCTGGTCTATGTAGAGTAAATCGTTTGCCCCTTTGGTTCCTATCCTACACCCTTTCTGTTCTTCTGGTAGTAGCCCCCTTCTATCCATTGACATGTATATTCTCTCTGCTATTTGCCCGGTCAGGATTTTCCACATAAGTGGTAGGCAAGTGATTGGTCTATAGTTGCTTGCTATGTTCCCCTTTCCCGGGTCTTTTTGGATGAGGGTGGTTCTGCCTTTAGTCATCCATTCTGGTGCTTTGCCTTCATTCAGACAATTTTGGAGTAGGTGAGTGAGTCTGCCGTGTAACGTGGTAAATTTTTTGAACCAATACCCATGGATCCCGTCGGGACCCGGTGCTTTCCAGTTGGCTACTTTCCTAAGAGTATGTTTCAATGTGGTTTCATTCAGTACTATTGGTTCTCCCTTGTCTATATCTCCTAGTTCTTTTCTCATGTTTCCTAACCATTGCGGTGTTACGTTATGTCTTTTTGGGTGCCCCCATATGCTATTCCAATAGTTCTTGGCCTCTGTGGCATCTGGTTTCATGTCCTGCCTTCTTTCCCCATTTAAATCTCGGTAAAACTTTTTCTCATTGTTTTGGAATGTGCGGTTTTGTGTGTATTGGGCCGTTCTTAGTCTATATCTTTTTAGTCTTGCCTCTTTGGCTAGTCTTTTCTGGTGTAACTCTTCGACTACAGTTGCGATGCCTTTTTGCGTTACCTTGTATTTGTTATAAAGTCTTACTCGTGGTCTGTCTGTGTGTGGTGTATTTCTAAGCAGTACTTCATCTCTCTGTAGTAGGGAGATCTGCCTTTGTAACCTTCTCTCCCAGTTGGGTTTCCCTTCCCTATTATTGCTCGGGTTCCTATCATTATTATTATTATTATTATTCATGCATTTGCGTACAAACAATAGATGTCTTGTGGTTATCGCTGGAGATTGAGTGACACCAACCTTTTCAAATTTCCAGATTCATTGAACAAAAACATACCTAGTTGAGCATGAATTTTAGATAAACTTCAAAGAAAAACAAGGTCCACCTTGGCCCTCCCATTTTTTAACTGACAAGATTTTAAAAAAAATGAAACATTCCCGAGGGTTATGTACATTAAAAACACATCAAAATACCTTAGAACAAAAGCATTATCCCACAAAAAAATATACTCTTTCCCTCAATCAAATATATACCAAGGAAACTCTTGTGCTTGCATAATGACCACCTCTTTACAATAATATTTGTGTGGACGATTGAATCGTTTGAATGTTTGAATTAACTCTATATATAAGTGAAGGAATGGATTTTAAATTCAAACTTTTATACTAAACAATTTAACAACTTTCAATATAATGTACAGTGGGAAACTGAAAAAAAAAACAACAACCGTCGTGGGCCGTTCTCTTTGAATGCCCGAAGCACGCGTTCATTTTGCTTAATGGTCAATCTAGGGCTGCTTACTACCCACGGATCTATTAACGATTTGTTCGTTATATATCACGCATACATGCTGCATCATAGAGCGAGAGGTCTGATAAATTTCCACATTTCAGAATTGTTTTATTTGCTCTTGTTTTACTGAATCACATTTAAATTTACTAACCGACTTGTAGCAGCCATTTGCACTCAATTATCGAATCGATATGCTAGATTCCAAAGGGAAATCTAAATCAAAGAATTGAAAGAAAACAAACAGCATGTTATGAGAAGCCAGAGGCACTACTACCTCTTTAGATCATAGATCTTTGTATAATGCTATTTTCTCATCTCATCCTACCTAAGGTTGCCAGACATGCGGACAAAGCTTGAATGTCTATAACAAACATATCTTCTCAAATTGCAGAATAGAGCTATTCGCATAATATCCTTTCCTAACTTTCATGCTGATTGTAATCCTATGTATGCTGATCTCAACATCCTCAAACTTGAAAATCAAATGGTATTACGAAATTGTTCATTAGTACTTTATTCACTAAATAAAGTATTCCGACGTTGCCTTGAAGAGTATTTTTGGCGATCGGGAGAGATTCATGAAATACAACTGGCTCCAATCTCTATGCATAACGACTTCATCAAATTCGATCGCAAAAATGCATTTCTTATTGGGATAATTTCACAAAAAAATGAAATTGATCTTCTTAGTCAATCACAATTTGAAATCAACCTAACATCGAATTAAATTTCATTCCACCCTATATTCAAATTTGAATTCAGCTATACATATGTATTCAACTATTTTTACGATTTTATTTTCGAATGTATTCTTCATCGACGTAATCCACTTCCTTCTTTCAGATAGTGATTTGGGAGAAAATTCAGACAAATACTTTTCAGATAGATGAAAAAAATATGAAACTTTTGATAATGCTCTGAGATCGAAATACTACATGATTATTGCCTCCCTCAAACTGTAAGAAATATTTCAACATTTGACGAAAAAGGAGAGTATAATCTTGAAAGATTAGGGATTCAATTCGATCCGTAGCAGCGCGTTCCTCTCCATGCTTCACGAACTGAGCATCATGGCTTGAGATCGGGGTGCCCATGAAGTGGTGGTGGTGGTGGTGGGAGGCTCCTTTTGGGCCCATTCAAAAATTTAGTGAGATTTGTCAAAAAAGGAAAATGTCCAATAAATAGACATGCACCATCATTGAATTGGTGAAAAAACAACCCCAACGGTTATCGGATATGCAATGTATGTACAAATAGATCCTTGTTATTGTATAACGTTTGTAGAAATTCAGTTGGTTAACAATTACTTGTGAGGCTTTTGGTGAGCCTCTTTCCATCGGGGTCCAAGGGGCGTTTTCGAATTGAAGCTACGCCCCTCCATCAGCTCTAACTATTTTTTTGTTCTATGACGAGTACAATTCGTACGTAACATTAGTGCCGTGTTGTTATGGTCTAGTGAATATAGGGCCGTTTGGATTTCGAACGAAAACGTACCTAGCTGAGCGTTGCAACAAATAAGCCATTCAGATAGGTTGTGGGAATTCCCCGATATACGTTGTCTGAATCAACATCGTTCCATTATAAAATCGTTCAGAAAAAAAGATATAAATATACATAAATAAAGCGCGGGTGGAATTGCAAATTAAGTCATTTTTTTCCTTCTTATTTTTCATTCGTCACAAGATTCCTGCATTACAATAAACTAAATTTCACTACTACTTATTGCCATATCATCATCATCATTATCGAGCTAGATAAATTCAGAAAGTACTGGTTCTGTGACGCCCATGATAGAGAGGTGTGGCGAATCCCGGGGAAGGTCTATGTCCAACGACGGACGTTGAAAGACTGATGATGATGATGATATCCAAATTAGAAACCGTCACCCATAACTGTCTACCTGAGTTTTTTCAGTTTTTCAAGTTGGTCCGGCTCGCTGGCTATGCATGTATATATCAGGTGTAATGGCCACACCAATAGAGTTAGAGGGCTGGAGGCTGAAAATTTAATTTACTTTCTATTATGTCAACGGTTTCTCAAATGATCTCAAGGGATCCATGTTGTGAGTCGTGATGTCCATCGGTTGTCTGTCATTCTTGCATCATGGCCTGCCTATTGCCATTTGAGTTTTCTAATAGATTCTATGATGTATCTGACTCCCATTTTCTTCCTTATATACTGTGCTGTCTTGTGATCTCTCCATGTGAGGTTGAGCATGATTCTCTCTTGTGCTCGTTACATACTTCTCGGTTTGCAGGTCTGTCTCTAGGTTAGGTTCTGTGTTACAGCTCCATAGGTGACTATCGGGAAAATGCATTGGTTGTATACTTTTCTTTTTAGGATTGTTGGGATCGACTTGTATTTGAAGGTTGAGCTTGCTCTGTCAAAGGCTTGCCATCTGAGAGTGATTCTTCGCTTGATCTCTTCCTCTTTCGTGGGTTTCATGGAGAGTTGCTGTCCTAGGTCGATATAGCGGTCTACTTTCCCCAGTTTCGCATCTCCGATTCTTACCGTTATGTCCTTATTCTCAATGTGATCGTTGCACATGATTTTTGTTTTACTGAATTTCATGTGTAGGCACAACTCTCTTGGTTAAGCGTTACAGCTCGGCGAATTCCGTATGCAACGACTTATCTCTACGGAGCCGGGTTTCCGGTGTTAGCAATGATAAAAAAGCTAGTATTGTGCGAAAACTTACCGTAGGGATTGAGAGTAGCTGTCCTCTGTTTAACTCCAAGGTATGAAAAACTGTGTGGTGAAACGCAGGCTCACCAATCCTATTAGTAATAATCATTATTAAAATTCTCTGTATAAGAGAAAATATGTATAATTCGCCGTCACAGTCAATAATCGAATAACTGCAGGGTCAAAGTTTGAAGTCATGTAAAAAAAATACATCGAAGAATAATTATGGTCACAAGAAATTCTTTTTATGACATCCCTGGAAAACATTTGAGAAGATCAAGAGTAAAAAGCATCTAGACACGTCTAGGTTCTGGAGACTCTTGATGTTATTATTAAACACGTCTGAACATCCCCCACACCAAGTCTTTTTCTCCCAAATCCCAAAAGTATTTTTGGAAGGGAGCACTTATGCCAATTCTCAAGGCTGTAGATAAAACGGCGTGACCGGGAGCGCTAGAACACATAAACACATGCATATATAAAAAGGAATAGAAACGTTCGCCACATTTGGTGGCTACGTTTGTTTAGCTGATACTTTGGTATAAATCAGGGAAATAGAGACTTTTTTATGAATTTAAATTAGACGTTTCAATCATCGGTAGTACTTTCTATCTCTGCCAGTCCCTGCCACACAATGATTTCATATTTCGATGCAAAACCCAAGCATGCCACACGTTAATTAAAGATTTCGATGCAAAAACTGACATTTCTCAAGATTATTCGTCCTCAAGTGTTAATGAAACGCATGGCAGGGAATGGCTTGGAGTTTGTTTATGTTTGAGAACTAATAGTATAAACAACTGTCAGGGAGTGGTAGGGATAAAAAAAAGTACCACAGATTGATGATTCTTTCACTCAACTGACTTAACCACGTTAATGTAAATGAAATTGTCGAGTTTTTTTTCTGATTTAGGGCTCTGTGAAAAACAAACTTCAAAAACAAAAAAAAATTACAAGGGTGCAATGATTCTAAAAAGCTTGAGAACCTATACTCTATGGTATTTACCCTCAACCTCCCCCTCTCTCTCTCTCTCTTTCTTTCTTTACTTTGATAAAAAAAGCAGGGGAGTAGGAGGAGATCATACATTGCCGACTGACGAGATCACCTTCGATATTTAGGTCACGTTTGTTTTCTAGTCGTTATGATCTGGTTAAGATAGTTTCATTGCGTTCCTGATCGAGGACACGCTCCACTAAGAATGACAACAGCAAGTAAATTCCAGTAATTGTCTGGCTCGTCTCTCAATCTAATATTCTGCCGGCCTCAGTTGCACATGTGATCTCGAGGGATCCATGTTGCTAATCGCGAATGTCCATTGGTTGTCCGACATTCTTGCAACATGGCCAGCCCTCTGCGATTTGAGATTTTTTATGGATTCTATGAGGTCCCTGACTCTTGACTCGGATGTACTGTGCAGTCTTGTGGTCTCTCCATGTGAGGCCCAGCATAATTTTTTTATGTGCACGTTGCATAGTTTTTAATTTGTGGATCTGTTTCTTGGTTAGATTCCATGTTTCAGCTCCATAAGTGATTATTGGGAGGATGGATTGATTATATACCCTTCTTTTTAGGATTAATGGGATCTTCTTATTTTTGATGGTTGAGATTGCTCTGTCAAAGGCTTGCTATCCTTGTGTGATTCTTCGCTTGATTTGTTCTTTTGGGGGTCTCATGGGGATTTGTTGTCTTAGGTACATATAGTGATCTACTTTCTCCACTTTTGTGTCTTCGATTTTGATCTTAGTGTTTTTATCTCCGATGTGGTTGTTGCACATGATCTTTGTCTTGCTGAAGTTCATGTGTGGGCCTACTTTCTTGCTCTCTTCATTTAGTTCATCTATCATTAGTTAGAGGTCGTGTAGGTTCTCTGCGAAAAGAGCAATGTCTTCTGCAACTCTGAGGTTGCTCAGATACTTGCCGTCTATTCTAAGCAAGTTAAAATAGATTTTTTTTTTTTTTTTTTTTTTTACTTGTGAATGAATAAACAATAATTTGATTAATAAAATACTACCAGGAAAACTTAAAAGAAGGAAAAAATATGAAACATCTCAAACCGGCGTTATTGTCAATCAGCGTAGATCAAACAGTCGGTGCATGTCACGTGTCTGAGACTGTGGAACAAATGATAAAATGGGAAACTTATTGGACATATTGAAAACAGCCAAAATAGGAAATTTACTTGATGTGAACTCAGATTTTTCCTGGAATATGAAAATACTATAAGGATACTTGAAGGATACCAAAGTTTAGCTTTCCTGGGGACAAAAGAGGCCCTAAGTAGAGATTTGTGTAGCCAGCAGTGCGAATCAAATTGATCAGGTATTCGGCTGGGCAGTCAAAAATTACTTCTCTACCTATGGATCTAATAACGGTTCGCGCCCATAGAGTATGAAACACATTGAGTATGAGTTTACGAAAAGATGACTGTGGTTCATGTAAGAGACATTTTTATCAGTTAAAAATTATGTCCGTACAACAACGCAAATACACTCATAGGTCTACAGCTCACACCACATAATATCTGTCGACACGATATCTCCAAAAGTTCCCAATGAATTTTAATCAAATTTCGTCGAAAGGTAGATGATAGGCTACGAAAGAAGATATAAAATTTTTGGACGGATTCATGCACAATTACTTGCCCTGACAAGAGTGTTTGCTGGGGTATCTTCTCGCACAGCGCTTTCTAGTCTTAGGTATGTTTATTATGTTCTGAGGCTGATATGAATGAACATCAAGATACTAAAAAAGTTGCTTTCTGGTTTGTTAAATAGTGATTACTTACAATCACAGTTTTCAAAGTGGTGAAATTTAAAAATTATATGGGGTACAGCGAATATCGACTTCCTGATATCCAAATTTTTCGTATCTCTGAAAACGGTTCTGAAATTGGCCATATTTTAAAACAATTATTCACAGTGCCCCGACCCCTTTCCTCATGGGTCGTTAACTTCATTTAGAAGATATCATTACGACAGCTGGTTTATGTTACTTTTCACGCTGTAAATTGGAAGCAGTGGTAATCCTTGGCGTTACGGATGTAAATATGGTAATTAAACATATTACACGGAGGTTCTACAACGCCATACAAAGTCTCCAAAAAGTGTAACTACATAACGTGTTGATCAGATATTAACACATCAATGAAGTGAAAAGCCATTATTTTGTTCTCTATCAGACACCAGGCTGTTAAAGATCTGCTCGGCCTCAAAAAGAAATTATGACAAATAGTTGACACGTTAAATGCAGTTTTCGACAAATCTAAACGATGAAGAACAAATCAGTGGCTTCTAACTTCATTTTTGTGTTAATATCTGATCAATGTTATACGTCCTGGAGCCTTTGTGTGACTATTTGGAGCCTATGTATGCTACCATATTTTACATCCGTGAGACCAAAGATTATCATTACAATTTAGCAGGCGAAAAGTAAAATGTACCCGATTGCTTCTAGCTAAGGAATTTGTGTGGACATCATCAAAAAGCGACCGAAGATTATCGTGTTTTATCGTGGAATGTACAATTTGAGAGACAGATAAAACCAGAATAATTTGTTTGGTAAAAAACATTTAAGTCGAGAACATGTTCAACGATGGTGCCAGATTGACTATGGAGCAAATGTACCATATGTTACGGGCCTCGCTATTTCAGGGACTCATGTGCTAAATGCTTTCAAATTATCAATTCAGATTTCAATGATTCTCTTTTGCTATTGTACGATACTGCCGTCCAACTTTGATAATCGACAGTGTGTTTTAGATTAGTGGATTCAGTCAAGTATCACCTTAGATTGAGATTTATATTCTAACATAGTAATTAATGAGAGTGTGATAATCATGTGATACCTACACGACAACAGTGAATACAAAGGTATTTGAAACTAAAGTCGTAGCCACTGCAAGCCGGATATATTTGTTGTATTTTTTGACTGGATAGCAAATGAAAAAACAAAAACAAAAAAAACCCCAAAAAAACAAAAAGCAGAACAAAAACATAACAAACTATTTTACTATGCAAGCGAAAAGATTATATGAAGTAAAATGTATGCCTATTTAAAAAAGAAGATTAGAGCCCCTCTATAACATAAGCTGCAGGTCACGCGGCGGCTTGATCTGGTCCCGAGAATGTCCAATTAGAGATACAGATAAAACCAGCTGGATTTGTTATGAAAAATCATTCAAGTCGAGGTTATATCGTTGCTGTGTTCAACAAGTCAGTTTATCGGTCGAAGTTCAACCCGGCATTTTCAAAACGGGGCTGCGTTCTCACCGTTTGCCGAACGGAAGCGGCGAATGCCTCTGTAATAGACCCGTCAAAACTGTGAGATAATAATTCGCCTAAATAAGAGAAGGGAATCAAATTAGTTTTCTTACGTAAGACACGATGCTGTAATGTCCCAGTTTACGTTCGTAAAATAGTTCTCATTGAAAAAACATGTTAGTCAAACTCCAGCGCAAACTGTCCAACAGTCTACACTACTGAGTTATACTACTAAGTCTTACATACCTACGAAATTTATCTCGCTGATAGGCCAAGCTTATTTCATCCAAGTAAATAAATACATTTATACAAATAAAGCCTA
The DNA here is from genome assembly GCA_963457665.1 of Thysanoteuthis rhombus. NCBI lineage: Eukaryota > Metazoa > Mollusca > Cephalopoda > Oegopsida > Thysanoteuthidae > Thysanoteuthis > Thysanoteuthis major. The sequence goes on from OY735214.1 coordinate 8,652,505, forward strand.
TTATATATGATTTTTATTCATTATAATTATATATATATATATATATATATATATATATATATAATACAACGAAACAGCTGTTTGTAAAGGACACAATTATATATATATATATATATATATATATATATATATATATATATAATTGTGTCCTTTACAAACAGCTGTTTCGTTGTATTATATTATAGGACACAATTATATATATATATATATATATATATATATATATATATATATATATATATATATATATATATATATAATTGTGTCCTTTACAAACAGCTGTTTCGTTGTATTATAACTCTTCAGTGTGGCTATATCCCATCCAGTACCACGAGGCAGGATCAAAACTTTAGCTTCAGACCCGGAAGCTGGTATCCCCCCTCTACTCCACGGAACTGGACGGTCAGTGAGGTTGAGTTTAAGCGATATATTTGTTTGTCGTATATATTCCTCATCCACCAGAGTGCTCCATTCCATGTCGCAAGAGCATTATATATATATATATATATATATATATATATATATATATATATATATGTATATATGATATGAACTGTAGAGAATGAGACAGATTCGGGAATAAAGTGTTTTGAAGTCAGGTTTATTTATCCGTAAATGTTTTCATCAATGGTCTAGACATGTTTCGGGAGGTATTCCTATCTTCAGTAGTGTGTGTGTGTGTGTGTGTGTGTGTGTGTGTGTGTGCTTTTTGAGGTTATAGGTTTGATGTGGAACCTGAGTCCACCATCAGGAACTTTGCTTTGTTCGCAAAAAAAGGTATCCAGGCTGCTGGGGGCATCCTGTTGTGTGAGAGAAAGTCTAGCCAGTGATGAAGTGATGTAGTGTTAGATTTTGTGGGTATGTTAGGGATAGTGTAAAGGGAGGGGTGATGAGGTTGAGAAACTATATCGGTTTCAATCTTACAAGTCATCAAAAACATGTTGGAAATGATTTGAACAAGTCATATGACTGGCTAAGGTGGATTTTGCTATTGGTCTGAGTGACTTTGAAGTTCCCAGTATTGAATGTATCAGAGGTGGAGGGTAGATGTGAATGTGAGGTTATTGTTAGTAGGAGGTTTATGAATTAGAGATCTGTGTGATTAGTGTTATTAAGTTTGGTGTTAAATCCATTAGGAGACTGAGTTTTGAGTTTGTTAATCCACACATCCATATATATATATATATATATATATATATATATATATATATATATATATATATGTATATATATATATATATATATATATATACACACACACATACACACACATATATATATATATATATATATATATATATATATATATATACTTCCAATCCATTAGACCAACAGGGAATTTGTTAGTTTTTGGACATGAGAAATGAAGATTTTACAATGGAGTTATTTTTACAATTCCAAAATCAACGTTTACTTTCCGTCATTTGTACCGTGGTACATACAAAATTGCAGCTTTGGTCTAATCTTATTTGTAAGAACTCTCCTATTCATTTTTATTTTTGAATATCATAAAGTTTGTTATTTTCATCATGAGGTTATGTCAGCCTTACTCCCGTCCATAAACATGACTGAATACAAGTGTCTAGTTGAGCATTATAGTTAAATAGAACCTGTTCTTGTAATAGCTTTAATGTTTGTTTTTTTTCTTCAAAAAACTAACAAATTTACGGATGGTTCGAAGGTCTAATGGACTAAAAGTACCGAAAATTGAAAGAATAAAAGTCTTCTCAGAGAATTATTTCACAGACGTAAACTATGATGTAAACTTGCACATTACAGACAATCGCAATTCTAAACCTGTACAAGAGATTTACGGTATATATTGAGCTGTCTAAAAAGACGAACTTTCACGATAGCGCACAAATGCTATGTTGTGTATTAGTGACTTTAACTTTTTGTATATAAGAAAAACTGCATCACGCTACTTAGATTCGTATCCGATCAACACGTGCTAGAATGAACGTGTTTTGAGTGCATTTGGCGTATTTTCGTTCCAAGCCAATGGATAACAATCACATCCAGAGTCTGCATACTATGATCAGTGGAAATCGTCGCCTGACTATCCAAGTAGTTTTTGATGAGGCAAGGATCAGTAAAAGTCGGGCGGTGATTTCCACAGGTCACAGAATGCAGCTTCTCAATGTGATTGTCGTTCATTGACTTAAAAAGAAAAAAAAGAAGCCAAACGCACTACACTACCGTTCATCCTAGCATACTCAACAAAACAGTAGCGAACAATCTGAAACGTCTCACTTGTGCGCTGTTTTATATTTCAGCAGTCATAGAAACCTCCCGATATAAATGTCCCAGATAGAAACCTCCAGATATAAAAAAAATCAACTGATTAAAACAACGAGCAAACAATTTAAGAATACAGGCTGACCTGATTTTACGCTCCAGTTGCCTTTATAGAGGAAGCAGAATGAACGTAATTGGAACAAAATAAATCAATTATATCTGATTGTCTGGATAATTACGTATTTTGTGTTTGGAAAATTACGCAATTTCAAAATGGAGATAAAAATAGATACCATCAATGTTTGATTGAATACTTTTTACCAATTATGTAATCACCATCATTATTAATGATAAAAGCCCAACGGGGAATAAAATTTTTCTATTTCTCGTCGAAAATCCTACGTTTTTTTTATAAGGAAATTCTGGTTCGTTTTCTACCCTTTAAAGTCATTATCCTTTATTGGGTTGAACTTTGCCCGACACAATAAACGACACGCAGCCGTATGGAAAGATGGTAAACTAAATCCAGACGTCGCTTCGTACTATTTAACCCTAGTCTTCTTGCCTCAGTGGGTTGGCTTATAATTTGTAGCAGTGAAATACGTACTTACCTCCATAACAATCTAATGTAAACATGTTAATTTAAGTTTTTACTAGTGAATGAATATAATATCAATTTGCCACTTTAATGTACAAAATAATTAAGCAATAATCTAATTGATAAATGCTACCTGAATTATCTAAAAGAAGGAAAAATTGGAAACCTGTACACAGGTTATCCATGAAAGGCGTTTTTCCATACACTGTGCGTAGGTTATAGCTTCTGGTTGAACAAGTCAGACACATTTTAGCATAGGGAATCTCTAACTATGAAATCACAAAAAGGTAGATTAATACAAAGCAGGTTTCAGTAAATTCACTTATATCTCGCTTTACGAAAGTTTGATATGCACCAGTTAACTTTTACGACAGATCTCAAACTGCTTTCATCTTAGTTTGATTTCGATTTATTGTGTGCATTCGTCAACAAGATGTTTGCAGACATCGGAGAACTCACGTGTTACGCGTAGTGTAAAACTGGCATAGACAGTTTTTTTGGTCTGGGAATTCTCAACAATTTTTCCCATTTAAATCAATGGTAATTGCTTCTTTGCTTTACTCCATTCAGGCTTACAAAATTTTATTCTTTTATAAAGCGCTATACTTTTGGACGGAACTCGTATATTATATCTGTTACAGTAAAGCTGGGGAACAAGTGATGTCGTGAAAAATCCCCAGTTTCCAAATCGGTGTGGTAATGGTTAACAATCTTGTGATGCTGACCATCACTACTGTAATGTGTTCGATCATCACTGGGTGATTTTGCGAGGATTGTTTCTATCTTCTTTTTTGTTCTTGTTACAGTAGACAAACGAAATCAACTCTAGGTTCGGACCAGCGTGTGACAATAGCCGATCTTAGTTTTTCGATTTTCTGATGAATGATATTTCGCGCCTTATGTTACATTAACTTTCCCGGTGAAAGGTAGAAGGCGTCTGACAATGTTCTGGGTGGAGCTGAAATTAAACGTGTTGTTGGCGCAGTGAAAAACACGTGTTGTGACACAGGAGTCAATTATTGACGCATGACAATATAAACTAATAAAAAAAAAGCACCCTGGGTACGCACACCTCTACCAACGCCATTGAGGCTAAAAACAGAATGAAAAAGTCAGTTCATATACAGCTATTGGGTAGCTAACATAATTCCTGGATCCACCACAAAATTGAATCAATCCCTTCATATCCCATGGCCCCCCCCTTTCACAATCGGAATTCACTGGGAACTTTTGGAGATGTCGAGTGGACAAACATGACTGTTTACAGGAACAGACAGGCAGATAAACAAGTGAAAATATGTTTCATCTAATTTCTACTACTTGATAAATTAAAAGCAGTAGATTGCATTTCAACCTGAATTTAAGAACCCCCCCCCCAAAAAAAAAACAAACAAAGCTGAGGTCTCTTATAGCGTATTTCATTTCAACTACCTGTTGATTAGTTGATACATGCAGTTAAGCAGGCTGATTGGTACATACTTCTAGGGGCTTGATTGCCGCCCTTTCTCCGCTAAATAATTTGAGAAAAATGTCCCCCCCGATCTTATTCGGATCCCTGTCCCCCCAATTATTTTTAAGAGTCCATCTGTACTCTCTCCTCCGTATTATTTGGCGATGGGGTTCTATCTAAGCAATGCAGGGGGAGGGGGAACTTGATTAAACCAATTGTGTTTATATACACAATTAGTTTAACAAAGTTTAATTGTAGTCGCAAATTTCTGTAAGTTTAATTCTTTTTAACCACCAAAAGATACATCAGTTTGATTTTTGTTCGAAAACAAAACAATACTCCTGTCTTTGTCAATACTGTACGTTTTTACTTTCCATGTGCCCATCTGATCCCTACTATAAATCTTTCACGCCTTTTTTTTTTTTTGTTCAGATCCGACTAAATTGTGTTAGTGGTCATAGTTTCCTTACTCCTTTCCTGGCTTATGATATAACTTTAGTTCTAAAGAAACTTTTAGTGTGTTTTCAGAAATTCTATGCTGATTAAAATAAAATAGAAAATTCCCGCTTCTTGGTACACTGTGCCCCTCCATACCCCCAAACAGTCATTCAATTTAGTACACCTGAAGAACGCCGTGAAATGGAATGGTCGAAAAGTCGTGTTAACAGCACAAGCAAAAAGAAGTATTTAGATCGTCCGGAAAGAAAAAATCTTATGTTAATGATCCATCTCGAAACTAAAGGCAGTGCACAGTATACAAAGTAACTTCCTTCAAAAGTTCCCAGGTTGATCGACGTCCTAGTGCGAATGTCTTTCAGGGTATAGTTTGTCCTTGAGCTCAAAATTACCTGCATAGATGTACACAAACTTACAAACATACCCACAAAATGTACGCACAGAGAAATGCAGACCCACACATATATACAAATGTACGAAAAAACCAGTGAATCATATGATATTTTAAACCATGATATCCAGACAGACAGACGCATATATAATTATATATGAAGACTCATTTGATAATGGCAGTGAAGCGTGAAACAAATTTGTAGAGAGAATCCCAAAAGTATATCTACTAAGTATTTTCCACTTTTAGGGGTAAAATTGGATGGGAACTTACATTTTTTTACTTTCAGGGGTCAAAATCGAGGAGAATTATTTTTTTACTTTTAGGGGCAAAAATGGAGGACAGGTGATATCTTTTCACTTTTAGGCTTTGAAATCCAAAGGATTTCTTTTTTACCTTTAGGTGTCAAAATGGAGAGGACGTGTTCTATTTTTGCACTTCAAGGGTGAAAGTCAGGGCGGGATGGGGAGAAAAGAAACTATCCCCCGACTTTGATCCTCCAATTTTATAGGGAATCAAAGGGAATTATTATTATTATTATTATTATTATTATTGTTTTTTTAAAACTTTTAGGGGCCAAAATGGGTGTGGTATATATATTTTTTTCGCTCTAAAGGGTTGAAATCAAAGCGAAGAATTTCTTTTACTTTTAGGTGTCAAATTCGCGGGGAATATTTTTTTTTCACTTTTTGGGGACAGAATCCCGAGGAATTTTTTTCCCACGTTATGGCTCAAAATCAAAATGATTTTTTTTTCTTTTCGTTTTAAAATCGAGGAGGGAGATGTTTTTCTGTTAGAGAAAATAGATGTTCACTCTTTATTGTTACGATCCAGAGGGAAATTTCATTTCAATTTTTAGGAAACAAAATCAAGAGAAAATTTTCAAAATCTCAGGATGAAATTTCTCTCACTTTTAGTTGTCAAAATCGAGAGGGGAAGTTTACCATCATTTTAAGGGCTCATGAAAGCTTCCTTTTTTTTCTACTGATGTAAAAAACGGTATTAAATTATTCTAAAAAAAAAAAAAAATAAATTAAATGAAGCGCTATCTGATTTCTATGTTTCTTTCTATTTCCTCTTTTGGACAGCAATTTACACTGCTTCTGAGAAAAAGCAACAGCTTTTCTGCCAACAAAGCTCTCATCAATTAATGACTCTGAGGCAGTACAACTGTCGATTTTTGTGGCTGTATGTTTCATCTTATGTTATCTTGTGTTTACATGTACCAGAAAATACACACACACGCACACACGCACACACACACGCACACACACACACACAGACATATATATATATATATATATATATATATATATATATATATATATATATATTGTAAGCAAAATGTCGTTTTCATAAAGAAAAGAGTGCTTGATATTCATAAAAAAAGAGCTAGTATAATCACTATACTGATGGATACGCATGATAGACCTGTTTCACGATCCCCCGATCTTCAGATGAATTCTGTATTTTGAAATTATTATATCATTGAAACAAAATAAATTCGCCGTGAAATAGGTCTCTCGTGAAAATCCATCAGTCTAACGATTATGATAACAGTCATTGGGATTTTGTAAAAGTAGTCGAGCATATGTAATGACTCAACAAAACCGGACTTTTATTTACCTACCTATTCATCCAAGTCTGGTTACTTTTCTCTCAGATTGTCACTGTGCAAGAAATAAACAAACCACAGGTATGACAAAAAATAAAATAAAATAAAATAAAATAAACAACAACATTTTTTGTTTGATAGCTTGATATTTATACTTCTTGAAATATTCATGCCCCATTTTTAGATATATTGAATACAGCCACAAGTTCTACTTAAATAGCGTCTTCTCTAAGACATCTGCAACATGCAATAAACTTCCCTTTGAATGTTTTCCCGACCAGTACAATCTCGACAGTTTTAAATCAGCTGTAAATAAGTGCCCAATGTTAGTCTTTTTAATCTTCATTCTAAACATGTCATGTTTTAGTGTTAGCAAGTTCACAATGTGATATATATATATATATATATACATATATATATATATGTGTGTGTGTGTGTGTGTGTGTGTGTATATAAATATCAATATTCTGTCAGATAACCTCACACCCACTTGACACACACACACACACACACATATATATGTATCTATATTCATCGTGTTACATATGACTTCTATCTATCTATCTATCTATCTGTTGCACGTATAGGCTACATCAATGTAGCTAGAAGACTGAATATATAAATATTTATTCCTTATTATGTAACCCCCCCACAGATTTTTGCTTTATAACACCCCCTTCCCATAGTTTTTTTTTCAATTAGAAGGGTTCAATTAACAATGTTCAGCTTTTATAAATTGCATCCATTGACCTATAAATTATCTCCCTTGAGATATGCCTTTTTGAATTTAGATATAAAACATCAAAACATCAAAATTGGCAACACTGAATAGAAGTAACCGAAATACTTTAAAACCACTGTTTCGAACAACGAACAGAAAATTAGTATACATGATATAGTTCATGCTATTTAGACACTTAGTTTGAGTCCTGCAGCATTTACGCTTGTTGTTCTGCTTTTTAAAAAAAAAATTGGACATTTAATGATCCAACCAAAAGGTGAGAGAAGAAACTTATTCATTGATCACCCCTTAAAAAAAACAATTGATCACTCCATCTCAGTATGTTGCTAAAAGATGTTGGTTGATTGACTGACCAGACCTGTTTTTTTTTTGTTTTTGTTTTAGTTCTTAAAGTGATACATTGTACAGGAACGCATTTTCCTGTTGACAACCAGAAAAATCTCCATGAAATTCAGGGGAGTGAACTCTTCACTGCTTGTCTGTATCGGTCACGTTATAAAATTAACATTTCAAGACCGTAATTTGAAATCGCGAGCGAGTGACCCACCGGTGATTCTCTTACTGCCTGAATTAAACTGGCAAGTCTTGATATTCCCGAAAATTCATTTTACAAAATAAACGAGGGCTTATCTTATCCCAATGAATAAGTACATTTATACTAGAATAGAATTATAGGTATTGTTTACTCATTATATTTACAATACAATTGTTGCAGTTATCATCTTCAGTCGAAACAGAAGTATATTTGAAACTGTCAACCAAAACTGTCAACATAGGTTTCTTCAGTTTCCAAGACACTCTGGCTGGCTGGCTGGATATGTATGTATATATAGTATCACGCGCACAGGTCGCGCCGGTGCAGCTAGAGTGCTTAAATTTAAACATTAATTATGTTAGGAAAAAATAATTTTTTTTTTTTTTTTAACCCCACTCCCAAGATTTTTGCGGGGGTTTCAATTTACAGTGCAAGTTTATTCTAAATCAATCCCTTTGTTTGTGTCTGGAAGCATTGAAATTTTTAGTGATCCCCTCTTCAAAAAGGCGAGAGAAGTAACTTATTCGTTGATCACACCTTTTGAAAACCGAAATAGAATTTGAACGTAACGCATCAAAGTTTTGCTAACGGGGTGTCTTGTTGAAAGAAAACAAAAAAAACAAAAACAACAGTACAAAAATCAAATGATTTTAAAAAGTTGGAAAAATAAAGTGTGTGTTCATTCAAGGGAACTGAAATATAGATTGAGAGTCGCCCATTAATTCTCCAATAACGTGTTGCATCTTAAACGTTAGGCTAACAATTAACAAAGATATTATGGTGAAAACGTCCCAGTTAACCGAAATTATTCGTCAAGCCATCTGGTTCGTGAGTTTTTATCCTTAACTTCCTCTTACGCTCCTGGTGTGCTAAAGCTTCGAGGCCCCCCTCCATCTTCTTTAGGACATTCACCAGGATAACATTGTCGTCAATCAAAAAAAAAAAAAATTACTAATGCTGCAGAATTTGCAAATACGTAGAAGATATAAATATGTGGGACTTACATCTAATACTCAGGGCAGGCATTTCAACAAGGATCATAGCGACGGCAAAAATGAACCAACAGCGACGGAGCAGAGCGAGCACTTTAGTGAGAACAGGATATGTAGTTTTCAATCCCGTCTTTTGAAAAATGAGCCAAGCACTTTCCATCATATAAAAGATTCTAACACCATAGAGGACATATCGTCGGGAGAAAATTTAGAAACACTGAAAAGCTGTGGGAAGCAGTCAGTAATGAATGGAACAGCATTGAAGTTACAGACTGTAAACAACTATGAGGCAGCTCGACCAAATGGCTCAGTTTTCTGGAGGAAAAACAAGGGAAAATCTATCCCATTCTCAAACGTACTCTGCGTGCAAACACTGCATGCACTGTCGTATTATATATATATATATACACACACACACAAACACATACATACACACACACACACACATATATATATATATATATATATATATATATATATATATGTGTGTGTGTTTGTGCGTGTGTGTGTATGTGTGTGTGTGTGTGTCAGAATGTATTACCATACAAATATGCTGGGTGGTACTGTGCAGATAGATACAATCACATAGCAGGTTTGAGACTAAATCGTGAAGTACCTTCCAGTGTCAGGGCATCTTTGATTACTATCTATTCAGTGCTCCGATCAATTGGAAATCCACCAAAGGTGTTTATTTCAGACACTTGAACTAAGAATTGTCATTTTATGAATCCTTCGTTCACTTGAGGATTGTCTTCTTTGAACTTTGAACGATTGGCTATACTGTATCGGTAGATATATTGCATGGTTGACATTATCATGAGAGATTATGCCATGGAATCATTTACCTGATGACAAACAGTTTGAGGGTTCAGTTTCCTTTACAAGATTTACATAAGAGATTAAGCAATATCCTCTCTGCTATGTCATCATAAGTGAGGTCATCTCTGAATTCTTTTATTGATCGAGGAGTCTACTATCTCACTGTCATCGTTAGCAAATCACGGCAAGGAGTTTTCAGTACTTTCCCAATTATCATTAGTGCTTCATATAAACAATTATGCACTTGAATTGCACGTTTATAATTCTCCATTCAACACACCATTCACTAAACCTACCAACAATATATTCATATACACGAGCATACATCATAAAATGCATGTCTCTATTTATTGTCTATAAATCATTTAACCTTCATCTGGTTGTTTTACTATGTGCATTTAGCACGTACATCTCACAACAGGTTATATATAAGTTTTATTTTCATTTACGAAAAGGGTGAAGAGAGTTTGCAGAGTAAAATTCCATGAAATTCAATTTTTCTATCTTTGTATATTTTCTATTTTCTCTGTATTTGTAATATCGATAAGTAATCATCAACAGATTTTTATCGTCAGTCGTTGGACATAGACCTTCCGCGGGATTCGTCACATCTCTCTATAATGAGCGTCGCAGAGCCAATACTATCTGAGCTTGTCTAGTTCGTTTCTCCACCTTGTATTCTGCCGGCTTCAGTTTTACATATGATCTCTGGAGATCCATGTTGCGAGTCGCGGTGTGCAGCGTTTGTCTAACATTCTTACAACATGACCAGCCCATTGCCATTTGAGTTTTCTAACTGATTCTCTGAAGTCACAGACACTCGTTTTTTCTCTAATATGTTGTGCTGTCTTGAGATCTCTCCATGTGAGGTTGAGAATAATTCTTTCATGTGCATGTTGCATTGCTCTCAGTTCGAGGGTCAATCTTTTGGTAAAGTTCCATGTTTCAACTCCATGGGTAACAATCTGGATGGTGATCTTATCTGTTTGATGGCTTGCTTCACTTCCCACGGAGTAACATCTGGATAATCTTCGGACTGAATCTTGTTTACGCAAATATAAACCAATGACTGTTTAACTTATATTTCTGTCTTCTATTACTTTTCCTATCATAATAAGCAACGAACCCGTCTGTCTGTCCATCGTACTTTAAAAACTAGGAAGCACTCAGAGAGCGTATAACTCTGCCAATGGGGGAGGGGATAATTGAGCATGGATCTGCCCCTTCAATTTCGGACACAACCAAAAGACTGATTGTACCAAATCGGGGCTATACAGAAGTTGTATAACAACTGAATTTCAGGATTTTCGCCATTCTTTCAGAAAGAGGAATGAACAAGTCAGGAAACAATACTGCGTTTAAAGACTCTGAACTTACCTAAATATACACTTCTGAGGAAAAAAATGAGCACTTTCTATCATCTAAAAGATCTTAACACCATAGAGGACACCTGGGCGCATACTGAGGCCAAATTGGTCAAGAGAAAATTTGGAAACACTGACCAGCTGTGGGAAACAGTTAGGAATGAATGGAACAATATTGTCGCAGCACATTGTAAATAACTATCGGACAGCTTGACCAAATGGCTCAGTTCTCTGAGCGAAAAACAAGGGAAAACTTATCCCATACTAAAACGTACTCTTCACACGAACACTGCACGCAATGTTATGTAACGTAGTCGAATGGTTCAACTATAATTGTTAAAATGAAAGAAAGATTGCAAAAAATTGATTAGAAAAATTCTCGGTCCGTTTTTTTGGCTCGAGAGTTAAAGTCACTTTCCATTTTAAAAATTGAATAACTATTTCAATGAGAAATTTTTAAAAAAAATCTGTTTGGATTTTATTTATTTTGACCTTGCAAATTACATCGAACTAATTGCGAAATATAACATCTTGCTAATGACTCTCATTTTCAGTTCCATGGAGTCAAACGAGTTTTCGTCAATGTTCTGTACAGCTTGTAAAGCATCTACTTCCAATGTTGTATTTCTTGTCGAATATCATTCTTCAGTTCCAGGGGTGATTCGTGTGTTGTGTGAGTAAATTCCCTCTGTAAGATAACCCCAAAGGGGAAAAGATCGAGAGAAGTCAAATCCAGAGAACGCAGCGTGCTGCTGAGATCCGATTTAAGTGAAATCAATTTGCAAAAATGGAAATGGAAGGCATTTGCGCGAAGTCCCCATTGTGTTTAAACAAAAGAACATTCAAACAATCGGTAAAATTTCATATGAAACCAAGAATCTCATGGAAAACGCGGAAATTTCAAGCCACCGATTAGAAGAAAAAAAATGAAGCAATTAAATGAAAGTAGATTGACGACCGTAATCATTGAAACAATTCTCGAAAAAGGTTGAAGCTTCAAAGCTATTAAATGTAGGACGGAAACAAATAACTAGTATACTCTAAAAAAATGGTGACCAAACAGTAAACAGGGGCCTGATCGTCGAATGTATCCAAGAATTCTAGCAAAAACTATACTCATCCCAACAGGAACACAAAATAACAGACGATAAGAGACTGATGATGATAATGATGATGATGATATTTCACAATTAGTTCAAAGTAATTTACCAGGCTCAAAAATGAATGTTTAAAAACATATTTCTTTACCTTCTGATTTGAAAAGTTATCTAACTTTTGATTACAAGCTACGGACTATAAGGACACCAGTCTTTTCAAATGTGCATTTTTTTTTCATCCTTGTTTTTTAGATTGTTGAATTCCGAGCTGTGCCCTATTATCGAGCAAGTTGTAATATAATTCATTTGAACTTTTATTTATCTACAGCCCATAAAGGGGGTCGAATTTGGTCCGGACGAAATGAGAAAACATGGCCTCATTAACAGATTGGAACGACTCGGTAAGCAGCCGCACGCCCGTTTTTACAAAAAATTAATACGACCTTTATCTCTATCTGTGATTAGTGTGTCTTGTCACAACCGTAGGTATGCTGCAGGAGTTTTGAGATCGTCCCTTAAAGAAGGGTACAGTGTTCCTAGTATAGATACAAAAAACAAAAAAAAAAAAACAAAACAAAGCAAAACAAAAAAAAACAAACAAAAACAACCACAAACAAACAACATTTGAATGTTTTGACATGACTGGTACGTTAAAGCAGCGCATTACTCCCTTTTCCCCATGACGCAATGAATAATTGAATAGAAAAATGAATGAATTGTTCATTAATGGCCGACATGACAGTTTTGAATTCTCCTGAATTCAGTAGCGTTGAACCGATGATCTCATTTCTTAATGAATGTCATCTCTTCCAATGACACCTTGTTTCTATGTGATGTAATGATAATTATTCACGAAACTTTCAAATTCTTTTGAAAACCACGATCAACAATATACTTTTGGCAATAAATGAATAAATCATTGGTTTGTTAACTCATGAACACGTTATTATCTTGCATTGAGAAAAAAATTGGTCAAATCTATCCATAGATAATGACCACGTGCCTCGACCACTGTGCCGCGTGATGAAAAATGTTGAAAATCACTGTTCTATATATAAAATATACAAGTAAAAGGTGTCTGGGTGTCTGTCTGTCATGATATAAAAAGTATTTAAACATAGATGCAGCCCAGCCGAATTTGGCATGCCTATTCAATGGATTTGGGGGGAGATTTTAAATCGAAAACTTTTGAGAAAAACATTTCTAAAATGTTTTAGCGGAGTTCAATACATATATATATATATATATATATATATATATATATATATATATATATATATATATGCTACAGATCAGGTTACCAATATAGCATGATATAAAGCAATGTCTGATGTGTGATGGATTTCATTGAGTGCTCGATACATTCAACTTTATACTTCGAAAATCAAGTTGTTTTAGAATAGAGCTGGAAATATATAATAGGAAGTGGATTCGCTACACAAACAAGTTTCTGCCCACTGGATCTCATCGTGCGAATTCACCTGATGAAGCTCAGAGAAGGGAGAAGCATAACTTGTTTATGTAGAGAATCCACTTCTTATCACACACACACACACACACATATATATTTATATATATATATATATATATATATATATATATATATATATATATATATATGGGTCAAATGGACTAATATGCCAGTCGTTTGATTCAGTTATTAGCTGTAACTGGATGTGTTAGATAAATCATTTTTCCATCATTAGGCATTAGACTTATGTATGTATCAATGTATACAAACATTCATATATATATATATATATATATATATATATATATATATATATATATATATATATATTCAAAATAATTCTATGCGTTCAACGCACAAACACACACACACACATATATGTGTATATATACCTGTGTGCGTGGGTGTTCAAGTAAAAGTAGGTTTTCTTGTTAAAAGTACATTATAGTTATACTTCATAATATTATGCACACAATGCATGTTTAAATAAAGACCTTCACTTTTCGCACACACGCAAGTGTGCACAAGCACACACACATTTTCATATATATCTATTTAACTATCTATCTATCCAGCTAACCATCCATTACAATTAAGTCATATCAATGAGCGTAGCTATCTACGGGCATAAGACTGTTCATTTTTTTTGTTCATATTACAGGCGTCAAAGTTGAAGACACAGGAAACCTGGAACTTCCCAACCCAGAAGACGACCCCAAAACGAATAACATAAAACATCCAAAAGCTGTCGGTTTTGGAGGCAAAATTGTAAGTTTCAACAGACCTGTTTGATAACTCTGTAAAAACCGTCTCGTAATCGACGTTTTTTGGCAGTGTTCGGGTGATCAATAAAAAAATGAGGAAAGGGGTGACCAATGATTTTCTTGGGAGGTGATCACTAAAACAGTCCAAATCTTCAAAAAACAAGCGTGACCCAAAATGAGGGACCGAAATGACATCAAGTTACATTGTAAATTGAACCCCGACTAAAAAATCACTTGGGTAGGAATTGGAATAAATGAACAAAAAACGTTTGTTTTTTTTTAGATATGATGAAGAATGTTTGAATTTCCATCCCTCTATCTCTATTGGTGAGTCCAGTAAACACAACACAAACACATGAATAGATAGCCAGTCAGCCAGGCAGACCCATTTAAGAACTGAAGAAACTTATGTTCACAGTTTCAGTGACAGTTTTCGTTGACGGCCGACGGGGACCAGGATTGCTATTTGGTATTTTTTAATTTGTCAAATTAGGTATTATAATACGCTATGTCGTTCTGAAGATAAAGATTTAGTACGGAAGGCATATTTACTAAAGATAATGCTCTGTATACGAATTTTATCATACGAGATGAATATTCATTTACTATAAATTGAAGATGAGTATTTCAAACAATTTTCCCTGAAAGCTTAGTTTGATGGTGGATTTCAAGTTATTTGATTATTTTGGTAGTGAAGCTACTTAATTTGGTCCCGAGAAGTTACAAATTGGTTCTGATGGTGTATTTCTAATCATTTGATTATTTTGGTATTGAAGCCACATAATTTGATTCCAAAGTCATTCAAATTTGGTTTACTGGTGGATTTTTCGTTATATGATCATTTTGGTATTGAAGCTAATTAATTTGATCTGAAAACTATGCGAATTTTGGTTTGATGGTGTATTTTGAGATATTTGATAATTTGGGTATAGAACCTACTGAATTATGCCCCAAAGCTATACAAATTTATTTTGATTCTGGATTGCACTTTATTTAATTATTTTAGGATTGAAACTACTTAATTTGGTCCCAAGATCACACAAATTTGTTTTGATGGTGGATTTCACGTTATTTGATTATTTGGGAACTGAAACTATTGAATTTAGTCCCAAGGCCATTCGAATTTGGTTTAATGATGGATTTAACATTATTTAATTATTTTGAAACTGAAGCTACTTATCCTGGTTCTAAGACCATGAAAATATCTTTTGTAATGGTTATTTGATTATTATGATGCTGAAACTACTTAATTCGGTCAGATGATGGACTTTATCATTTGATCATTTTGGAACTGAAGCTACACAATTTGGTCCTAAGGCCATATACATTTGTTTTGATGGTGGATTTTACGTTATTTGTAGCCCCCGGATAATTGCCCCCTAGCAGCAGTATAGCAGAAGTAAAAGTTTGCGGAAGCTAATTAGTTGGCCATGTAAATAATTGCATCTATGTGGAAATTGTTCTGGAAGCAATTGTCAATAGTCATTTATCAGCGAGGCAGTTATCCAGGGGACAGTTTTTTCCGGGGGAGTTTGTCCTGATACTACATCATGTATAGAAAGTACAATTATTGACCAAATTCTTTTCAGATTTCAGATTCCGTTCACCGGGAATTGAAAAAAGGTAACAATGTATTGGTACTTGGTGGGGACCACTCCTTGGGAATAGGCTCAGTCCATGGACATATTCTGGGCCAGGAAGAACCTCCCATAGTTTTATGGATTGATGCTCACAGTGATATCAACACGTCGGCCACCTCTCCATCAGGAAATGCCCACGGGATGCCCGTTTCTTTCTTTCTCGAAGAGACGAAATCAAGTGTTCCAAAATCACCAGAATTCAACTGGATCACTGCCAGGTAAGTCTTTTCCAAACCTCTTATTTTGTCCACACACCTGTATTAGACAGTATTCTGTCGGTTGGTCCCATTTACGATAAACAACAAAAATGGGAAGGAAAGAAGGAAGAGGTGTGATGCTATCAAAAAGTGCGATAAATTGAAAGGAAATATATTCCGATCATTTTTACCTGTTGCAAATGATGTCGTTATACAAAAAAAAAGCAAAAAATGGCCAACAAATCACGAAAAGTGGCCATTTACAATTTTTATTGAAAATATCATTTGCAGTATATTTCACATCGTAATATTTTACAAGCATATTTTACAAGGCACTTGTTTTTGTAAGGTAAACTCTCGTTCTAAAGGCACTCATTCTAACGGCACCATTTAATGACACGCATTCTAACAGTACGTTTGTTTCTATATTCTTGTAAGACTAACGCCGGAGATTACTTTTCAGCAGAGACTCGTGAAAGTTACAATGTATTATTTCTAAAACTAAAAATAGTAAACACTTGAATTAATGCAACTTAAAGTAACGCACAAATTTGCTAAGAAAATCAAGATAAAAACCCACCCGTTATGATGACGAATTCGTTATAACGGCACTCTAAAATCCCGAAAGGCATCGTAAAAACGGAAGTCCACTGTTGTTTTTTTTTACCTCTGCCAACGGAATCAGAAGAACTATATGCATTAGAATGTGTTTGTCAGTCTGTCTGTTTGTACACACACTATCTTCAAAAGTTCTTCATGAATTTCAATCATATTTTGTGGAAGGATGGACCAGGGGCTAAGGAAAAATTGAATGATATATCTGACGAATTGGGGTTGATCCAAGAATCTTTTTACAGTTGCCTCCCCTACATCGAGGCTCTCTGTCTGTACAATATCTCCAAAATTATTTCAATTGCTTTTTGTGGAAGGAAGAGCCAGTTCGATTTCAATTGCGCTCCGATGGTGTAATTGTTAGCTCGCCTAGGTCACGAGTTCGATTCTCGGTGCGAGCGATTCATCTTCGATATTGTGTTGCATTTTTGTATCAATCGTAGCAGGCCAAATAAAAGGAATTTTATCAGAGGTCACAAAGTTTCTTGTGGCCTCTCTTCCATTCTCGATCAGTCATTCTTTCTTTACCTGCTGTAGTCTTATGCCATGAGCTCCTATTTACCTTAGCCCCCACGAGGAAAGAACGTGACACAAGGTTGGTTTAACGTTCGGATGCCACACATGCGAACGTGTGGGTAGGGACTGCGAAGAAATTCCCTCTAGTCCTCAAAACTATTATCGCTAAGACATGATAGCGCTGGTCTAAAGGTCTGAGGACGAATCCCGAGCCCCTTGGATTTGACCTCACACTGAAGTACCATACCTGATGGGACAAAACACCGTTGGCTATGGCTTCACATCTGCCGACATCTGGCCTTGAATGGTCTCAACTCTAGACCAGAAACCACACCTCTGCGCCAAGCTTGGATTAGATTGAATTTTACTCCAGTCCCTTCGCTTCGGGGTTATGATAAAAGACCTGATTCTTCTATAATCCATTCATTATCCCTTTAAATACGTCCACACTTGGTGCTGTAACGATATCTTTAGGGACGCTATTTCAAATTTGCAACATGCGCTGTGTTGGATTGTTTCTTTTAAGCTCTTTTCGAAATCTCTTCATCATCTTAAAGTGATTTTCGTTTCGTTTCGTCCTCATCTGGTTTTATTTTAACTCCACGTTCGATGCACATGCTGTTCCATACATCTTCCTCAAGATTTTAAACGTTTCAATCATGCCCATCCTCAATGTCATCTATCTGAGTGATGGCGAGTCGAATGATTCATTCCTTTCTTCGTATATTTTTTTTTCGGTATCCGGGATCCTCTTTGTAGCTACACTGATTTAACCCATCGATCATTTCCAGGACTTCGGGTCTGCACATACTTACTGATGTTTCAAGATGAGGACTAATCTATCCTTTACACGACAGCAGAAACTTGCTCTCATCTAAGAACTTGAATGCCCTCCGGGTTGCAACCACCATATTGTTGGCCTTCTCTACTTGATTCGTGGAATAGATCACGCTCTGTTCATTTTCTGCATCTGAGACCTCATGTCCCTGTATACCCATCAATGAGGAATAGAAATAAAAGAAATAAGGGTTGGAGAGAATAAAACACATTTGAACATCTTGGTTTGATCTACAATAAAGATAAAGAGAAAGAATTCACATGAAAACATCTCTTTTGCAATGCAAATCAGAAGACATGATCACTGATAAAAAAAGATGGGCTTGATATTCTCTTGATAAAAAGCTTTATCTTGACTCCCTTTCCTCCTTTCGACTACTGCACCCAGATACGATGTACCAACCCCTACGATAGGCCCTGCATCGTAGTCTTGAAACTAATGCACACACAGCACATTTTGTTATAATATAATGATTCTTTCGCACTAATATAATCATTCTTGTTGTTTTTATCATAACGTCCCTCCAGCATTTATATTCAATGTAAAATTGCATTGATCTACACACATAATGATTAGAAATGTGCAGATGTCCTCTGTCAGGCTAAGGGTTGCAACTGACGTATGAAAAAAGAATTTCACTTATGTTTTAAAAAAAATTCTGTTTGTGGTCAACAGAACGCTGTGCTCCAAGATCATTGCGATTGAAATTGATTTGAAATCTAACTAATCAATATTTTAAGGATAAATTTCAAAATAGGAAATCAATAGTGTATATCCATTATATCTCCTGTCAAAGTTTTTTTTTTTAGAGGAAGCCTCATTATTTCATTATCAGAGCGAAATGAAGATCTACTCAGAGAACCATTTTGGCAATAGGGTCAGTACCATTCGCAGTTTCTTCTAAGGAGGATGCCATATCGATTGTCTGATTGAGCTGAAATTTGTAGCTTTTGTATACATAGAGCTATAAGAGGCCCCCGTAGGCTGGCGACGGCTTCAGCCTTTATGCTCAGAAAACTAATGCCCCACCATGTCTTATAGATAGTCAGATTGAGCTGAAATTTGGTACTGGACTCTTTTGGACTAGAACGCAGCTTTTGTATACATAGAACTATAAGAGGATCCCGTTTGCTGGCTACGGCTTCAGCCTTATCGCACAGCCAACTGATCCCCCACCATGTATTGTAGATTGTCAGTTTGAGCTGAAATTTAACACTGGACTCTTTTGGACTAGAACGCAGCTTTTGTATACATAGAACTATAAGAGGCCTCCGTAGGCTGGCGACGGCTTCAGCCTTTATGCTCAGAAAACTAATGCCTCACCATGTCTAAAAAAGTCTGAATTTTCAAAATACAGGCGTGAATGATGCTGGACACAAATTAGTGATCAATTTAGCATAAGCTTACATTAGAAAATAGCCCTGTCTTAAACCCTATCTGGGGAATTTTCGAAACACAATAAAAATGTTTTTTCTAGACACAAGGAGTAAATGTTGAAATTTCCAGTCCCCCAAGCCTTATAATTATGATATATTATTTCATTTATAATCATAAGTATGATTATCAATGACGACATTATTTTATGTCTTTTGTGCGCACTTTGATGCCCTTTCTGTGCTGGCTGCAAAAAAGCGAGTGCTCGCACACACGCGCGCACAGCTTGGAGAGAACTATGCACATTTGTTAACTTCCCATTGTTACGTATGAGATTTTCCACGTTTATATATTCAAAATTACAGCCACTATTCACCTCCTGCCCCACGTCTCTGCCCCCGAACAAGTTTGATTGCATCACTGTGCATAAGTGCCCGGACGTAGCCGCTAACATTTAACATCCGTCCCGATCTGTCCATGAATTCATTCCCATGTGTACGTCGTGAAATAGCTCGGTATCAGGATTCGGGACCTGAAAAAAAAACTCGATTCCCCGAGCGAAGCATAACGGGGAAAAGAGAGAGAGAGAGAGAGAGAGAGAGAGAGAGAGAGAGAGAGAGAGAGAGAGAGAGAGAGAGGATATATATATATATATATATATATATATATATATACAGAGAGAGAGAGAGGGGGGTGATAAACAAGCATTAATTGAGACTGAGCTGGGAATGGCGTTTAAATGTTCTGCACTCCATTTACCACTTCCCGCCATCTGACCCTATCCCAATATGGTAGCAGAAACTATATACCAAAAGTAGTTACTAGCCCCGCATCGTCGAGGAAACCACGCTAAATGCTTACAAGCAATCAATTTCGATTCATTGATTCTGCACTTGCTCTATCACTATAATATCATGCTACCTTTCTTAGCCCTCAACTTTTATGATCAACTGATTGCTAATTATCTTTTTTAATAGGGATCATTATTTCAACAGTAATCAATTGGCACTTGGTATCTATGTGATACATATTATCAGCCTCTTTAAGTCGTTGGACACATCCCTTTCCCAGGATTCACCACACTTCTCTATTGTGGGCGTCGCGGAGTCAGTACTTTCCGACTGTCTAGCTAGTACTCTACCGGCCTCGGTTGCACATGAAATCTCTTGGGATCCATGTCATGAGTCGCAATGTCCATTGGTTGTCTGCCATTCTTGCAGTGTGGCCAGCCCATTGTCATTTGAGTTTTTTTTTTAATGGATTCTATGATGTCCCTGGTTCTTGTCTTCTCCGGATGTATCGTGCTGTCTTGTGGTCTCTCCTTGTGAGGTTGAGCATAATTCTTTCATGTGCACTTTGCATGGTTCTCAGTTTGCAGATCTGTCTCTTGGTTAAGTTCCATGTTTCAGCCCCATAAGTGACTATTGGGAGGATGCATTGGTTATATACCCTTCTCTTTAGGATTTATGGGATCTTCTTGTTTTTGATGGTTGAGGTTGCTCTGCCAAAGGCTTGCCATCCTAGGGTGAACCTTTGCTCGATTTCTTCTTCTTTTGAGGATCTCTTGGAGATACGACACATTAATACTAGATGTTGCACGAAAATCAAAACGAAAACAAACTGGTCTGGTTAGTCACTCAATACAAACCGTCACGTGCAGGGGTGATCAATTAGAAATAACAGAAAAAGGGGTAATCGATGAATTAGCTGCTTCTTTTGCTTCTAGTTGGGCAATGATCACTAAAAAAAGTCAGCATTTAAAACAAAAACAAGCGTGAATGCTGTCGAACGCAAACTAAGGAACAAATTTAGCATAAACCTACATTGCAAATTCAACCTCCCACCAGGAACCCATTTAGGAGATTTTTCCGAGAGATTCTAAGGAGTAACTGTTTATATTTCAACCCACCAGCTCTATTAGTACACCCTGTATGCGTGACACATACGCAGATAGCAAGCCAGACTAACATGAAAACTGAAATAAACCTAGGTTGACAATATTGATTGACTGTTTCTAAAGCTATTACTAAAATGTCAGATATAATACCTGGCTGTATATAGCTGGTATACGATTTATTTTTCATGTAAAGATACCTTCAACCTCATGAGGCATACAGAAGCGTATTTATAGTTTTAGGACCCGTTATCTTTTCTCCTTGTGGGGGCCTTCCAACATTTCGTGAGTAATGACGAAATTCACAATTGCTGAAAAACAAACCCAAAAGCTAACTTTTTATTCATGCCATACATATATGTACAAATAGATCCTTGTTATCAGAAACCGTCAACCAATACTGTCAACATAGCTTCCTTTAGTTTTCAAGCTACTCTGACTTGCCGGCTGGCTATGCATGTATCATACTTACTGGTCACGACAACAGAGCTGGACGGGCTGAGAATTTAGATATTTACTCCTTATTGTGTTTAGTCCACTCGGGATGGTTAAAGCGTCCGTCTCACACGCAGAAGGTCATGGCTTCGATTCCCTGTACGAGTGAACAGTGTGAAAACTATTCATGGGACAAATTTACCTCTGCACCCAGCAGCTAATTGAGTACACTCTAAGCTGCCTGATTGGGGCGGAAGGGAAGTATTATCTCAGTATTGTGCCCTCCCAGGAAAGGAAGCAAGCTTGTCGTTTCAACAAAATGTTAGTCCTCCAGGTTGGGATCAGGCAGCTGTTCACCTGTATTTAAAACATCTATAGCTAAGATATCTGTTCATACGAGCAGGCGAAAATACAATGATAATGATGAAAAAAAAGCCTTTTTTGTCTTTTGAAAATTCTGTCCTTCTAAAACGATTTAGGGAAGGGAATCGATTTAGATTGCAAGTTTATGCTAAATTGATCATTTAGTTTGTTCCCTCTTGTTTTTTGGACATCCAGATTTTTTCGTGATCACTACCTAAACAAAAAGCAAAATATGTAACTATCTTTAACTGATCGCCCCCAACAAGGTACTCTGCCCCAAAAAGGTTGGACACATCACTTGACGATTTCTATTGTGAGACCAATCAGACCTGTCGTATAATATAAGTAGAAATGCAGTAGGTAAACTTTTATTTATTAAATGTTTGGTGACCCCCTCTCCACTCGAGACCCAGAGGGCCTTTTCAAATAGCCCCGTCCCACCTCAGTGACCCTCCATCTGACCCCCGCCCAGCCTCGTCTGGTATGCAATTCTTTTCAGCATGAGGGCACATTTTGAACTCGCACATAATTTTACAAGGTCGAATCTGTGTGATGTATCCTGATTCTTTCTTTCATTCCTTCTTGCTCGCAGCCAGTCCAGTCGGGGGTGGGGGGTTCTCAGGGAGGAGGGGATTAGGCTTTCGGCTTACGTTAATGACCTTGTGTACAGATCGATCTCCACAACCACATCGCCACGGGAGGCTCTTAAGGTGACTCACAGCTGCTTAATGCGTACAGCATCTTGGTTACCCGTTTCGGTATTGACCAGGCTTAACGTTGTTTAACTTCGGCGTCCTTACGAAACCCGGTGTATCCAACGCCTTAACTCCAGACTGGATCGGAAATCGCAAATCCCTCCATCCCCAGACTCCCACGTCTAGTATGCAGCGTTTTTTTTTTGTTTTTTCAATGAGGAAGAACAGTCAACCTCTCAAAATATGCACATCGATTTTTACAAGGTTAAATGTATAGATTCAGTCACTTGAAAAATTAGAATGACCCTTGAGATGGTTTTCAACTTCCACTGGATTAACTTTTATGCCTAGACTGGAAAATTTTCAAGAGATACTCTAAAAATACTCTCAGTGAACTACAAAGAGAGCATATTTCTGCCAACGCCATTGTCAGGTGGGGTGTAATTGTGAATGGATCCGATGCAAAATTCAATCAGCTCTTCAATAGCCTATTGTCTACCCTTCAACAAAATCTCATTAAGATTCATGAGAACTTTTGGAGATATCGTTTGAACAGACATGAACTTTTGATAATATTATGTAGTTTGGACGTATAAGTAGGACGTAAGGGAGATAATTGTGAATGGATCCGCTCCAAAATTCAATCAGTTCTCTCAAAGCCAATTGCCCATCTCTCCACGAAATGTCATTGAAATACACTAATAGCTTTTAAGGATATTACACTGTCTGCCATGAACGTATCCATTTATTTGATTAAGAAAAAAACAAAGGGAAAATATCTCTCAACCAGAAAGAGATGCCTGGATCCACCCTGAATTTTCACCGCGCCTTTTTCGCCCCATTTACCACATTTCCACGAAATTCAATTTGAATTTATCCGGTGATTTCGAAGATATCGTGAAGACAGATTAATTGACAAAAAGATACGATCGAACACTAATGCCTCTTTTTGAATTCGTTGACGGAGGTAAACTATGCTTAAAGGTACGATGAGACATAACCTTTACCGGGACGGGAAACAGAATCAGCGAACTGGATCTGTTCACTTCGCACTTATGTCCTTGGGAGAAGCATGAATCTTACCCATCCCCAATGGCTACGTTGGGCATCAGTCTAGCACCCTGACGCTATAAAAACCTGCAACTGATACGGAGGCAATGAGAATTTGCCTGAAATCCGTTTAAAAAAAAAAAAATAATAATTCGTAAGTTCAAATTGAAACATACAATTCTTTTTCAATAATTTGTTTCGGGGTCTTAGTTCTGCAAATCGGAGACTCGAAACCCGATGAAACCTATTCTGACATTTTTGGTTGACGGTTTCTGAAAAAAAAAAGTATAATGACTTTTGGGACACCGGTGATATGCACATCCAGCTCCACTCTAAAACAATTTGACTTCATGAGTAAAAAGTTGTATGTATCAAGAGCTCTATGAAATAAATCCATTACATTTCAGAAGTGGCTTTATATTATTGATATATTGATATATTATGTTATACTGCTAGCCTGATTTGTACCACATATACTGTATATATATATATATATATATATATATATATATATATATATATATATATATATATATATATATATATAGTAGAATGTGGATTCGCTACACAAACTAGCTCATGTTTCTGCCCTCTTCGGGCCTCATCAAACGAAATGCCGAAGAGGGCAGAAACATGAGCTAGTTTGTGTAGCGAATCCACATTCTGTTATTTATTTCCAGCTCTACTTTAAAATAATTTGACTTCGAGAGTAAAAAATTGTATGTATCGAGCACTCTATGAAATAGATCCATTACATTTCAGAAGTGGCTTTATATTATTGATATATTAATATATTATAATATTATGTTATACTGCTAGCCTCATTTGTACCACATATACTGTGTGTGTGTATGTATATATATATATATATATATATATATATATATATATATATATATATATATATGTTTCTCTCTATATATTTGCAGATTAAAAGGGAAAGATGTAGTCTTCATTGGGATTCGTGATGTCGACAGCGGCGAAGTGTAAGTAGGCATTAGAGCTAACTATTTCTGAGATTTATTTTGATTTTTCTTCCCTCAAATAGCATCACTCTGACGTTTTGAAATCGTTAAATCATTGAGATCAATTTGTTGTATCCTTAAAGTGCCTTTAGGCGGTGCCATTTGTGTGGCAGTAACGATGCAGACAATGGTAATTGGCAACCCGAGTTCAAAGTTTGGTCGAAGCAGCTTATTTTCACGTCGCATTAATGCCCACCAGAGAGGCTTAAATCCCTCTCACTTTCTGCTGCAATGGGTAAAATAGTAAGGAAGATTGGATTCCCTATCCTTGCGAAAACAACCAATCTAGGAGAAGGACTATTTTGATTCCAAACCCTCATTATTCGAAGCTCTAAGTTTTTACACATAGCAAATCAATATTATTTAGAATTAGTTTTATGTCCCAGGAAAAACTGCAAATAGGACACCGAACTCTTTCTAATATATATATATATATATATATATATATATATATATATATATATATATATATATATATATATGCAAAGGCTCAAAACTGTTTTCACACCAAATTTTCATCTCGTTTGTTCTCGGTCTTTATCTGCTTCATTCGTTTTTTTTTTCAACGCAACAATCATGTATTAAGACAAAATGATCATAAATTTTGTCATATTACATAGAAACCTTTATTTGGAATGTTCTTCCGTCACGGTTTGTACATCACTTGACCTAGACAACGTAGATAGAATAAAGGTCAAGTGATACATTGACGGTGTAATGATGGGACATCATTTTGAATAAGGGCTTCTATACAATATAACACAATTCAAAATCATTCTGTCGAATCATATCTCCATTTATTAATACTTATGTATATATATATATATATATATATATATATATATATACACCAAGAGATAGATAGATAGATAGATAGATAGAAAGAGAGAGAGAGAGAGAGAGAGAGAGAGAGAGAGAGAGAGAGAGAGAAAGTGTGAGTGAGTGAGTGAGTGAGAAAGAGAGAGATAGAGAGAGATTCTAACATTTATTCTTTTCTAGGAAAAGATCTCTTTTACTATAATGAAAATGAATCGCGCATAAAAATTGAAAAGAATAAGGCGATATTCAACGCTAATCTATCCTTTGATCTATGTAAAGTAGATAGAATGTTCTAACAATAAAAAAAACCAAGCGTGAATGCATCCGGTTGCATACCAGGAAATCAATTTAGCATGAACTTACATAGCATTTTGAACCCTCAACTAAAAACCTATCCAGGCGTGGGACTTTTTGGACGTAATAAAGAGTAAATGTTGAAAGTTTCGGCCCTCTAAATCCATGGGTGGGGTCTGTACACTTGATAAATACATAGCCAGTCCGCCCACCAGCCAATAGGCCTTGTTAGTTGGCCAGCCAGACCAATCTAGAAATTTCAGAAACTTATCTTGACAGTTTCTGTGACAGTTTTCATTGACGGTTTTTAATATACGATGTGTCTCAAAAGTAACGCCTGATTCACACCAAAAGTAATTTCGCAGGGGCCATACCGCTTTGATGACAACAGGACCCCTGAATATTATCTAGATCTTCTCCAGATTCCGTTATAGCCGCAAATTCTGAACATTGTTTTTTTTTCAATGGGAAAACGCCCAGCAGATCACAGTTGCATTTTGTGAGACTGGGTTGATAATTATTTTGAAGGTCACTGACTTGGGCGACGAAGTGCCATCTAACCAGTGAGATCAACTGACTTAACAGCTCCAGGTGTTTTTTCAGTCAAAGTCTTAAAAAACATAAAAAGATATTTATTGAAATATCAAAAAATTAAGTAACTAGAGTGTTCTCACGTTAAGAAGAATGCCACTATTTTTCTTTCACAAAGTAACGTTCTCATAAATAAATTCAGTAATCAAGGACTTGTCTACTTTAGGCGGTGTCACAACGATATCTACCATAGAGAGCGTGACAGAGTTTCCTGCCCTAAAGGGTGTGACAGACTGATACGCTGCAAATTGACATGTAGATCACACTTTGATCTGTTTGAAAACCGGATTAGGAGGAAAAGTTGCCAGCGTCGTCGTCGTTGAACTTTGTCGAAATTTGTGAGGATCAGTTGCTCATCAACTTGATAAATGAACTGAAAATGGCGGCAGTTACATTTAACCATACATTTGACGTACTGCGTAAGCCTATGTAACTGTCAAGATAGAAAATGCAAAACTCTGCAAGGTAGACCACTACTTCTACCTAGGACAACGAATCTCCATGAGACACTCAAAAGAGGAGCAAATCAAGCGAAGAATCACTTTGGGATGGCAAGCCTTAGGCAGAACAAGCTCAACTTTCAAGAACCAGATGATCCCAATAATCCTAAAAAGAAGAGTATACAACCAATGCATTCTCCTGATAGTCACCTATGGAGCTGAAACATGGAACCTAACCAAGAGACAGGCTAGCAAACTGAGAAGTATCCAACGTGCGCATGAGAGAATGATGCTCAACCTTACATGGAGAGATCACAAGACAGCACAGTATTTTAGGAAGAAAACAGGAGTCCGAGACATCGTAGAAACTATTAAAAACTCAAATGGCAATGGACAGGCCATGATGCAAGAATGAAAGACAACCGATGGACATCCTGTCTCACAACATGGATCCATAACATAACATAAGAAAACAAGGCTGATAGAACACAAGATGGAGAGATGAACTAGACAGATTCAGGAAATACTGGCTTCGCGATGCCCATGATAGGGAATTGTGGCGAATCCTGGGGAAGGTCTATGTCCAATGACGGACGTTAAAAGACTGATGATGATGATGATGTTGAAAAGCCTATGTTGATTTATTAGGTCTGCAGTTTGTCTATTGAATCAATAAAATTCATATGAAAAGTCCGTTATCACTTTGTTCGTTTTTTCAATCGATAACAACAGAGAGCCGATTACACGCTTCATAGATTCTCCAATTCATGTACACAGACTCAAGAAGAGCCAAAGACCTGTTCCAAGTACGTGAAAGTTATCTATTATTTTTACATCATCTTATTCGGACTTATTTTTGGGGTTATGAATGCAAAATATGGAAGGTGTGTCCTGACTAGACTCTTATATTCGAAAAAAAAAACATAGCCAGGTGTGTTTCGTGCGTGACAAAGCCAATAGAAACTGTCACGTGACGAAATCTCTTGGTAGCATGTAGTGTTCGGGATGGTCGATTAAAAAAACAGAAAAAGGGTGATCAATGAATCAATGAATAAATTACTTCTCTCGTCTTTTGTTGGGCAATGATCTCTAGATAAAAAGCATGAAAGCTGCTGCACACAGAATACGGATCAATTTAGCATGAAATTACATTGCAAGCCGAACCACCCATTAAAAACCTATTTAAGGGTGGAGAGCTGTTTTTTTTCTGAACATAATATAGGGCAAACGTCTACATTGTCAGTCCTTTTCAGGTTTATTGGTATGGCATGTGTGCTTGATACATACATAGCCAACCAGCCAGCCAATCAGGACCCGCTTATATATATATATATATATATATATACATACATATGTGTGCATATATATATGTATATATATATATATGTATATATATATATATACATATACATTTATACATATATATTTATACATATATATATATGTTTATATATACATATATATTTATACATATATATATATATATGTTATATGTATATATGTATATATGTATGTGTATATATATGTATATATATACGTATATATATATATATTTATACATATATATATATACATGTTATATATATATGTATATATATATATATATATGTGTATATACATATGTATATATGTATATATGTATACATATATATACATACATATTTATACATATATATATATATATATATATATATATATATATATATATATATATATATATATATATATATACACGTACAGTCTACACCAGCCGAGCTAGTTGGCGGAAAATTCAATCTCCACGATGTCTAGAAAAGTCTGTTGTCATTTTTGAACCCCCTTATAAGTTTTTAGAAGGGGGCCTATTTGCAATGGGTGTTCATGTTAAACTTATCCTTTCTGTACGGTCTCATTCACGCTCGTTCGTTTCTTTTCTAATTCAGTTTTTTTTTAGAGATCACAAAGTTTTCCAATGAGATGGCGAGAAAAGTAAGTTATTCATCCATCACTACTTTTTCCAATTTTCCAATTGATCAACCCCAACACGGCATGCTGCCAAAAGACGTTCATCACATGACGGTTTCTGTTGAGTTACTCACCTGACCTGTCTATATAGAAAAATGTTCTGAAGATGATGTGATAAACATTGAAATATAAAGAAAATCAACCGCATCTTTTGTTTATCTAGGAATTTCTTACTCATCATTTTTTTTGGTATTTTTTAATGAATACTGAACAACCCTGTGACCTGCTTGGTCTCCCTTTGGGAGAAATTAATGCAATCTGATGTGATAGGAATTCATTCAAACTTTAATGCATTTGCTAATGAATAAGGGAGACTACTCTATTATCAGAATTTAACAGTTATCTCCCTTGGCAAATATGTCATCATAATATAGCTCGGATCGAGTATGAACACTGAACCCACACTATCATAAAGTTACGAATAACACGTATTTTTTTAGCATTCTATTAGAGCATTTTAGGGATACTTTATTCCAATATATCTAGCTTTAATGCAATCATTTCGGCTGCATAGAGGTCACAAACAGATAGACAGAATAAGACTTTCAACATTGTAAAGGTGTTGGTTGAGTCAGTTTTTTTTAAAACTGTGACAAAAGTCGAAAATTCTATGTATGACAAATATGTTTCGTTCAGACATTTTTAAATCTATTCATTGCGTTGGCAAAGATATAAAGATATGATATAGAGAGTGGGTGAAGAAAGAGCAATATTTTTCTACGTCATACAACGAAATATTCCTCTTTCGAAAATCGATTCACGAGATAAAAAAAAAAAATTATAAGAAAAAAGAAAGAAAGGAAGGAAGGAAGGAAAGAGGCGAAGAGACAGACTATTCACTGTTCAGAACTAATGTATTCACTACGTATGTACATTTAAAACCTTTTCATTTGCCAATGAATCATATAGCATTTTGGACGATATTTTTCGTTGTATTTTTGATGCTATAATCACTTATTCATGTTAAGGACGTTTTAACGGGGGTGGGGACAAAAATTGGAAACAAAAATTGGAAACAAATAATTTTATTACAGGAACCAAATGTTGCCTAATGTTGCTAAATTCTTTCAAAAATTGTATACACAACGTTGCAGGGTTCGAATAGAGTCTGTTCTTTTTTCTTGTACTTTGTTGACAGACTGTATACAGAGGAAATGAAAATTCAGGCCGATGGAGAAGACAGTCGTAATATTCATCACAGTCCATTAAAGAAAACCAGATAAAGAATTCACTGGCTGAAAGTGATTTATTCTAAGAAATTTAAACATCAGACATAAACTCTCAGGAAATGAAATGCCAGTTCTCTCCTTTAGGTCAAGGACGCACAGACCTTTTGTTTTTAAGCCTGAATTAAAGTGCTGGTCAAAACTGTGAACTGTGAACAGATCATTCAACTGTCTGATGTGATGAAATTTAGAAATGAAAGATGCCATCAATTCGTAGGAAGTACTTTAGACAGTGTATCTGTGGGTGCGTGAGGGGATATTTGTTAGTATGTTTGTGTCTGCCTACTTCAATTTTTTTTTTCAATTGTTTTAAGATAGCCGGATATCCGGCTCTGCGGTGGAGACTCCGGCTTTTGAGCACTCTATCTCGAGCTGGATGTTCATTTGTCCTCTCTTTTGGGGCCTGACTAGAAAATGTTATATGAATTTACATATACTTTGGGGGTGGGGAACGGAAAACAATCGTTAATGTCCTTTTGTTATACGTCGTCGCCGTTGTCAAGTAAGTGTTTTTTTGGAGTTGCCGCTTTTGAAAGGTCTGCTTATCCAATAAGGTCGCGGATCCTCCCATGATCTGTGGTCCCCAGGTTGAGAACTACAGGTTTAGAATGTCAACTCTTGGGGGAGATTCGAAAATTGCTTCTCTGGTTGGTATACGTACAGCGAGTGCAAAAAATATCTAATACATTTCAAAAGGTTTATTTTAACATCAAAATTGAATGAATATGAACCAAAGATGTCTGCTTTCAATACATCAGTTCTCAATGTCTAATCTCGATTCAATATTTTTGAAGTTGTATAAGGATGTTAAATATAACTTTTTATTCACCTTGTAATAACGGGAGATCATTTCAAATAGAGTTTCAGTACAATATAACGCAATTTATAATCATTCCTGTCTGATCATATATTCATTTCTGAATGATACAATAGTCTTCTCTGGAAGAAACGAAAAGAGCAGATATAAGACTGTGAATAAGCAAAACGAGAATTTGGAGTTAAAGCAGTTATTTGGGCCTTTGCATTACTGATGGCTGTTTAGCTCAGTGGCAAGAGCAATGCTACGTTGAAGCTACTGTCCAATCGATGGCAGATTCAATGCTTGCAGCAGCCTCATTTTCTTTAATTGT
Source organism: Thysanoteuthis rhombus (assembly GCA_963457665.1). Taxonomy (NCBI): domain Eukaryota; kingdom Metazoa; phylum Mollusca; class Cephalopoda; order Oegopsida; family Thysanoteuthidae; genus Thysanoteuthis; species Thysanoteuthis major. The sequence continues at coordinate 8,684,180 of OY735214.1, forward strand.
TTATTCCATTTACATTGTCTAGACCAAACGATACATTCATTGTGTAACAACGGGAAATCATTTTAAATAGAGTTTCAATATAATATAACGCAAATTCTGCACACAAGCCCGCTGTCTATGGTCCTACAACTGCAGAAAACCCTTCCAAAGAATCTTCGTTCACAGAGACTAATCCATCATAAATATTGACGTCAACTTTACCAAGAAGCTATGGATAGAAAATTAACGAAAACATTGAGAATATTTTAAAAAGCAAACGAAGTCTTGATTGTATTTGCAGAAGCCATGTATTCAACATAAAGCAAAAACATAACCATATACAAAGATATATTTAAAATGTATTAAAAAAATCTTGTTTATGTATGTGAGTGTGTGTGTTTGACAGAATGAGAAAGACCAAAAATCTCAATTTTCTTCTTTTTTTTTAGGGGAATTCTGCGAGAACATGGTATCAAATTTTTCTCTATGCACGAGGTGGATGCCTATGGAATTAGAGATATTATTCGACACGCTTTAGACTTGGCTGATCCAACGTAAGTGTCTGTAAGAGCAAAAATAACACGATGATTTTTTTCAATTTTTCCCTCACTTGCAGCAAATGTCTCGAGGTCTATGAGGTCGAAATCATTGTGAAGAAGAGTGAGAGTGAAGTCGTTCGAGAGTGACTCACTGGAGTTGCGGTTTAAGCAACCAGAAGTTCTTTGTTACTTTGTGTGAGTACAGAACAATAAGGACGCAAACGTCCAACAATCGGTCAACTATGGCATAAGCGACAAGGAAAACTTAACATACAACTCTAGTAACGTTATTAAGCTCGAAAATGGGCATTTTTTCACTTAAAAATGTGTTTTTATTGATAGTTCTCTCAATAAAATCATTTTCTTTCCAGAGGAAAACGCCCTATCCACGTGAGTTTCGACATCGACGGCATGGATCCCATGTTTACCCCTAGTACTGGAACCCCAGGTAAAACTGGCAAATTACTGTTTAAATCATCTTCATTAATTACTGTAAAATAAAATTACTAATTATTGCGAAATTATCATGTCCAATCATTTTCATACTACTACTACTAAAACTACTACTAATTGCTGTATTAATATATACTTAATACTGTTATATACTAATATTTCCTCCCTAGAAATCTAAATATATCCGTGATTCTTTTCACAGGAACTACCTGTTTATAAATACTGGATTATCAAAAAAGTTTGTGTTGATTTTGTTCGTCGGCATGGAAGGAGTGAGTAATAAAACAGGAAGGAATATACCTCTGCCTAAAAATGAATCACTGTAGCCAAGTTGTCCGATTTTTTCTCAAAATACCTCCTCTGTGTAAGTTCGTGTCCCTCAAAAAGGATGTAATTTTCATTTGAAAAAGATTGAAAATTTATCCATATACTCACCCATACTATCTCTCTCCCCTTCTCTCTCTATATATATATCATTCTAACCAATCTCTTCCACAAACTCCTAAACGTCATTAATGCTATGTCACCACTGTAACGAAATACATGTGTCCATTTCACGATGGATTATTATTATAAATCGAACACCCTCCAACACAAGTGAATAGGGAGAAAGTGGGCCTTTTCAGAAGGTGACTACTGGACTACGTGTGGACATTTTCAGAGCTCTATGTCAGAAAAAGTGACCATAAGCACTGGAAATAGACGTGCCTTTGTCGTAGCTACTGAGGCTCAATTTAATCAGAAAAATAGTCCCCGTCAAGTCTAGAAACACACTTCCTATGCAATATGAGTGCACAATTTCATTGCTTTTGTTGAACCTTCATGTAAAAATCTAACATGTTCCGAGCGGATAAAATCCTATAGAAAACTTCCGGAACCACTTTTGAGCAGTACTGTCACTAAGTATACCTAAAAAAAAACAGTCCATATTCATCAGACTTGCAATTGTTCCGAGTTCAAATTCATGCAGTAAACAAATTCTCACAGTCAACTCGAGAGTCAATATGCTGATTTCACTTGTTACTACTATAAGCATACACTTCTGAAGGTTATCTGGTAGTATAGTGTCTGTAGATTTCATGTTGCTGAAAATGCTTATAGATTGTCGTTATTCAAAAGATAAATCTTTTTTAAAGCTGATGAAACAAAAAGATTGAAAATTGTACAGATTTTTCTTGTTACCTGATAATTTTGACACTGTCATGTTATAAGGTACAAAAATCGTTATTATTACTAATTTGTATAGTATTCTATTCCATAATATTTGTCATACTTCTTCTAATAATTTTTGTAATGAAATATTTCACCTGAATAGCAGAGTCAAATATCAAGGAACCGTGACCATTGTCTCGAGAAGTACATTTGAAAGCATTTTCTCGGCTCCTAGAACGTGCTGATAAAATTAGATGGGGCAACTTTCTCAAAGATTTGGGCGTGGCCAACAGAGTGCCTCTTCATAACTGCCGTTGTTTTGATAATCCTTGGCCTAACGGATGTAAAATATGGCAGTTAAACACTGCATACAAAGACTCCAACAGTTATACAAAGACTCCAAAGCGTAAAACTATATGAAACATTAATGGCTTTTAACTTCATTGTCACGTTAATATCTGATGAAAACATTGCCGAGTAATATTTTTTGGAGCCTTTGTATAACTTTTCGAAACCTTTGTACGCTACGTTCAACAATCATAATCTGCTTCCATCAGACTGAGGATTACCGCAGTTTTCACTCAATATCTCGCAGTTCACTGACATTCCAATGCTTATCATCATCATCATCACCACCACCACCACCACCATCATCATCATCATCAGTCTTTTAACGTCCGTTTTTGAACATAGACCTTCCCAAAGATTCGCCACACTTCTCTATCATGGGCGTCGCGGAGCCAGTATTTTCTGAATTTACCAACCGCAAAATACATATCGTTGTCGGCGGCCTGCCAAGTTTATCCCCAAATAGTTTAACTGAAGTACGAGACCCCAGAAAAGTTCAAAACCGTGATTCCAATTTTGGGGGCCCTTCGTGCTCAGATGTCATTTGTCGCAGATAAGAGAACAAAAGAGTGTAGAAGAGTGTGGAATTGCTGACTTCGTGATTGCCGGAGGTGTCATTGCTGGAGGCTCGGTTCTACGATAATTCTATATCTCCTGGTTGTATGGAGACAGAGTCGTATAAACACTGTCTTATAAGGTATCAGGAGGTCGTGTACCTGTCTTTACAATAGTCAGAGAAAAATCATGGACAGTGAGCAAATCTTGAGAATGTTTACCCAGTCTCACAATTACCAACTGGTTTCATAATCCTGAAATGGTGAGTTCAATCATTACTGGTTGCTCAAAAAATCTAAACCAACAGCAGGTACATGTCTTTTCCCAAAGTTAGGTGAATATTATCCTCCTCATTTAGAATTCGAACAGTTTACCAAATCCATTTCCATACCTATTACAGTACTTCGGGTCCAATTTTTATATTATATTCCAGCATTTAAAGTAATTTCTGTCCCCGACGGAAAACCCTCCCGATATATTGAGTATCTGCCGTCTTTTCCCGATTGGAAAACTTCGTTATTCCTCAAAATATTCCAATTAAATTTTGTACGTAGGCTTGTAGAGAGATTTCACCTGAGATATGGTGGCCAATCCAACATTTTTGCCCCAAAAATGTTGCTTTTGTTTACAATTGGGAAAATTTCTCAAATCCTTACCGATTTTGCTGAAATTTGGCTGTAATTTTGACAAACCACCAAGAACAGAAAAATTGTGAGTTACGGTCGATCCGATTGTTTGTTTACATTTTATATGAGAATAATCATACGTAAATATGCAAAAAATATTCAGATTTGGAACTGCCGAACCAACTAGAATGAAAATTGCTATACAGGTTCTTGGGTACCTAATTACTGAAAATATATAACGTTTCTAAGAATGCTATGGTTTGAATAAAAAAAAAAGTTTCAGAGTTAACGCTCCTAATGAATAACTAATTGCCACACTGGGAGTTCAGCATACCATATTAATTTGGTTGTGAGAGGCAAACACAAATATTTGGTTTTTCTGTCGAAGAATCTTAAGATTTTTTTCTTTTTTTTTTTTTCAGTCCCAGGAGGTTTGACCTTAAGAGAATGCTTGTACCTGGCTGAAATATTACATGAAACAAGTAAGAAAACTTGATAATTTCATAACTTTCATCTACCCGACAGTTTTCCGGTTGGTGAGTCTCGTTGCCAAAATTCCAGGCAAGAATTAACCAACTTTGCGTAACAATTCATTTGTCCCGTTCTAAAAACTTGAATATTTGTAAAATTGTTAAAAAAAAAAAAAAAATGAATGAAACTGTTTATTCTTATCGTTTTAATACATACGGGTATTAGAATCTGAAAGAATATCACGTGACAAACATCTCCTTGGAAGGAGAAAAAAAGCGCATATTAGGAACCAGGTGGAGACAGTGAAGAGGGAAATGGTGAACGCAGAAATATATACAACGAGGTCAACATGGTTCAACGAAGTTCTCTTTTTGTCTTCGATTCCTTAACGAATCAAAGATATATCTCTCACCATCGGCAATACTAAGTACCTACTCGACCAAAGATAGAAACCCTGCAGAACGCTTGACTCGCTTTCGAATCTCTTACATCAAGTTCATCTATCTTTAGGTCTACCGTGGACGGTGCAAACTCTCCACAATACGGCTTATCAATAATTTTGACTTTGCAATTGTGACCAAGCACAGTCACAAACCTTGCTAACATAGGTTTTTTCAGTTTTCAAGCTGGCTATATATGTATATATCACGAGTATAAGCCACACCAATAGAGCTACAGATTTGAAAATGTCAACATATAGTTCTAATCTACTTTTCCCTCTAAAATTCCTCCTCGAAATAGGTTCTTGAGGGGGGGATTTACAATGTACGTTCTTGCTAAATTGGTCCCTAGTTTGTATTTTGAAAAAAAAAAAAAAAAAGAAATGATGACCAATAAAACGGCAAGAGAAGAAAACTCATTCGTTGACCAGCCGATTTTTTAATTGATCATCCCCAACACCGCCCGCTGCCAAAATATATGTTGGTCACGCGACGGTTTCTTTTGAGTGACTAACCAGACCAATTCATTTTTTTTTTCTAGATCGAGTCTCTGTGGTAGACATTGTTGAATTAAACACTGGCCTTGGCTCTGCTGAAGACAAAGCAAGAACATTGGCGAACACATTGAAGGTGATCGAACATTTCTTCGGGAATAAACGAGCAGGAGTTGTTATTGCCAAAGAATCTTCCAATTAAAGGAGATGCACCCGAGAAGAAAATACGTGGATCCGGGTGGGAGGTATAATCCAGGAGGTCCGGACTTATGTTTCCTCTAGTTGTTTCGTGGTCTGCGCGGAACCAAAAAGCCTGCGAGCAGACTGAAGCGGAGTCTGCAGAGAATGTTTTCACTTTTGATACGTTCATTATTTTTTTTTTTTTCGTTTTGTTTGAAATTTATGAAACAAAGGTCGCTTATCTTCAACAATATAAGTGTAGAATATATATCATTTATTCGGTTTATGGATTTCTCTTGAATATTTATTCATTTTTTTTCCTCCAAATGTTAAATCTTTTTTGATACACAAATAAACACAACCACTGATAATTAAACCATAAAAATAGTTTGTTTTCCATCTTTAAGCAAGATGTCAACTGTCTTATTATATCGTAATTTTATTCCTTTTTAATTTCTTTGATTTTTTTCATCTCTATTCTCCTGTCTGTCTAGATACTAAAAGATTACGACTCGAATTGAAGTGAACAACACCGGATATTACTTTCTGATTTTTAATCCCTAAAATTTGTCTTTTCCACGTATTTATAAGTAAAAATCAATAAGTCGATTTTCGACCCCCCTGCTTGAGATCTATTTGGACCCCTCTCCTAACTCAAAATCCTGGATCCCTCCGATCTACAAACAGAAAATCGATTGGTGAGAAGTGTGCAAGACTTTTAACGAAGTTGGTCGCTGATAACGAAAAGTTTACGATAAGTATAGTTTTGGATACGAGTTTTATAAGCGTATGTAT
>OY735214.1:8697711-8715211 GCA_963457665.1 Thysanoteuthis rhombus
GAAACCGAGAGAAACAATTGATAGGGGGAATTCTCATGATCGACGACAAGCTCAGCCAGGCTAGCTAGTTTGGTGATATAGTGTGCTCATAATAGATGGGGTCTTGAAGAAAAGGTGGATAGGGTGAGGTGAGGTCGCAAGTAGATTAACAAATCATAGGATAATTATTTACTTTTGACAACGCCGGAGTTCAGCTTGTCTGTGATACGAGGAACACCAGGGCAAGTCTCACACAGAAGAAAACAATGTTTCAATGCTTCTTTGATTTGAATGCATCAAATTAACAACAGGCCAAGATAATTTCCATGGAGACAAGAGCCTCCACAGAATAAAGCAAGTCAGTCTCTGTGAAACAGATATAAAGGCACCAACATAACAGGCATCTTTCTAATCTACCATGCAAGATTTGCAATTATAGTGCGTTCAAATGAAATCATTAGAAAGTGTTTCTGTTTTAGTTTTCATCAAATCTCTGATATTTTTTCGTTTGTCTTGGGTAGTTATATAAAATGTAAGATAAGCTCATTTTCCTTCAAAATCATTTTATAAATGTGATGATACAAAATTCTAGTTTGGGATTTAAAGATATCAATAAAAACATGCTTAGTTGTCCCTATAATACTGTCAACTTTGTAGGTGTTCTTTCAATGATTAAAATGACTATGAAATCAGTATCGTATTTGAAACTTTGTTGAGAGAGATTTTTAATGTAAGAATTACAAGGAATCTCGTTTTTTTTAGAAAGGCTCAAAATATTCAATGATTAATGGCTAGTTTTCTTGCTTAGTATTTAGGAATGGTGGCTTTTGAAAAATCATTTAGAGACATCTCTTTCGATTGTTTTATACACAATACAAAAGTAATGGGAATGATTTTATTGGATTATTAAGTTTTTTTTTTTACTTATTGATGCTCTTCTTTTACAGCATTCATGGTCAACATACGTTCCAGCGATTGAAGAAAGCATTTTCAATCAAATTGTACATTCCTATTTCGCAATGTTTAGTACGTACACAGACTACAGGCAAACTCTACTTTACGCGATTAATCCGTCCTCAGTTTTACTTGCGTGGGACAAATTCGCGTTAAGCGATTAATAGAAGCGATGGAAATTATTACAAACTAGTTTATCTGTGTCGCCAAAAAAATGACAGCAGATGTGGATATTGCATTTCATATATATAGATAACAGAGATTTGAATTGCAGTGAGCTTGGAGAATAGCGTTCTGTTGACCATGAACGGATTTTCAAAAACGTTTTTTGCTTTTGTTTTTATCAAATTTCATATTTTCCTATTATTCTTTAAATTCATCATTTTTATTACGTCATAAGAAGATGGATGAAAATCTGTTTTACAACATCAGTTGCATGAATGATAATCTATTTTACGATGTCAGTTGCGTCCCTTAGCATAACAGAAGACATCTGTGCATTGATAATTGTTATAGGTGTGGATGAAAGATAACGTGGTAACTGAAAAATTACACGGGTAGAATAGGAAGTGGTGGCAGTTTTCCAAATTACAGTAAGTCTTCGCGTTGATCAAAGTAGGCGTTTAGCTGGGTTTGCTTGTATAAACAACTCACAGAATGGAGTAACCAGCGGTAGCACTTGGACAAACGATAACTGACATAATCGTTTCTCTGCACGCTATATTGATTGTAGGGGCGAATAACGAACCTTTTGACACCCTGTATGTCTGTGTCATAGAATTCAAGGTGGCCAGATATCTTTAACCCCAGAAGACCAAATGTGTATGGTCTTAGGACCAAATCAAGTAACTTTAGTACCAAAAAGTTCAAATAACTTAAAATCCACCATCATACCAAATTTGTATGGTCTTGGGACCAAATTGAGTAACTTTAGTACCAAAATGATCAAATAACTTAAAATCCACCATCAGATCGAATTTCTATGGTCTTGGGACTAAATTGAGTAACTTCAGTACCAAAATATTCAAATAACTTAAAATCCATCATCAAACTAAGCTTACAGGAAAATGGATCGATATATATAATTTTCGTTTTTTGTTCATGTATATTTATGTCGGAACACATCATTTGTTTTCTAAGGGATTGTTATCTTGGTTAAATATTTCTCAGTACCAAATCTTCAATTTTGGTACCAAATGACTTCAAGACCAAAATTTGCTCAAATTCTGATCTTTGAAAAGTACCAATAGTGCAACCGTTGATATAGACACCGGCTAGCATTGTAAGGCCTCTCGGCTTAGCATGAGCAGTGGCAGAGAGACGAGATAGAGGACCGCGGTGCCATGCGAATGGGGAAGTAGTCCGGCCTTGAGCGCTGAGGCCCCGTTGCAGCCGTCGTAGTCACAAGCCAGTACACAGCCGTGGTAGTATTTGTTGTTGTACTTCATCACCCGCACCCAACCGCAATGACTCTGCCGCCCAATCTCTGACTCTGACGTAGTACCGCCACTGTCCACCACACAGTTCCGAACAACGATGTGGTAGCCGGTCTTGTCTGGAAGAAAAAAAAAAAAAAGAGAAGAGAAAAAAAAAAAAGAAGCATAGAAGCCTTCGTCGATTTAATAAAAAACAAACAAACAAACAAAAAACAAACATAAATAGCTTTCAAAGACTTTCGCGAACAATCGAACTCTTTCTTGTTATATAGTTCAAGCAACGTTTATGCCGACCCATTCTACAATTTATCCCGGGCGTGCTATCCGGAAAAATACAAAGTAGGAACAAATTCAGACTCGGAGGACTCGAAAATGCCGCACCCGAAGCAAAGCTAGAAAAAAATATGGACCACGAAGTGAGAAAGGTGAACACTTTTGGAGGAAGTTCAGATATTGGACAGGAATCGCCGTTGGAGAGTGAGAAAACTCAATGAAACGGCATACATCAATATGTCGGCAGATTATATGTCAGACCGGTGTAGATGTCAACACGATATGGCTTGCGCAGTTCAACAGGGACAAGGTATGAAAGGGGTTAAAAAAATCTTCGTTCTACGTTAAAGAAAATCATAAGAACCATTAGTTCAACGATGTGTCTACCATCCGTGGTAGTACTGGCAGAAGGGGAGAAGGATCTGGATGAGGGGGTAAAAGCAAGTAGTCTTTTTGTGAGTCACTTGATTCCCATACTTGTAAAATATTGCAGTGTGGAAATGTTCTGTAAAATGGTTACTTTTGTCGTTTGGGGGCCATTTATAGCCTTCTTAAAAAAATACAACCCTCGTACATTCAATTATGACATTATTGCAGCAGATGAAAAAATGATAGAAATAAATGATCTTTTCATGATGTCTCACCTTTAAATGACATCACTGTTGAATCGGAAAGGACCGGCTGAAAAGCGTCTTATAGAGATGTGAGGATACGTCTAAAAAACTATTTTCTACCGTTTCTTGCTCTCATATCTATGTACGCTTCACCGGGAGAAGGTCGTCATGTATAATACTATATTTAGCCTCGGTATAAAATGACAAATGGTGTTGCTTACAAGTGAAAATGTATATTGCACACTTGTTGATAGTGGCGAACCAAGGTGAGCGCCGGATGTCACCATCAAAAGAAGTGACATCAAGATGGCTGCCTAAAAATATCATATAGTTTCTTGATATTTCTTTTTTTTCTAATGAAACATGTCTATCCACACAACATCTCTGAAAGTACTCCATAAATTCCAATGAGACTTCGATAAAGGGTTGACAATAGGTTAACAAACAGGTGATTTGATTTATGGTCGAATCCATGCACAATTACCTCCCCTCCGCCGTAATCATGTGTCCACACCACACAACATTGCTGAAAGTTCATCCTTATTTTCTTATGATTATTTCACGTAAGTCAGAAGTGAATAATTTGAAATTAAACATTAATAGAATAGTTAGTACGTATAGACAAATACCATCGCATGCAAGAATATAGGAGAATCATGATTATTTCTTACATGGGGTTGACACTATAAGTTACCAATCGGTTGACATCAACCATAGGCCCACCACTAGACAAGGCTTGTTGATATTCATCATAATCATACTTCAATAGCAACAGATACGAATAAATAGAAAGCTAAGGCAGCCATAAATGTCTGAATACGTTCAATCAGTGGCATCATCTTGAAATACAGACAAGCAGGAAATTTAATGAATTTATTTAGAAAAAAGGTTACTCGGTGAAAAAAAAATAATGGAAATATTTCTCTAACGTTAGAACCCTGCCTTATTTAATTTTATGACATCTAATTAGGTATCGAAGTGGACAAATAAGTCTGTTTCTCTACAATTAAAGAAAATCATTTTTATATCAGATTTCTTCTCCATACCGATTATAATCCAAACCCACTTTGTGTAAACTTATTTAATGACAATAAAGCTCTATGCCAACTAGGGTAAGTCTAATTATTTTGGTTCTTTCAATATATAAAATAAATACAAGAATTTTAGTTAACAATACCTTACGTTAACCTTTCAAATCATTGAATAAATATACTGACATAGATACGCATTTAGGGTAAATTTTTTAACAAAGTAACAGGTATTTACAAGTAGACGTATAAAAACCATTGAAGGCACAAATGCTGGAATACGTACAATCAGTTGCCACCATCTTGATACACTGAGTAGCAGGAAACACTCCAATGCGATGTTTGTGGCTCGACCAACACTTTTTGTGATAAAAACGATTGTTCCTGTTCACAAATGGGTCTTCACAGTCTGGATTGCTGTGGTTGAATGATGTGCAGACGAAACATCCAACTGAACGAACTATACAAAGAAAGATAATTGGGAAAACATGAAAAGACAATGAAATCGGGAAAAAGATTTTGGGGATGTTGAGAGAAATTTGAGCTGTTCCATTTTCTTCTTTTTTGTTTCTTATCTATGTATACATACATTGTTAATAATAACAGAAATACTCTGTCTATGACATCAATAAAAACTTTGTCTGGAAACTAGAAAAAATTAGCAACAAAAAAAATTAAATAGACAGAGTTTGTCTGTTATTTTTATCAACATATGATAAAAAGAAGGGTTGCAAGAATACGTACAATCAGTAGCCACCACACACACACATATATATATATATATATATATATATATATATATATATATATATATATATATATATATATATATATATGTGTCTACTACTGTTATAATGCAATGCTCTTCCAAATCTGGAATGGAGTACTTTGGTAGATGAGGAATTATGAGTATCGCTTAATTCGATCTCACTGACCGTCCAGTTCAACGTAATTAATAAATCAATTATTAATCATATATATATATATATATATATATATATATATATATATATATATATACATGTGTGTGTGTGTGTGTGTGTGTAATTAGGAAAGGATTAGCAAGATTGTCTTTATTACAATGAAGACGACGAATGTTTGTTTTATTTTTGTTTGTTTTTTTTTAATGTTCCTGACTTGACCGTTTACTGACTCCCAAACCACTTGACCCTACAAATTTCAATAACTCGTCAACTTGGATTTGAAAATGCCAACATTGAAAAATGAATTATCTCCCTTAGATTCGGAAATAATTCCTTAGATTTGAAATTGCCATATTTAACTTGAGCATAAATTAACTTTTTGTGGTGATCAGATGTAAGCACCACCTGATATATGTTCATTCTGCGGTCAAGTTACCATTGTACACAAATTTGCAACCCCTCAGAAGCAGTCGTTTGGGAGTCAATAAAACATAGAGAAAAGAAACAAAGATAAAATATTCGTCGTGTTAATAGCTGTAGATATATGTGCACACATATGAGTGTGCGTGTGTTTTTAAGTGTATGTATGAGTATATATACAGTAAGAATAAATGTGAAATTTATTTAAATGGATGTATACGAAGTCTTTCTCAATGCAAGAACAAACACACATTCACACACATGCACACACACACATCTATACACATTATTAATATCAATGATACTACTTTTATCCGAAAATAGTTTAAATAATAAGAGTAGTTTATTCAAAATTTAATATCTATTATTAGATTGAAGGTGTTCGGTATATTATGAAAGCAATACAGAGCAATACTTTATAATTACCAAAGATTAGAGAGAATATATATATATATATATATATATATATATATATATATATATATATATATATATATTAAGAAATAGATCTATAATCCGAAAGAAATGATTATAAATTGCGTTTTGCTCAATAGTAAGAGCAATGCTATGTTGAAGCAGCTTCCCTATCGGACGCAGGTTCTTCTCCTGCAGCAGGCCCATTTTCTTAATTGCTTATTCTATTTACGTTGTCCACGCCAAATGATACATTCACCGTGTAATAACAGAAGATCATTTCAAATTGTATTTCTATATAATATAAGGCAATTTAGAATTTATACATATATATTCATCAATTGATCATATATATATATATATATATATATATATATATATATATATATATATATATATATATATACCATGGTACAACTCGATGATTCAATGTATGTTGTGTTACAGCATTATTTCATAAATTGCTCAATTTGTTATGTGAGAGCCTCATGACTCAATCAGCTCCAAATGTATACTTGGGTTTCTGCAACTTAAGGCATCGTCAGGCGAATGATTGGATATTTCTAAATCCCCATTCAAGACACTATTGAGAAAGTATGTATTTTCCTTTTGATCTTCCTGTGTAGGAGGCGCCACCCTATGTTAACTTATTCTTCATTTTTCATTTATTCTTCTACCGTTCATAGTTTCTTCGCTTCTCAATTTTGTTTTTCCTTTTTAAATCCAGTTCTGTTTAGAATGTTTACTTCGTTGTATATAATGAATTTTTAGTGGTTTTAAATATTTTAAAGATTAATCAGTATGTTGGTAATTTTTGAGGTTTTTCATTATAGATTCTCCTGTTGTTTGTTTATCTATCCCTCGTAGGGTGTGTAAGATTGTAATCAGGGTATCCACAGCTGGTCGTAATAGATTATGTCGGGTGCATTCCATCGTTTATTCCGGATGTCTCTTATCTGTCTTGATGATCAGTTCGGTCAAGAGGGGTCACCGTTTTCTGAGAAAAAGGGGATTGGTCTCAAATTTAAAAAACTAAAAAATCTCTCGTTGTATTAAAAGACTGCTAGGTCTCAATCGTAAACATCAACAGCGTAAAACATCTGTTGGAAGCAGTTAGGTTTAATATGTAAAATCAGATTCCTTCTTAACTATAATATCCCCGTAGCGCGGCGGCCAGGCGTATCTCCGGGCTAGTATATGCCTGGCCATGAAAACTTTATTGTTAAAAGTTTAAAGTTGATTTTTTATTTTTAACTTACCTCCTTACGACCGATATTCTACGCTGTTGATCTTGAGACCTAGCAATCTTTAAATACATCGAGAGATTTTTTTTTCAAATTTGCGACCAATCCCTTTTTAATTATCAGTCTAATACAACTGACATGATTTATCAAGACCAGCCGTAGACACAGTGATTACAATCTTACGCTCCCTACGAGGTATGGATAAAGAAATAACAGAAGGAGAAGAAATAATTGTGGAAAACCCTAAAAAATTACCAACATTCTTCTTAAACTTTAGAATACTCGAAACCACTATAAAAATCCCCGTATCAAAAGCACAACAAAGTAAATATTCTAAAAAAAGAAAAAAAAAACTAAAATTGAAAAGGAAATAACGAAATTAAGAAGCAAAGGCACTATGAATAGAAGAAGGCAAAACAAAAAAATGAAAAAAATCAAGGATAAGATAGAATAGGGCGGAGCTCTCCCCAGGAAGATCAACGGGAAAATACATACCCACCCAAATTGTTTTGAATGGAGATTCTAAAATATTTAATCATTCAGCCGACGATGTATTAAGTCGCAGAAATTCCAGTACGCAATAGTATCGAATCAATTAATTCATGTGAGCATAATAGATCTCTTAAACTGGATGAAATAACAAATACCCTGGTCGAACATAGAAACATACACAACCACAACTTCAACTTTCACCCACGTCATCAAGAATATTCACGACTCTTTGATACGCAGATGCATAGAAGCAGTCCTTGTATCCTAATGCATTGCAATAACACAAACATATGGTCACTTTCAGATTGCAAACCCTCTAAATGCATTGATTTTAAAACAGAATTACATAGATACAATACATTACAACACCAACATACAAGGAATTGGCAAACAATCAACAGTCAAATTGGAAAACGATACAAGCATACATATACCAACCCTTTGAGAAAAGTGAAAGGAGCCCCAACATCGACCAAAAAGATCAGATAAAAAAACACCCTGCCCTACTTATACCAACACCTATTCATTGAATGCTAGACACCACCTCTCAAACCTACTATAAAAAATAACAAAACCCACTTTTCCAGAGAAATGACCTTTTTAGCCCCTCAATGTCTTCCTTATCTAAGACAAGTCAGTCACCCACAGAGACAGGAAACAAACATCCCCAACCTGCCTCTCACAGACCCATCTCATTTCAAACAAAATTTTACTTTCGTCCTCACAGATACAAATGCCTATCCCCACTCCTATTGAACAACCAAACAACATAGATATTCATAGTCTGTCTTCAGCATCAAACACGTAAACAACAAAATTTTTCTGTGACCCGATGAAAATATTTTTCCTGAAAAAGATGGCTAGCTCTCGTCAAAATGCATCGAAATATGCCCACGAAATGATAAAAGATTTTCTGATGCAACACGTATCTCTTGAGTTTTTTTTCTCTTCACCTTCTAATTGTCATTTTCATCAACATTCTGTCAGATCACTTCACATCAACAATACAAACATATATATGATTATAAATTGTGTTTTATTGAATTGAAACACCAGTTGAAATGATCTCTCGTTATTAAACGGTGAATGTATCATTTGGCCTCGAAAACGTAAATAGAATAAACAATTAAAGAAAATAGGCCCGCTACAGGCGTCTAATAAGGGGAGCTCATCTCAAATAGATTTTTGATAGGATAAAACACCATTTATAATCATTTCTGTCTGATCATATACACATTTTCTCATAATATGATTGTCTGCGTTGAAATAAACAGATAGAGCAGATATAGACCGTGTATTAAAAAAAATGAAAATTTGGAGAGGAAGGCGTTCGCATAACCATTCTTAAAATTCCCCGGAACTGATACATCATAGACAACTGATGATCCAAAAAAGAGACAAATTACACATGGTACCATAATGACAACTGAGGATAACACTGGAGAAAATTACAGTAATAGATGTTGGGAAACGAGTGACTTAAGTGACAAAAAAGAATTTCTGAAAAAGTTTTTTTTAATGTGTTTAGTCCTTAAAGTAGTAAAGCTTTCTAGAATCATATATCAATTTCTTTATATATATATATATATATATATATATATATATATATATATATATGCTTTTTCATCGGAGTCAAGGGACAAATGAAACACTGTAGTTCTCCAAATTGTTTAATGCTGGTAGTATAGAAGACTTATACAACAATACTTTAATTAGGCCTGAATGACAAAAAACAATTAATCCATATGATATTTGGACAATCATATTCGTTTTTGTTGTCGGCCAATACCTTTACCAGCTTTCTCTAGGTCTATCTTGTAAATTCCACTGCTTTACTTTTTCATTTTCTCAAAACTGCAGTACAAGAAAGTTACCGGCGAGGGAAGGAATGGGAGTGTGCAGAAAATAGTTCTATCTTGAGACCGTCATTGATTTTTTTAATCTAAAATTTATGAAACCGAGGCCAGTTAATTCTAGGTTGAGAGCCCGTTGAGAGTATTCATATCTCAAATGCCACTTGGAGCCGACACGATGTGACACTTGCTTGTTTGTACACGTATCTTTATCATTGAGTCTTTTTTCTTTCATCTAAACCTTTCAATATCTGTGCGTGGCATTAGAATTTCACTCCGTGGCACGATGTTTTCTTTTGTTCGACCGCTCAGCTTAGAGGGGACATTGGTAAAGTCTCGTGATTGCGTTAACGCGAGAAGAGACGAGATTTGTAGACTATAGCCTGTTTTTATCAATGAACTGGCTTCTCGATGACTTTTCATGCGAGAAGCATTGACAAAGTCCTTGGCTAGAAAATTATTTCATCATACGGGAAGCCTTGTAGAGACATTTGAAGAGATTTTGTCAATAACTCTGAGAAGATTCAACAAGCCAACTTCGTTTCGGACAAATCGATCTCTTCTTTTCATCTTCGATGTATTCACCACGTTTTGGCCGATGCATTTCTACGACCCTCTTCAGGTATGGATTGTAACGTAAGTAATTGTCCGAATCACAGCTGGTACATTTGAAAAGAATTTAGCAAAGACATTGGACGAGATTAGGCAGAATGCAACGAGGCAGTTGAGGGCGATCCGTAAGGAGGACTTTGCAGAATATTTATATTAGTTAAACGAACGCTCTGAGACTACTCTGGGGGGATTAAGTCACAATTGCCTGTTTTTTTTTTTTGTTTTTTTCGCTTGTAATAAATGGCTGGATACTTTCTGGACAGACATCGTATGTGGATCTCTTCAAGTCTCATTTGTTCTCGCGTTAACACGATGTTGTTATTCAGTCCAGCGTCATTCTTAGACCGTGCAATTCTTGTAAAAGAAATGGAAAAAAAAGAGAGAAGTATGGGGCATACCCCTGAGGAAGGCTAAAGAATACATCGACCGAAATACTGTGCTAAGATCAACAAAGGTGAAGATAATACCAATCTGAACTTTTTTTTAGATGAAGGATTATCGCATATATATATATATATATATATATATATATATATATATATATATATATATATATATATATATATATATATATGTCTTGATTGTGGTTCATTTCTTGAATACAGCGTTTCGGCAGTTGTACTCCACGGCCGTAATCAGGCGACAAATTAACAGCAACTAGGATTAACAAGTCGCATTTTGGAGCATATCACCCACCCAAAGCGAGTGACGTGGCTGGGCCTTTTGGGACCGAGTACCAAGCAGGAACGGTCAGTATAATTTTCATTGCACTAACTATTAAAAAACTAAAATAGCAATGGGCAGGCCATGTTGCAAGAATGAAAGACAACCAATGGACATCACGTCTCACAACATGGATCCCCAGAGATCACATGAGAAACCGAGGCCGACAGAACATAAGATGGAGAGATGAACGAGACAAATTCAGGAAATACTGGCTCTGCGACGCCCATGATAGAGAATTGTTGCGAATCCTGGGGAAGGTCTATTTCCAACGATGGACGTTTAGACTGATGAAGAGGAGGATTAACAAGAAGTTTTGGGATCAAGAAATTAACTCACTCGAAATTGGACCGTGGAATGTGCACATTCCAGTCGTTCGCTAAGATGACCTCACATTGCAGAGTCCAGAAGAATAACCATCCATCTCCCGGAGAGGGCCGTAGTGTACAACGGCAGAAACAAAATGAACCAAGACGTGGAAGAAAAAACTATACATGCTGAAGATAATTGTTTGAAAAGACATGGAATATCTGAACCTCGCATAAGCGAGTCAGCGTAACCCGTGTGTGTACCAGAGCTAATTATCTAAAGGATTATCTAAGACTATGTTTAAGAAATGGATCTTATATCTATAATCATCCTAAAATAGATTTTTTTAAATCTAAAATTATCTCTAAAAAAATACCAGCACGAGATTCGGACATTGTTGGTCTAAAATGGCCATGGAGACTCAGAAAAACACTTTTTGAAAAAACAACAAGATCCTTTTCCAGATGGTGCCTATTGGTGCACTCATGCAAATCTTCAAGATTGTAACCCAAAAATGTGACCAGGAGTAGCCAGACACTTATAGATAGACGCAGACACTCAAAGAGAGAAGAATCTGTAACCACTTGGCTGGTTGGTCGGTCGGCCATTTGTCGGGCAGCGGTGATTCGATAATGAAAACATTTTTTTGCCTAACCGACCCAGAAAACAATTAGACAAAGTTCAATGATCAAACACGCAAGAAAATGATGAGTTTACATCAGGATAGTAAGGTGGGGGTCACACAGATGCAGGTTGAACTTTTCTATAAACGTACGGAGGGAGATGATATCATATTAGTGGCCACGCATGATAAGTGCCCAACGAACCATTTGATATCAGTTGATATTTCCGTTATTATTAGAGCTACGATGATCTGAGTTTTAAAAATGGTTTGTTGGGAACTTATCACGCGTGGCTTCTCATATACTGTGAACACAAAGAATAGTTAATCATAACCCCCAGTATGGGGATCTTATTTGCTAAATAAATAAAAACAAAAAAGATTGAAAGTCCCTGACGCAAACAACCCTTTGCTGTGACCGACGAGATAAACCTAACCCCTAACCATAGATTATTGTCCAGACGATAACAGCCAAGTTGTCCTGATGCCCTTAATATCGAACTATGATTCAAGAAATCTCTGTGGCTGGGACTATAGGCACCGAGATAACTCGACAACTGACCATTACACGAAGTTGACATTCACCATATACATCAGTCAGTATACAAGGCATTGCGCTCTCGACTGTGAAGTTTTGGGAGCAGCGGTTCATGAAAAATCTAATAGAAATGAATTTTTAGATACCACTGATAAATCTATTATCCAAAATTATAGCTCTAGATTTGGATATATAATATCTAAACTAGCTATTTATCTGAATCCAGACATAATTTTTTTAGATTGGTTACACTAAAAGAGGTAACCGAAATAATCCAGAACCGTACGACGGATGGATAATTATTTCACGTGACAATTATGACAGACTGCTCCTCACGTCAGGCCTTTCCAAATATGCACCTTTGGAGCGGGCACCGTCCAAGTTTTTATAAATTTATATTCATTAAACAAAAAAAAAAGTACGGTTGGCTATAACAGCTATAATCATTTAGTGTGATGGGGATTAACGAAAAAGACTTCTGAAACTTTTTTCTTTGTCCCCGTTCAGAGCTTCTAGAGCATGCATATAATTTGGTTTGGGGGGGGGGGTAGGGAGGGCAATTCAATCAAAGATTGCTATGTTATTAGACAGACAGACATGCAAACAAGAGGTCGAAGGAGAGTTAAAAAGAAATGTTTGGGCTTACGTCGTTGGCGTTCGGTGGCACCTGAAAATAAAAGACTGGAAATGGTAGAAAGAAGAGAAAACAAGCGGAACCAATTGGAAATGGAATTGTGAAAGAAAAAACAAAAGAATAAAACTAAATAGGGAAGCACATAGTATCCCTATTTTTCCCTGCCATTCTCAGGCACTTCTTGATACTTCTAGTTCTAAAAAAAACCCAACTTTCTGCCACTTCTGAATTCTTTTAGTTCTCAAGCATAAACAAATTTCCTACCATTCACTGCCACTTCTTAATACTACTAGTTCTCAAATATAAACAAACTTCCTGCCATTCCCTGCCACTCCTAAATACTGCTAATCCTCAAGCATAAACAAATACCCCCCTTGCCACTTCCTAATACGACTGGTTCTCAGAATATTTAATTTGGATGTGATAGGGAGGACTGCCGAAAAACCCAATATGTCTAGGTCACAAAAAACTACTCAACAGAATGATTAATCGGATTATTGTATTGTGTTAACCCATTAACTGGAATATGTGGTGAAGCGCCCTTGTCCACTACAAGTCATCTATTGCAAGATAAAAGTCCTGTGCCACGGATAGAACAGAGTTGCCATTAATCACAATCACAATAAAACGGAAAGTTATTTTTATAGGGTTAAACATAGAAGAGCAATGACGGAAATTTCCATAATTTGCAGTAAATGAATTAAAACTGGTTCCTCCCGATATCTGAAAATAGAGTTTCTATGAAACTTTCGAGAACCAAAACGGCTTAAAACGAAAAAAACAATAATCATCAATTTACGGGGGGTATATTTTTGAATTTCCCGGGCCTGAAAAAAACATTTACTAATGTAGGTATTTCGTAGAAGCGAAGTGGCGTAAATCGGGGGACACCCGTATGCTTAAAACTCCCGGTTGTATGCGAATACCTTATAACAGAAATGCATTATATATATATATATATATATATATATATATATATATATATATATATATATATATATATATATATATATATATATATATATATATTAGCTAACCAACCCAGCATTGCCCGGGGAGAAAGATCTGGTCAGGCAGTTGTAGCCCCCCTTTGAACCTTGAAGATTGATTGTTCTGAAAACAAAGAATTCATTTGATCACTTTTGGCGTTGCTAATTCTCATGTCGGGATTAAAATTATGCCTAAATTTTATTTTAATGCTTGGATTTGGATTTAGGTCGGATTAGCGTTGTTGTTTTTGCTCTGAGATAACACCTTTCATTATCAGTTTAGATCTATCCTTAAAAAGATTCTACCGAACTATTGGTATTTGCACTGAACGAAGGAGAAATTCACATCCATGGTTACGTATGACGGATGGAAAGAGAGGATGCAGTTCAGCATCATAACTAATTTGTAAATAGAACCCGCTCTTATAAAACCTTCGGATATATCTTTTCTCAGAACTGACTGGTTTTCGGAAAATTTGAAGTTCTGATAAATTGAAAGCACATGCTGGAAGGAAAAAAAAATCTCCAACGGGTCTGAACTTGGTCTGCCGATTGTCTTGTATTCTTCAGCACCAAATTTAGTCCATTGTCAAATGAAAATAGACGATTTATTTTTGATGAAATTCGACTTTGATAAGTTCATTGTACGTTAGTTGTGATCTGCTGATCGTGGACATGCTTTGTAAAGCATTGATTCCTTCACATGTGAGTATATTCAAATAAATAATGAAAGGAAAACTCCTCAGATGATGCAGATTCAAAATATACGTATAATTTGATTTGATAGATCTAACTCTGATAGTCTTTGATGGAATTTTTGTTGGAAAAAAAAAAAAAAAAAACGAAAAATATTTTCGGATGGGCTTGTTTTCTGAGTGTACGAATGCAGACCCTATAGGAATCGACGAACTTGTTTTCATGAAATTCAACCTTAAAATGTGTGTTGTAAGCAAATTGTGAGCTGCTGATTTCGGATATGACTAAAGTGGGTGTTTAGTTTAGGAATATAACAGCATTGTAAATATAGCCCCCTTAGAAGAATATTTCATCAGACCTTTACATGAGTTTTGAAGGTTATATAGTTTGTGCTTCATCTGCTGGAGTTTGAACTTGGTCCTCCAAGTCAATTTTCCGGTGCTCTAACCACTTGCACCATGGAGCTGCGAATGACAGCTAAAAAAAAATGCTTTTAAAAAGCATTGCCACCCACTCCTTACATATGACTATATGAGGATAAATGTCAGGGAAAACATCCTGGGTGATACTGATTTAGAATATGCATATACTTCGATTTTATGAATCTAACTCAAACAGTTTTTGAGTGAATCCTAGACGAGGAAAAGTATTTTCGGATTGACTTATTATCTGAGAAAGCGAACGCAGACCCCATAGTTGTCGATTTAAGCTGTGTGCTATAAGTAAACTAAACTTTTCTGATTTTGGACCTGACTTCATTTCTGATCTGTGATGTGTAGTTCTCAACATCTTTGAGTACTAACACACACACACACACATACGTTAGCACTTAATAATACACACACACACACACACACGTATATATATATGTATATATATATATATATGTGTGTGTGTGTGTGCAGAATTATGATACATATATTAAAAAGGTCGATACTTACCAGAATATATATGTAAACAAGCTAAAATAAAGAAAATGTCTGCACATTGAATAAACGTCAGCGCCATCTTTTTTTCTCATTAGCTGAAGGGACAAGGTTTTCTTAATCAGATCATGTGACCCTGAAAATAAAAAAAAAAAGAAAGTAAAAGATAAGGATTAGTATGCGAGACCTGTCTATAAAGTAATGACACTGATTGTGTAAAAACATTCTTTATCAATTGAATAACAAATCAAATCAACTTTATTCATTTCAAAATAGTTCCCTTGAGAAGTCATACACTGATCACAACAATGTTCCCATACCTGAAAATAGTGTTGAAAATCCTCAATCACCACGGCCTCCAGTTGGTTTATTGCGACCTGTTGAATGTTCTCAACTGTTCTCGAATGGCGACCACGAAGATCAGATCAGAGGAGTGATGGAGCTTTAACAAAACAGGGGTATTCTTTTTGGCCAAGAACTCGTTTAGAGATAGAGCAGTGTGATTCGTGATGAAACATCTATGAATCAGCGATCTTTGAACATTAACGAATGACCCTTTTTCTAACTCGTTCAAGGACCTCACGGTTGTGATGTTCGCTGACTGTCTGTCCTTGTGGTACACACTCCTTATGAACAATAACTCAATTATCGCAAAAATAAATGAGCATCGATTAAATATTGGATTTCTGCTTCCTTTGGACGTAGTCAGTTTGTTTCTGTGCCATTCCTGACTTTGGGGTTCGGTTTCCTGAAATTTAAGATCCAAGATTCATTGCCACTTGTGTTTGAGGATATCTGAGTAATTTATTCTAAAATCGAACCCAAAATCCCTGGTCCCCGTTTGGAAGCTTTTGAGAACATCCAATAGGTCGTGACGAACCAACTGAAGGCAGTGTCCGTTGAAGACTTCCAGCATTGTTTGGGTGGGAACAACGCCCTCGTTGGTGCCTGGCCTGTCAAAGAAACTATTTTGAAGGGGATGAAGTTGATTTGTAACAAAGTTGATTATGAATTTTTCTACACAATCAGCCCCAGTACTTTCTAGACTGACCTCGAATATTCAAAAGGTTTTCACTTCTAAAGGTAGAGATATCTACAAACAAAACATTTTTATCATCATCATCATCATCATCATCATCATCATCATCATCATCATCATCATTCATTCATTCATTCATTCATTTAACGTCCATCGTTGGACACAGACCTTCCCCTTGTGTATGTGGAATTGTCGATATGATGAAACCGTGTGAAGGTGTGTAAAAGTCACACGAATTTAAATCAGGTTTACTGAAACAAAGTTATGACGTGTCATCAATCGAAGTCAAAATATATATGGGGGCTATATTTATATATTATATACATATATAATTTATACTTATATGTAACATATTTACGTTAGAGAAATAGTATATATATATATATATATATATATATATATATATATATATATATATAATGGATGACCATACACACATATATATGCATATAAAATGATTTCTTGAAAAAAACAAATATTTGAAATGATTTCAAGACTATATTTGGAAGGCTTTTCGCAGATATATTTTGAGTATTCTATATTCAAGTACAAATATCAAGTTGAAATGAGCTGGGAATTTACTGCAGTTCGAGCTTTACTTGTTCTATAAAAGGATTTCCCTGGAGTCAGCAACAATTGAACAGTATGTTATGCAAATATTCCTCATGACCCGTGGTCATTGAATTAGTCAAATGTCGCATAAACTTTCGAGCATATTATTTTTATGTGTTCTTAGAATTAGTTACATATATGCGAGTAAAATGACAATATCAGAAGCCCAA
>OY735214.1:8720211-8735211 GCA_963457665.1 Thysanoteuthis rhombus
ACACACGCACACACACACAAGCACATACACACACATACATATGTAATGGTATATGTATTTAAGAAATGAACATATTTGGTCCGACAGAATGAATTATAAATTGTGTTGTATTATATAGAAACTGAAATGATTTCCAGTCGTTATAGGGTTAATATATCATTCAAATCAGACAAGGTAAATAGAATAAACAATCAGAGAAAATGGGGCTGCTGCATGAATCGATCCTGCAACCGATAGGTAGATGCTTCAATGTAATGCTAAACAGCCCGCCGGTAATGCAAATACCAAATAACTGTTTTCAATCCAAATTCCCATCTCACTCATTCTCGGTCTTTTTCGTCTCCTTCAACGCGGCAGTGAGTATTTAAGAAATCACAATGTAATTGCATCGCTACGTTGAAGCGGCTACCTTGTCGGTGGCAGGTTCGGCACCAGCAGCAGCCCCATTTTCTTTAATTGTTTATTCTATTTACGTTGTCTGATTTGAATGATATATCAACCAACGAGAGATCGTTTCAGATAAGTATCTATATAATATAATGCAATCTATAATTCATAATGATATGTAATATGATATCACAAAATCATGCTCATACACTGATGAGCTTGAACATTTCGACCAGTGACATGTAGCTCGAATATCAGCGACTGCCGCCAGATGGGGTATGTGCATGTCAAGATAAGAGATACGTAAGTAGGTAAATCAGTTTCGAGTTGTTCATTCTGATGTGTTGGATGCCAGAGGAGAAATTAGAATATACCCACGTCACCCATGCCGTGGGTCGGAAAGAAGAGGAGCAGTCAGGAGAGAGAAAGAAAGTAGGGGAGGTAAGAAAACAAACAAAAGGGGTGTAAATAGAAAATAATATCAGTACGAAAAAAGAATGGCAGGAAAAAAGGATAGGAAGGAACAAAGTAAGTATATTCATTAAGAAAAGGTGGAGATATTTAACATGCGAATGTTTACAAAATTCTAATCTGTTTTAAAGGGGGAAAAAGTCTTGCTGACAAGAATATCCATGGGGCAGAGGAAGTAGCAATCAAAACACATAAATAAAAAATAAATACAACATAGCGCTAACGTACACGCTTTCAATGTTGTCAAGTATCTATTATCAAAAACTAAAACTATTTTTAAAATGGCGAAAAAGACAAAACATTTCTACTTGTATGAAACTTGATATCCCAAAATATTATTAACATATAAGTACATATTTAGATTACATCAAATACCATAACTATATACTACGACTCAAGAAAATATCATTATTATTCATTAATTATTAATTCATCAAACTTGGATTTTTTCGGCTAAGGTATATTATTTAATCGTCTCAATTGTCTCTATACATAATTTTTTTCATCAATGCACTGTATAGTATGCGTTTATAATTGTTTATTTTCATTCATGAATGTGCTTGATTAGATTTTTTACGCATATCCAGTTTACCATGGTTTTGCAGAACGGGATTTCGTGATGTGGTCAATTTGCAAGGGACTCCATTTAGTTACACGAGGTGACTGTATACTAATATCGATAAAAAAAATTGTGGTGCTGACATAATGCTGATTAGATGATTTTTTTTTGTTACAGTTTAGTTGAATAATGATGAAACTAAATACTTTTTTCAATGATTTTATCTCTCAAGGGTAATTACTATATTTCTAATCAATTTTTGAATTGCAGATTTTGTAAACAAAATTAAATAAGTTATCAACATGGCGTTGGATTGTTTGCTTTTTCGATAAAATATGAACGCAGACGTGCAGACGACCAAAATCATTGCAATTAATAAAAATCTGATTTTGATTTTTTTTTCAACAAAACTTTGATACAAATAACCTCTATATAAACTCGAACTTGATCTGCCGATTCAATATCCTGGGCCAGTAACTGTGGGGGTGGGGGATACGACCACACCAAAACTTTTTACTATCTGTTAGAAACTGTCACCCCAAACTGTCAACATTGGTTTTATAAGTTTCTAGGTTGGTCTGGCTGGCTGGTTATGTTTGTATGTGTCAAGCATATAGGCTGCACCAATAGAGCAATAGGGGTGAAAATTTTGATATTTAATCTTTATGATATCTGGAAAAAAACATTTTATTTTATTTTTTGAGAATTCCCGCTCCCAAATATTTTTTAAAAAAATCAAGAAAATACATTTTTTTAAATGAAGTGCTGGATATTTTTGAAATGTTGTATGTGCATTGCCCCTTAATTGCATAGATATAAATGTAAGCAGTTAACTCTCATATTAACAAACCTCTAATCTCTAGATTTCGGAAATACCGGACAAAATCTGTTCCTGTAACTTGGATGCAGATGTTCCCGAAATTGACTGAGAAAAAAATGTATCAAAGGAGAGAAAACAAAAGTATCAAGCAAGTGAAAAAATAACGTATCAAAGGAGAGAAAACAAAAGTATCAAGCTAGTGAAAAAATAACGTATCAAATTTTTCAAAAAATGCACCAAAGAGTGCATAGAAATGTGAAAAGGTATCAAAAGAATGGCCAAAAAAGGATATTAGAAGAGTGACAAAACGTACCAAGCAAGTGAAAGTGCAAAGTATCAAAAAGCGGTTGGAAAGTAACGTATTTGCGACAAAATCGTATCAAAGGCACAAAAACGTATAAAAAGGCTGGCAAGAAATAACGAATGAAAATAGTGACAAAAACGTATCAGAGGAGTGAAAAAAAACCTTATCAATGATGCGTGAAGAACGTATCAAAGGAGTGACAAAAATAACCAATCAGACGAATAGAAAAACAACGTATCAAAGGAGTGAGAAAAACATCAAAAAGTAGGAAAATGTATTAAAGGAGTAACAAACGTATGAAATAACGTATAAGATGTGTGATAAATCGAAGTGATAAGAGATAACATATCAAGGGTCTGAAAAGACGTATCAAGGATGTGACAAGAAAT
Source organism: Thysanoteuthis rhombus (assembly GCA_963457665.1). Taxonomy (NCBI): domain Eukaryota; kingdom Metazoa; phylum Mollusca; class Cephalopoda; order Oegopsida; family Thysanoteuthidae; genus Thysanoteuthis; species Thysanoteuthis major. The sequence continues at coordinate 8,723,142 of OY735214.1, forward strand.
AATGTATCGAAAGAATGACCAAGAACTATCGAGGGAGAGACAGAAATAACGAGTAAGTGACAAAGACAATATCGAAGGAGTGAAAACTACTTGTCAAAGATATTACGTATCAAATGAATGAAAATTAAAGTATCAAACGAGTTGGAAATATAACACATCAAAGAAGCGAGTAAAAAGCGTATCAAAATAGTGACCAAAACGTATCAAAGGAGAGAAATCTGAGAAGCATGCAACGCGTGCATGAGAGAATCATGCTCAATCTTACATTGAGAGATCACAAGACAGCACAGTATATCAGGAAAAAAACTGGAGTCCGAGACATCATAGAATTTATTAAAAAACTTGAATTGGCAAAACTTAAATATTGCAAGAAATACAGACAACCGATGGACATCACAACTCACAACTTGAATCCTCAGAGACCACACGAGAAACCGAGGACGACAGAATACAAGAACTAGACAAATTCAGAAAATACTGGCTCCGCGACGTCCATGATAGAGAATTGTGGCGAATCCTAGGGAAGGTCTATGTCCAACGACGGACGTTAAAAGACTGATGATAGTCGTTTTCAGCTGCTGTGCTCTAAAATTAGAAGTGTTACTCTGACAAGGTCTTAGAATGCGTTTCAAAAACCAAGATTTTTTTCAGAATCCGTTACCTATAACCAACTAGGGTGAAATACCTTAAGACTACAACCGTTGTTTTGGGGTAAAATGCAATTATCAGTGCCAAAACAAGCTACAAACGTGAGAAAGCGCCGAAGAAAACCGAAGGTTCTATCATTACAGGACCCAAGGACTGAAGTTTCAAATACCCCAATGGAAAATTACGCCAAATTATTAAAACTGTAACCGTCTGTAATTTCTCCTATCTTAAATTACATTGCGCACGTAACATGACTAGGAAGAAATTCTTCATGGCAAAAAGAACAGCTGTTTGGAACGGATGTGAACAAAATATGGAAGAAATACGAAAAACAAATATCGCTGTCGACTGTACGACTCCAACGTGAGATGTAAGGTAAAGCCGAGTTCAAGTCTCTGACGAATAAAATGTATGAAGTTTTGGAGACACTCTTCTTATTCCAATAATTAAAAAAGAGTGAATATAATCATATTTCTATCGAAAATTTTGATTGATATTTGCTTGGGTCAACTACTTTAACAGCGAATTGAAATCAAAATTGGTAGGCTGCCTGGATTCAAGAAGGATTTCTCAGTCATAATATTGATGAAACAATCAGATGACCTCTTTTTTTGCGCTTATTGAAATGGCAGCCACTCTGTTTTTCGATTTAAATTGCGTCTGATTTAAGAGCAGATACTTGGTGTAGAGTAACAGTTACTGGTAACAAGAAATTAAAATTGAAATGAAAACGGCGTTGTCATCTGAGACATTTCTGGTATCACCTTACAGATCTGACACCGGATTCTTTTTTTTTCATCTTGGACTGTATCAGCCGCGAAAGTTGATTGAGAGTGACGTTCATCTTTTACACAAACACGTGCGAGGATAGAGTGTGCTGACCCCGAGTGCAGGCAGTCAAAACAGATGTTGAAAATTAAAACATAAGAATATAGCCGATTTATTAACAATATCATCTTCAAATTATTTCTATTAGATGAATCATTGTCAATCATTATCGATTTTTTAACGAGTGTTTATTTTATCTTAATTCTTGTTGCTTTTCATCACAACTACTTAGACCATCATTCTATGGTCGTTGATAAACAGTGCAGATTGGGAATGAAAAATAAGCTCTCGGCGAGACTCGAACTCAAAACATTTTTGCCTGTCTTACAGTGACAGCTGCTCAAACTACACAAACTCTACGCTTACAAGGATTCCAAATCTAACCATAAAAACTCATTTTCTGTTCTACACAGTCTCTTGACACCATCATATTTTTAATCGTGTAAGGCGATTAATATTTATCAGTAAATCGTTTTTTTTTTCCTTTCGCCATATACCTTCCTTTACGTAATTTTCTCCTTCGGTTTAGCTTTCATCACCTAAATCCAGTCTTCAAGTTTTCGTTTTGATTTTACACCGGTTTGATTTATGCCTAATGACAATCGTGGTCCTCTAGGTATTAACTCTAGTTTCGTGGTCCCGTGCGTAGTGTACTCATGTCATTAGAAATTACGGTATGTATGATATATATCGATACACATTGCGTTTTATATTCTTAGATAATTGAAAAAAATCTGCAAGGGGCGCAGGTGGGTTATGTCCCTTTAGTAACAACATTTATTTAATTGATTCGGAGTGTTACAAACAAAAAATTGAATATACACGTGACGTATTATTATTGTAGTTGATGGTCGATTTATGTTTCAAAATCTCGTGAGTATAGAATGCAGTCTCTAGTGTTGCATGCATAGAGGCCCTCGGGGGTTTCAAACAGGGCATTTGCTCTTCCTTAGATTAGGCTTTCACCGAGGGCGAATGGGTTGTAAGCTGGAACTTCATAGCGGCCGGAGAGCATGGGGTCACTATGAAGAGTGACAGCTTAGAATGAGTTGCAGTTCAGACATTCCATAGTCCCTTACAAGACAACTAACCTCTTGATATATCCTCCCATGTTTATAATTTCGCCCTACCTCGGAATACATTATTTTGCCCCTGTGAGGAAAAATGGCTAAGAGCGTATAAAGGAAACTGGTGGCCTATAAGCCTGGTGGTAGCCCGGAAGACAAAAGCAAAAGAACTATTGTAGAGGAAACATTCTTGATCGTTGCAGAAAGTTGTGTGTGAACTATCGTTTTTCTGACTTCGATTTCTACGACAAAGATTCCAAACAACCGTATTTGATGGCAAACAAGACCCCCACTGATATTTCTTTCAAATGGTTGAAAAAGTAAGCTTAACCTTAGTTTTCCAGTTGCACAATGGCCAGAACTTGAGGAAAAATTATTTAAAGAAAACTGGGTGATAAAAGAGATGAATTCAGGGAAATGCATCTTTTTCTTGATATTCCCGGCTGAAACAGGGAGGGTAGAATCTTATACTCCATCAAATACGGCATATTTTTTGTATTTGATAAAGCAGTGGTAGATTCTATAATATGGCTAAGACCACAGCTTTCCAAGTTATTTTTTTCACTTACGACTGTTTTGACGAGGCATTTTTTTCTTCATAAAACCCTCCCTTGTTTCTATAAACGTAATATACCAGTAACTGAACATAGAAACAAATGAAAACCAAAAAAATCGTTGAAAATTGTAGAATATCTACAATGAATAGCAAATTTTTAGCTTTTATCACGAAAGGAAATTGACCTCTTAAAATGAATTTTCAAAGACGTAACAAAAATGAATCTTATATTTTCCAAAATCAGTGAAATACATCGAACCAACTGTCAAGATAGAAGATGCAAAACTCGGCTCGGTAGACCACTACGTCTACCTGGGAAAACGAATCTCTGTGAGATCCTCAAAAGAGGAGGATATCAAGCGAAGAATCACTCTGGGGTGGCAAGCCTTCTGCAGAGCAAGCTCAACCTTCAAGAACCAGATGATCCCAATAATCCTAAAAAGAAGAGTATACAACCAATGCATTCTCCCGATAGTCACTTATGGAGCTGAAACATGGAACCTAACCAAGAGACAGACCTTCAAACTGAGAAGTATGCAACGGGTGCATGAGAGAATCATGCTCAACCTTACATGGAGAGATCACAAGACAGCACTGTATATAAAGAAGAAAATGGGAGTCCGTGACATCATAGAATCTATTAAAAAACTAAAATAGCAAAGGGCTGGCCATGTTGCAAGAATGACAGATAACCGATGGACATCACAAGATGGATCCCCCGATATCACATTAGAAACCGAGGCCGACAGAACACAAGATGGAGAGACAAACTAGACAAATTCAGGAAATAGTTGCTCCGCGACGCCCATAATAGAGAAGTGTGGCGAATCCTGGGGAAGGTCTATGTCCAATGACAGACATTAAAAGACTGATGATGATGATGATCAAGCCTTTTTTTACAATAAGCACCCGAGGGAATCTATTTCTGTACAGACATTTAAAAAAAAAACTTTAATCATTCTTTAAAAACATATTTTCAAATATTGTTGTATGAAAAAAGACTACAAAGTCTCAAATGTAAACATCAAAAAGTATCAAACATTGGTTGTCGGGAGTTTGGTTCATGACGTAACATAAGCCTCTGTTTAACTATGAAGCGTCCATATGATAAGAAGCAACTAAAAATTAGGATGAAGGTAGAAACAAGTGAAGAATAAAAATAATGCCGCAGTACTTCATCCAATAATGATAATGAATTAGAAAAAAATAAAAAAATTCTGTGCACCTTTTAAATATCATCGCAATGCCTCTGGGGGTACCGACCCCTACATTGAGAAGTCTTGGCTTAGGCAATAATAACGTTCAGTGCGTCGCAGACCGGTTATGCGTGCGAGAGGATTTGTGCCTGATCTGTTATACTTCCCTACCCCATGATAGTAGTCTGTGGAAATGGAATTCTGAAGATAACATGTAGCATTGCAACTGAATGACGAACACAGAAATAAATTCAAGTCAAGCTCAGTATATCAGACTGAACAGACAAAAGACATGTCAGTAGCAACAATAAGACACCTTCACGTGCTACTTGTACAAGGTTCTGTGTAGAACCCTATAGAAAGGTGAATGTGCATTACTTGTTGGAGATGAACGTTTGATTCTCAATCGAAAGTCAATGTTTAACAAGAGAATAATTGTTTACTGCCATTTTTTTCGGTGCGAACATGCAGGTTTGACTGTTATCCGAATAGTTTTTTTGTTTTTTTTTTTAGAGAGAAGATCTTGGTTTATTGAAATCTTCGTGCGCGTTGCAAGTCGGGTAAAAAAAACAACAAAACTTCTACAAATAATACTTGGGTCTTGGTGGACAGTTTGAGAAATGAAGACCAAAATCATTACCTCATGTGTCGTGTGCTGTGCCTGATTAACTATGCAGAAAAAGTAACATATTCTACGGGTCCCGCAATTTCAAGCGCTCAGCACTGAATATTTGCCAGCAATCAGTTCCAATTCCATGAATCTTCATTTGCTCCATAGCTAAACTACTGCACTGCCTTCAATTTTTATGAACGAGTGAGTGTTTCAGGTTAGCGATTCAAGCAAATAATCGCCTTTAATTGAGGTTATTATTTTAACACTGCAATTAATTGCACTGTAATATCTATGTGAATCATATGCAATGCGCACATACAGATGTATCTGAAACTGAAGTCATAGCCGCTGTACAAAGATGAAAGCGAAGACAAAGAAACACTATTACTGAAATATCAAACATCATTGATTTGTATTTTCTGGCTTTATAGTAAATTGAAAAATGAATAACTTTGCAAGTAAAAAATGTATGTGTTTTGATATTTATGAATATTTTCTTGATTTAGGGCCCTATGTAACAGGCCTCACAATTGCTTGATTCGACACCATGGTTGATAAATCGACTTTTTCTAGCCAAAGATTTTCGAAAAGAGACTGACTTTATTTTTACACAGTTTGACGATGTATGCCCCTCATAATAGACCGATCGCATGAGATAATCATTTTCTTAAATAACAGAACAAAAAGTAACTTCGAACAGACGCATTTGTAATTTCAACTCACTCTATAAGGAAAAAAAACGGGAGTCTGAGACATCATAGAAACTATTAGAAAAAACTTAAATGGCAATGGGCAGACCATATTGCAAGAATGGAAGACAACCGATGGACATCACGACTCACAACATGGATCCCCAGAGATCACATGCAAAACCAAGGCCGATAGAAAAAAAGATGGAGGGATGAACTGGACAGATTTAGAAAAAACTGGCTCTGAGACGCCCACGATGGAGAAGTGTGACGAATCCTGGGGAAGGTCTATGTCCAACGACGGACGTCAAAATGAAAATTAAATGATGATGAGGAATCACTAGCTGCACTACGTTATTTGCTAAAGGACGAACATGAATCAAAAGATTAAAAAATCAGGTTGAAGAACAAACGAGACTTGCCAGTTGCTTTGCTGACGGTAAACCCTAAACAATAATTCTTGCATTGGTTAAAGGTTAAAAAATAAAAAACTGGCACATAAGCAACAGTAGTCGGTTGTTGCAGTAGTGGTAGTTATATGATCAACAGTCAACAAACGGACAAACAAAAACATACAACAGAATAGCTAAACTTGTGTCCGCGTGTTTCTTACTTTCTTCTTGTTATCACAGACAGACTGATAACTTGAAAATTATATTATGGATTAGATTGGGAATCAAATTAAAATGTGCTTTTCGTACCCGAACGGAGACGATGCGCCAGAACCAAAGGCCAGGATATTCAGTGCTGATTCTCTAAGCAAGCAGGCCTTCCCCATTTGGGAGATTGGCGTTGCACAGTCTTTCTTTCTCTCTATATTTAGTTCCCATTCGCGCTGTACTAGACCGGAAAACCTCCATTAACTTCTCACAAACCATCATCAGTCTTTTAAAGTTCATCGTTGGACATAAACCTTCCCCGGGATTCGACACATTTCTCTATCATGGGTGTCGCGGAGACAGTACTTCCTGAACTTGTCTAGCTCGTTACTCCATCTTATGCCGGCCTCGGTTGTGCATGTTTCTCTGGGGATCCATGTCGAGAGTCGTGATGTCCATCGGTTGTCCGCCATTCTTGCAACATGACCCACCGCCATTTGAGATTTTTAATGGATTCTATGATGTCCCTGACTCTTGTCTTTTTCCGGATGTACTGTGCTGTGTTGTGGTCTCTCCATGTGAGGCCTGGCATTATTCTTTCATGTGCACGTTGCATGGTTCTCAATTTGCAGGTCTGTCTCTCGGTTAGGTTCCATGTTTCAGCTCCATAAGTGACTATTGGGAGGATGCACTGGTTATACACCCTTCTTTTCAGGGTTAACGGGATCTTCTTATTTTTGAAGGTTCAGCTAGCTCTGCCAAGGGCTTGCTGTTCTAGTGTGATTCTTCGCTTGATTTCTTCTTCTTTTGAGGGTCTCATGGAGATTCGTTTGACAGACGCTAAAACACTGTTGCTGTTGATAATGATGATGATGATGATGATGAGTCTAGCGAGACAAGCTTGTTAACCGTAGCTCTATGACAGTCGCTATTCCATCTCAAAATGACAGAGCACGTGAGTTCGTTCGGAAATGGAGGTAAAAACGGTTGACGAGAAATAGGAGACAAGAGAAAAGTCTTTTTGTTCCTCTGTTGGCACAAAAAAAAAATAAAACAAAAAACAAAAAACATTCTGCTGTGATGAAAATAACTTCGTAGCTGAAGATATCGTCTGCTTTTGAAGGATAATAACGATTCCTGCATTTCGGTTCCTCTCTGTGGAATTTTGACTCGGCAGAAGAAATGCACAACAAAGTATTCTTGGCAACATTAGAAATCGTAAAGAATTCCATTGCTGTGGAACAAAACAAAATGGCCGTGCAATTATTTCCGTAAATAGTAACATAGAGTATTTTAAATATTTCAGGGTGCATATCAGAAAATAAATGTGAATGCTTAGGTGCATACATGCACGCACACATACACACACACACATACACACACACACACACACACACACACACATATATATATATATATATATATATATATATATACAACGTATACCTGGGTTGCGATCATTCTTTCAAGTATAATCAATTTATATATATATATATATATATATATATATATATATATATATATATATATATATATATCAAGAAATAGGTACACAATCCGACAGAATATTCATGAATGTATTATATTATTTGATACTGTTGTTACACGGAGAATGAGACACTCGAAAGCAGCCACAATTTTCCTAAATTGTTTATTCTATTCACGCTGTCTAGACTGAGTTGCTCATTCTCCATCTAACAACATATATATATATATATATATATATATATATATATATATATATATATATATATATATATATATATATATATGTATATAAAATAGGAAAATATCAATAACTCTAATAATAATGATTTTTTATTTAAAAATTTATTCAATGGGGGGGGTTGTTCATTTCATATTTACCATTATGAGGAACGGCATGTGGCAAGAATGACAGTTGCTGACGCGTAATAACTGCGCATGACAAGGTCAGGAATGAATTAGCAGGTAAGCTGGCCTCGAATACTTCATCTTGATTATTTGAATGCAGCACTTGATAACAAGAAGAAAGATTTAGGTGACTTTGATAAGGGCCATATTGTTATGACCAGAAGGCTCGATGAGAGCATGTCCGAAATGACACGGCTTGTCGAGTACCTACTAGCGATCCGAGGACGGAAAAAATCACCAACAACCGACAAGGCATTGGACAGCTAAGACTCATCGGTCAACTCCTATCAGTGGATTACAGTATCTTATCCAAATTTTGTTTTTCTTTCACAAATTATCTTGTTTCTTTTCATTTGTTCGAGGCTTACAACATCGAATAAGCGATTGTGGGAAACTTTACAGTTTACAATCGAGACAATCTTCCCTACATAGTATCAAAAATGCTTTTCCCATACAAAGCACCATGCCCTTATATATATATATATATATATATATATATATATATATATATATATATATATATATATGGATGATTTGTTGTCTTTAAAAATGTAATGCTAAATATTAATAAAATAGTGCTATTTAAAAAAATGAAGAAAGTTACGTGATGTTTACTTATATCATTTTGTTTGTTTGTTTTAGGGGGGAAAGATCACATTTCTTATATATATATATATATATATATATATATATATATATATATATATATATATATATCTTTTAGTCATCAATATTTTTGCCCGGTCTCAGGGGTTTCATGACTGCGAAAGAATTGAGAAACCCTGTCGTATTCCATACAATAATTATCTGATGACTGTAAAATCCAGCTATAAAATGAAAGGAATACCTTTTTTTCATTTCTTCTGCCGAAACAACAAAAAGAAAAGGATTATTTAATTTATGTTGTAATTGTGATTAGAGAAGAAAAAACAGACAGACAGACGCAGAGAGATAGAGACATAGGGACAGAGAGATAGAGACACAGAGACAGTCAGACAGAGACAGAAACGCTGAGACGTAGAGAGAAAGCGAAACTGCCTCAGTATAAATGGGGTATTTAACACACTAACCAGCACACATTTTTTCAATGTTTTATTTTATTGAAAGACGAAACGAATCAATAAAAAAACAAGATGGAATAAAAGACAGAACGAATTGATAGTAATTAAAGACGTTTAAATAGGCCAAAAAGAAAAACGTATTTATTTTCAACAGAAACAAGTGTTTTTTTAATCATTTTCTTTCAATTCTATTCATTTTTCATTTATTTATTTATTTTACTGGTGAGTCATCCCAAAACACAGCAGTTAAGTGGAAGAAATTTTCGCTATTCTTTTTTTTCATTGGAAAATAAAACAATTTATGCGACTCCACACAAATAAAAGAGGCATGTATCACACGTACGCACTAAACACAAAATGTATCCGATATATTTGAAAAGCTTCATTCGACATCCTTATAACAGCCTCGAAATTGGCAGAATTTGAACCAATGATAAAAAAGATTCAAAAATGCAAAACTATTGAAATCTTTTTTAAAGATTATTTACAAAAATCAGAAATCTTTGGTCCAAATACTGTCAATTTTGAAGGTGTATAAGTATGTTAAAATAAAGTTTTTGAAATGTATCGGATACTTTTTGAACTCACTATATGAGATACAGCAAGCATTTCACGGTGATGATGTCATGCATACATGAGTTTTTTTAAAGTAAGATTTACACTGATGTCCATATAGGAACCATGCAACAGATTAATATGAAATTTTCTGTGTATACTGATGTGACCCCTGGGCATGTTTTAAGTATATCAGTTTTTGAAAATTGAAAAAAAAATATATCGTGGAATCTGTGTTTACGCTCTCCCTGATAATAATAACCTGATTTCTATGTAACAATCTATATTATACTAAAAGTTTGATTCCATGTATCTGTATGTGATCGCTGAATAGCTGATACGGTGCATTGTAGTCAGACGTATAGAATTAAGATACTCTTGAAAACAGCTTTGATTCCTCATTAGGGACAAATTGGGTCTATCTATCTATATCCACCTATATCAATTTATCTCCGTTCATATCTATCACAGCCTTTTCAAGTCTATCTATCTGACAAGCTTGTTGCTCTAGATAGTAGCATGTATCCATTTGGTATCAGTGGGTGACGTTGAAAACCCGAATTTGAATCGCTATCTATCAATCTATCAATTTTTGAATATACACACACACACACACACACACACATATATATATATATATATATATATATATATACATATACATATACATATATATATACATATATATATATATACATATACATATATATATATACATATACATATATATATATACATATATATATACATATATATATATACATATATATATACATGTATATATACATATATATATACATATATATATATGCATATATATATATATATATGCATATATATATATTTATATGCATATATATATATATGCATATATATATATGCATATATATGTGCATATGCATATATATATACATGCATATATATATATATGCATATGTATATATATATATGCATATATATATGCATATGCATATATATATATGTGCATATATATATATGCATTTGTATATATATATATATATATATATGCATATATATATATATATATATATATATGTATATATATATATATATAGGTAAAAAAAAGTATTGCTATAAGCGTTTTAGTTTATTCATGGATGACTCTACTCCAAAAAAAAACAGGTTCAAACATGGCTCTAGGATAAGCGGATGACTGCAGACATATCTCAAAAATACAATTGTCTTTGTCTCGTTAGGGTACGTTCATAATAAGAATGCTTTTTGTGTCATGGGAGAAGAGGATTTTAAAGTCAGAGCTAACACTGAATGTTGAGCGAAATTCGAGCAGAAAACTTTCAAAATTATTGGAAGTTTCTAACAGATTTACGGTTGTGCTGTCAATATAAAGCAGTTTTTAAATGGATCAAGCCTTTCAAGGAAGATCGTTTCAAGGGAAGACCTCAAGAATGAGCCAAGAAAGGGAAAACCGTCGATTTTCGATGGGAAACCCTATACAGTCAATTCTACAGCCCCGATCTTGCCCTTCCAGGTATCTTTTTGTTCCAAAAACTGAAAGAACATTCAAAAGGAACACGATTTAAGTCACTCGATAATGCCCAAACTGTCGCTTTGATATCGTATTTGCTTGCACTCCCACAAGAGCAAGATGTGACACAAGGTCGTTGTTGATGTAGGATCCCATCTACGGATGCACTGCAAAAATTGTCCTAGTCCCTGTAATTCGTGTCACGAAGGCGTCAAGGCAAGCCCGACCCATCCCTTTTTAGTGCAATGAGGCGGTACTGCTCTGGGGCGTACTGCTCCCCACTGGGACTGGGCCGAGTAATTTTTTGAGACCACAGGACGAATCCTAGGCCGTTTGCGCTCAGCAATGCCGAGCTTCAGTGACCCATAATTGGCCACATCATTGCACCAACGCGAGTTCTGACCCCTGTCGATCTGATACGGGGTAAATCAAAGAGCACAGAATTCTTTGGGGGAGGTTTAGAGGGATGTAAACACTTCTTCTACCTTCAGAATTGTATAGACCCTGCCAGACAGAGGAAATGCCTAGAAACTATAGCTTCACTTATTCATATTTTTGTCTGATAGAGATTTCTATGATTTTGCAACAATATTTGACTTACTCATATATAGAAGCGAAGGTTTCGATCCTACCTTGTGGTAATGGATAGTCTATAGCCACACTGAAGAACTGTAATACAACGAAACAGCTGTCTGTGGATGACACAATTCTTTAATAATAATTATATATATTAATTATCATTATATATATATCAATTATTATATATATATGTGTGTGTGTGTGTGTGTATCTGTTTCCCCCTCCGCAAACACCTGCAAATATGGATGACACAATGATTGACACTCCTCTATTCAGGGT
>OY735214.1:8740211-8882711 GCA_963457665.1 Thysanoteuthis rhombus
ATCAAAAGTTTATTTTATCGAAACAAGGATATAAAACAACTATTTTTTACGATCAAAAGGTTATGTAATCAAAGCGAAATCAAATATGAATACATACGTATGTTCCATCTCTTGACTGATATAACTGCATTCCCCCCGCTGATACCAGAAGTCCGGTGAAATCCAGAACGTCGAATGCTAATTTTTTCTCAGCAAGCCCCCTTGCTTGGGAAACAGGTGCAACACAATTTACCTTCCATAAACAATATTTGACCTCGTGCCTGTTTTATTTACGTTCACTCAATATCTACATTATCTACCCACGTGTAAGACTGATCTGACAGCTCAGTGCCTAAGATAACTGTGCCTTACCCATCATTTTTCGATTTCCGGGTCCTGATAAAAGCCTATTTTGAAAATTGGTGCAACACTATCTTCCTTCAAGTTCCACCTGTTTGGACTTGTGCCTCACTAATCTAAGTTTAATCAAGTGCAGACGGGGATAGGTATTAATACAGTACCAGACAATTTATCCGGGGCGTTGTGGATACATTTATGTATAGAACTTCACCCTTAAAATGCAATAACATAAGTAATGCCCCAAAGGCTTGCTCCGCTCACTGCTTCGCTACGCTGTATGTACCCTCGAATTACCCAAAACTGTGCATTGCTATATACACAGAGAGAATCAAACTAACCCTAGGATGTCCTAATGGGATGCATAAAAATTCTGGGTGCTCTAGAGCAGACATTCTCAACGGGTGCCGTATGGCTCTCTTAAAGCCTTGGCAAATTTGATGGGAAGTACAGACTGAAATAATAAATGAACTCCTGTCCATTTATGAAGAATCACACTAGATTGGGGAACTTTCGGTGGAGCAAGCTCGATTTTCAAGATCAAGAAAATCCGACTAGTCCTGAAAAAAAGGCATGCAACCGATGTACCCTACCGTTGGCCACATCTGGAGTTGAAATATGGAACCTAACCAAAAAATTGACCCTCAAACTGAGAACCATGCAACGCGCACACGAGAGAATCATGCTCAACCACATATGTTGAGATCATAAGACAGCACAGTATATTAGAAAAATAAAGACAAGAGTCTGAGATATAGAAACTCTTAGAAAACTTAAAACGGCAATGGGCTGGATAAGTTGCAAGAATATCATACAACTGCTGGACATCACGACTCACAAAGTAGATTACAAGAGATCATACGCGAAACTGTGGCTGACTGAAAGAAAGATAGTGTGACGAGCTAGATAAATTCAGGAAGTTCCACGATGTGCATGTTAGAGATGTCTGATGCGTCTTGGAGAAGATCTATGCCCTACGACGGTCGATAACGGTATGATTATGATGATGATGATGTGTTCATGTTTGACGAAGGTTCCTGGAAATTCAGGGAAATCCTAAGGAGGTGGGGAGCGTAGCCCTCACCTCCTTAAAAAAAATGTTGGCAATGGCTACTTTTGAGGCTAGCCTCGCTCACCGGACAGCTACACTCACTTAAGTAGGCTACCTTGCGTTCCCTGATTTGACACAACCCCACTGGACTCCATGAATGACAGATAAATGTAAACAATACTCACCTGGGATAGAAAAAAATCAAAGGATTGCGCCAAATAATCTCCAAGAGTAAATAAGGAATCCCTTCTGTAAACCATCCAAGCTTTTTCTGCGGAACATGTTCCAAACTGACGAACAGCTTAGTCCTTCTTTCTCTTCTTATTTACATTCTTGAAAAATAAAATCTTTGCTTCCTAAGCATTATTATCATAAAGAATGACTAAAACCTTATTCACCAAGCAACGCTTTGTCTGGCCAAAAAAAAAAAAAAAAGAAAAAAAAAGCCAAGTGTGAGACACCCAGATCGAATTCACTTCAGCCGTCAAGGTTTGTTAGACTAGCTTCTTAACCAAAAGTCCACAGCGAAATCCAACAACAGAAAAAGGCAACAAGCGTGAGCCACTATGTTGGCTTGTTCCTCGCCCCCAGGGATCAAGAGAGGATGGACAGTCTCGCTCAATACCCTTTAGTATGTACTAACGGTACTTTTAAGTACCTCATGTTTTTCTGTGTTTTTTTGTGTGTTTTTTTCAAATTGTTTTCTCGATCAACTTGAGACCAGTGCGTCCTGGTGGTACTCGGAAATCACATTCTTTTTTTTCAATAAGAATTGTTATCTATTAAATATTTCTTCTTCGCTCATTGATAGCTGTCTTCAAAAATCAATAAGAAAATTTAATTACCGAAAATTTCGAAATCTAAGAAAATCAGGACTGAAAGGGTTAAAATGTTAATTTTCTTCATATGGCCTTCAAATATGAATAAGACAATTCGATTACAAAAAGTTTCGAAATTAGAAAAAAATATGGTTTTAAAAAATTGGTAATTGTTCTTATACGAACTTCAAATATTTCGAAATTTGAAAAAAAAAAATAAATAAATAAAAGAAACGAAAAGGTTGAAGGTGACTGTAGAGCCTAATCAATGTGGTGCAGGTCTCTCCGCGCTTACGATAAAGGAATCTTGCCCTAAACAGCTGCTCGTCTCACAATTTCAAATTTGAGGCTGGCTACCTTGATGCAAGCCTCTTCGGTCGTTTGCTTCCGGATGAGGCAGTCGCTAATTGAAGATCAAACTCACTATAGTAGTAATGCTTTTTTTTTTTTTTCAAGTGTAAGTTGCTGACCACCACTCCAGATGTTCAAGGGTCCGGTTTGCTGATCATCCAGCACATGCTGTCATATGGGTTTTTAATTAACTCCTCTTAATTTTTTTTTCTTTTTTAGTACATTTTTGTCCTTTTTGTTTAATATCCAGATTTCGTATTTCCCTTCTTGTCTCAGAATAAACCGTTCCTCTCCGTCACGTCCAGTTCTTTCGACGATTTAAAAATCTTTCCTTGATCTAACTCGCGAGCGTGAGTTAAAAGTGCGGGCCAGCTTGGTAACTGACTCGTGCAATCGAAAACTTTCATGTCTTATTTTTGATAAATATCTTGGCACACCTTTCCTTTTCTCTTTCTCTCTGTCCCCTCTCTCTGTCCCCTCTCTCTGTCCCTCTCTCTGTCGTTGTCCTTTTCTCTTTCCTCTCGTTTCGTAGCGTGGTCTTTAACAAAACAAGGATTCAGGTAGGATGTGTAGGTGTGTGGGGGTGGGGTTAACACACCCCGTAAAAAGATTTTTTTTAAATTGTCCAAAAGAAAGGGAACAAGAGAAAGGAAACGAAACAATCTCTTTTTTTTTTGGTGACAAGGTGCTGGCAATGTATGAAAATTGGTACCTGATGGCGGATTAACTATCAGGCTGAGTAGTGGCCCAGAAAAATTGTTTGAGTGTACAAAAAAATGTTTTGAATTAGTGTACACGTGTGTATTTTAGATGCTATGTCAGCTCTGTTGCATTTCTGTTTTTTTTTTTGTTTGTTTTTTTTTTTTCACATCCAAAGTATAACAACACTCTCGTTTTCTAAATTGGGCTCCAAATATATGTCCTTTTAGTTGTGATCCTTTCCGAGACTTCGTCCAGTAACAGCAACAGCAACTCAAAGCTCAATCCAGGGGGTCCGGATGATAGTAAATCCATCACTGGCGCTACCAGTTCTTCATTTAAGACACGTGATCTGTGGAACACAGTCAAGAAGACAGTAACTGATGAGAAAAATGAAGGTGCTCGCTCTCACCTTACTCTCCTTCTCACCGCCTTTCTTATTCGCTTCGTCACCCACCCCATCTTCCTTTCACCCTGACGCTGCCGCCACCAGCATCTCTGTCAATCAACAATTTCAAATCCCCGCACGCCTAAGGCACACCCCGACATCACAGTATCCAATCAGAAACCTTCAAGACGCTGCCGCTGCCACTCTCGGCTTCTTCTTCTTCTTCTTCTTCTTCTTCTTCTTCTTCTTCTTCTTCTTCTTCTTCTTCTTCTTCTCTAGTTGGCACTTCTCGTTGTCGTTTGCTTTTTTTTTTCATCAAAGTGCCAAGGATCAAACCCTGGATTCGGCAACTGTTAATGAAATAAGCTACAAACACAGAGAATGAAATCGGCCAACTTAGTTCCAAGCTCCAGTTGGGACATGAATGAAATTAATACAAAAAATCATAGTGAATCGGTTGTACCAGGCTGTAGTTTTTTGTTAGCATGATGAAAGTGATGCTTAGAATTAAGTTCAATTTTATAAATATAAACAGCCATAGTCATGTATTTTTTATAAATTTCGTCTATGGTTCTTTTAGATGTTATGCTTAAAAACAGAGGCTTATATATATATATATATAATGCGTACTTTAGAGAGTGAGACAGACTCGGGAGTGAAGTGTTTGGTGGTAAGGTTTATTAATCCTTATATGTCAATAGTCCATACATATTTCGGGATTCTTCCCATCATCAGTGGTGTGTGCACTAAAATTTACCATGTGGAACCAGAGTCCACTGCCAGGATATATATATATATATATATATATATATATATATATATAATCCACTTACAGCTGTTTCGTTGTATTATAACTCTTCTGTGTGGCTACAGACTTTCCATTATACCATCCAGTACCACGAGGTAGGATGGAAACCTTCGCTTCAGACCCAGAGGCCGATATCCTACCTCTAAGCTACGGAACTGGACGGTCAGTAAGGCTGAATTTAAGCGATATGTTTATTGTAGGTTAAATTCCCCGTCCACCAGAGTGCTCTATTCCTATGGAAGAGCATATATATATATATATATATATATATATATATATATATATATATATATAAGCCTCTCTCTCTCTCTCTCTCTATATATATATATATATATATATATATATATATATATATATATATATATATATATATAGTGTGTGTGTGTGTGTGTGCAGAGAGAGAGAGAGGGAGAAAAATTACGAAATAAGGGTTTGATAAATTTGTTAAAAAAAAAACAAACTTTTTAGGTAAAGTATTTGAAAATACCCCAACCGGTTTCGAACATGTCTTCAGGAAGCTAACATGATTCTACTTGTGGACTTACTGTCCACTATCCGGTAAGTGGGGTAGTTTCAGGTTATTTGTACATGAATCTTGATTTGAGTTTGAATACCATGGGTGTCATAATATTCCAGTTGTTGGTGAGTGTGTTGAGAAGGAAAGAGAAAGAATGGGACTGTAGGACTGATGCTAGAATAACCTTTTAAGGAGAGAGGTAAGAGAGTGAAGTAACAATATGTGTGTGTTGGCAACTGTGGTCAAATCGTGCTTTTGGGGGTATGTATGTCATTATGTGTAAGGGGTTGGGAAGTGAGGTGGCTGTAATGGGAAGGAGAGGTTTGTTAATGGGTCCAAGAAAAAAAAGCGTTGATATTTCAACTCAAAATGAATTCATTAATTGGAATTTAATGCAAGCTTTAAAGTATTGGTTAAATTTGTTCCTTTTTTCCTTAGTGCAATATTGTCTGTGTACGTTTTGTAGAAAGGGGAACCTGAAAATTTCGGTTTTCATTCATCTGTACGCGAGCTTACTTCGAGGATTCTGGTCGAGGGATCCCTGATTTGCTGCTTGTGTACCATGATCCTATTTCTAAGGAGAAAAGTTTCCCCAATGTATTCTTTGTCGTAACCTCGACAAATGATGGCAGAGATTATGTTTTCAACGTCACAAGAGACCTTGAATTCGATTTTAAAGCTTGTATTGCATTTGAAAGTATATTTATCTCCTTCAATCAAGTGTATACATAAGCCACAATTTGGTCGTTTGCATTCGGTTACCTTTTTGTATGGGTGTATTTTCTCAGGGGACGTGTTTTTTTTGGGGGGGTAGCTTTTTTTTTTAGATATGAAGGTTAGTGTTTACTTTCAATAATTGAAGAATTTATGAGGATGTTACTCATGAAAAGAAATGAGAGAACTCATAAAAGAAAACGAGCAATATGATACGTTTAGAATTACTTTCCTCAAGTTTTTGTTAATTTGAAGCGAAAAGAAATAAGAACGTTCATGTAATAAAAACATTATATAATTATTACTTGGAATAAATTGTTTTTTTTAATTGTTTTACCTTGCTTATTTCTTTTTATTTCACACACAGAATTCCACTCAGGAACTGCGTGGTTGAGTTATGCCAAAAGTTTTTAAAACCTTATAAAGTGGGCATCTTTTCTCTTTGAATAAATTCGAAACGGCTATTGTTTGAAATTAACACAAAACGTATTCATTAATTAAAAATGAACAGTAAATAAGAGAATGACTTTCCATCCAAAAAGGACTTAACGCCATTAGTGCCTTTGAGAAAGGCGTGAATCCATCTTTTTTACCCCTTCCTCATCAGGGCAGACTGGGCTTTCTAGCCTTGGGAGACAACCAGTCTAGGAAAAGGGCGATGCTCAATTAAAAACCTGTTTACCTGAAAACGGTGACAACGGATGAACTCTGCTGGTCACTACCTTCCCAGAACCCACAAGTCTATACAATCGTCATGGGGACAAGGCCTTTGTCCATCGGTGGCCCTTAAATGGCTGCTGATGATAAAGATAAGCACTGAGAATGTAATCGGTGGATTGAGTTGAAACACCGGCTCGTACGTTTTGAGTTCACTTTGTACTAGAGCCCTTTGTAAAGGTACGAATCCACTTCTCAGCTAGCTATGAGTAAGTAGCAAGGTAGTCAGAACCCTTCAACCCAGTAAGACAGTCCATCTTGGGCGTTGAGCTAGCACCCCGACCCCATAAAATTCCAGTACCGCTACAAAAAATAAATTGGTCTCCATTGATCGTTCGAGAAATTGAGACAAATCCATTGCCTTGTGTGTCACACGACATGGGAACAGCAGAATCTTGGTAAGGAAATAAGTGCAGGGGTGGCGAACCTATGGCACGCGTACCGGATATGGCACGTCAAAACTTTTTATTGGTACGCGGGAGACATCATTTTTTTTTTAATAGGTGATTTTTTTTGTTAGTGATTTTTTCCCTGAATTCGAACCTTGAATTCATCAGTTGTCACCAAAGTTATTGATTTTCTAAAATGACTTCTTCAAGAATGCTCTCAATCATCGTCTTCTCTTTCTAGATAACATATTTTGTAAAAATGCTTTTATAATAGAAAAGATAATCAGCAGCACAAAGGTTCTCATGGGCCTGTCAGAGGAATCTTTTAGAAGATTGTCGCCAATATGGGAACGTGCTCTCGAAAAAGTTCGCCACCCCTGAGTCCTGGGCACCAACAAAAACAATTGGTGCAAGAATCCGATTAGGGTAAGGAAAGTCCATGGGCTAATGATTAAATTTGGGAAAGATCGAGGATTTTTTTCTTTTTCATTTCTGTCAATATTACGGGGGTGGGGCTCTCGGCTTTTTGGATGAAACAACAGTAATGAGAAAATCAGCTAAGTCTAAGGGAGATAACCAAGTGCTGAAATGAATCAAGGTTGAAAGGGATGTCTCTGATGGATAATTGTTACAGGCTTTTGTCACGGCATAGTCTTTGATTTGTGACTTGATTGTCAAGTTTTTTTAGTAACAATGGCATTGGCGTAGGTGTACGTTCTCTGGTCACTTTCTCGTTTTTATAACGAACCCTTGGTGATAACAATTAAAATTAAGTCGTAATATCGGCACATCACTTGTTATAGGGAATCTGTCACTTCTCAGCATCTAATCGTAACGAAGTGGGGCATCAGCGCTGGCCTACTGAGATGCAAAGGGAGGGAGGAATACAAATATTGCAACCAGCCGGGCTGTCCGGGAGTCGAGCTAAAGTATCTTCAATTTTCTATTGAAATTTTCTGATTATCATAAACAAATACGTTTAGATCAGTGCTCAGAATGTGGTACGTGAACCGGAATGCGAACCATTAGTTGGTTGGTAAAAAAAATGACCACAGAGACCCTAAAATACATCTTTTGAAAAAATTTAAAAAAAGGGATATTTTTAGATGGTGCATAGTGGTTTATTCAGGCAAATATTTTGATAATAATGATATCAAGAAATAGATATATGTGATCCTACAGAATTAATTATAAATTGCGTTTTATTACATAGAAACTTACTTGAAATGATCTCCCGTCATCACAAGACCAATCAAGTGATTACGAGGAGGTCCTCTTACCAACTGAGGTAAACCATAAATTCGCATATACATGAAGTCATATATATCAAGAAATGGACGTATTTGGCCTGATAGAATGAATTATGAATTGCGTTATATTATATAGAAACTCATTCGAGATGAACTCCCGTCATTACTCAGTTAATGTATCACTCACCCAAGACAAAGTAAATAGAATAAACAATTAATCGGGGGCTGTTTAGCTCAATGGTAAGAGCATTGGTACGTTGAAACTGTTACCCAATCGGTGTCAGGTTCGATTTCTGCAGCTGCCCTATTTCCTTTAATTATTTATCCTAGTTGTGTTTCTATATAATACAGCGCAATTTATAATCGTCGGATCACATATATCTATTTCTTAATATCATTATTATCGAAAATTTGCCTGAATAAATCAGTAGGCACCATATAAAAATATTCTTTTTTATCGAAAAAATGCATTTTGGGGTCTCTGTGGCCAACCAACAGTATGTAAGTGTATATAGAAATATGAAAACGATCTTGAAAATTTATTTATATATATATATATATATATATATATATATATATATATATATATATATATATATATATATATATATATATATATATATATATATATATATATATATATATATATAAACTACAGATGCGCTAAAACTTTCCCACAAAATTTAAGTTCTTTCACTTCAGTTGTGTGACCATACGATTTGAAAAGTAATTTGAGAAAAGGATTAAAGTTTTTTTCTCAAATCGTTAGTGTGGTGACACAACTGAATCGTGAGAAATAAAATTTAACAATTCAACAAATTTAACTCCGTAGGAGTTCCTACAGTCAAAATTTCAGTTCAAATTCTCAAAGCAATAAAAAGTTATTCAAAATTATTCGTATCTTTAATTCGGAACTCCCAATATATTGTTCGATGACGTTCTTGACCACGAATGTCAATGAGACGGAAATACAGTTGATATCTATTCTCAATTGCATATGACTTTAACTGAACCCAGATTTGGTATGATGACAAAGAAGAGGCAGGCTCATCTTTCACATTAGAAACATTCCGATTTTATTGTTATTAATCTGCTTCGTTCGCTATATTTTTCATTATATTGCTTATCAAAACACAAAACATGTTGAAACACCAAAGTCCTGCAAATGACCCACCCGATCAATCAGTCAAGTGGACTACAGATTGTCCTCTCTTTGCTCATGTGTGTTTGTTTGTATGTGTGTCTTTGGTGGGGGGTTTCAAGTCACATTTTTTTTGCTTTCGCCTCAAAATTTCGCCTGAATAAACCACCAAGTACAATCTAAAAATATTCTTTTTTATTTTTAAGAAAAAATGTATTTTTGGGTCTCTATGGTCATTTTTTTAGGTCTCTATGGTCATTTTTGACCAACCAACAATATCTAAAGTTAATATATTTCTTTGATGATTTTAGATCTTTTTTATTTAGATAAATAGAAATATCTTTATGAATAATAAAGTAATAAAAAATATTTTTTAGAGATGATTTTTTAGAAAATTATTCCTGGTACTGATTCATTTAGTGAGGTGTCAATTTAAAAAGAAAAAAATTGCAAGAAGGTATGCTTATTTTTAAAAATTATTTCTTATTCATTTTCCAATGGTGAATTACTCATTTACAAAATGAATATAAATTTGAAAGAAGAATGCCAATTTTCAACGTACTTATTGTATTTTTTTAATGGAAATTAGCATAACTGAAATGTTCGATTAATATTTCACCTAGTACAAAAAAAAAATCAACAAAAAAAGTTTCTTTGGAAAATCGATACCTGATTTTGAAAACGTAATAAACATTTTTTAAATTCCGTTTTCTATTTTTAAATGTTATCTTAAAATAAATTAGACCAAATTTTTATCTGAAGAAAAAGAAAAACATATTTTCACTAATTATAACGTAATCTTTCACTGTTATGAATTCAATGTTTCCTATGTTCAGCAAAAAAATCAATAGTGACGCCATTATCGAAGTAGAATAATTTTTTTTTCAATCAAAATTCTGTAGTTACAATTTTACTAAAAAAAGTTAATCTTATTGAGAATACTTAGATTTATGAGCAGTCAACTAAACTGCAGAAAAATAATTAACGTTTTTTATTAGAAAAATGAAAAATACTTTTAGCGTTATCAATCAGCATATTTCGGTGGTAGTTATCGATGTTTATGATTGAGCGTCGACATACGGGGTATTTTCTGCTGACTACCATCGGCCAAAGGAACATGCAGTAGGCATTGCTGCATTAAAATGCACCACAGCTGTGCTATTCCAAAAAATGCGCGTTGTGTCATCTGCATCATCTATGTACAACCTCCCATAATTTGAAATAGGGGTCAATTTGCATGACCCCCCCCCAAAAAAAAACAGTAGAAAATATATGAAGATGTGTAAAAAATATTTTTCATCATTTCACTATATTTAATTATTTATCCTCGTTATAATATTATTGTACAAGTTTTAGTTAAAACACGATGTAGAAAGAATAAATAATATTCATTTAAAAAATGTGGGATTATTCAGAATAATCGATAAAAATGATTGGAAATATTTCGAATTTCTTCTCGGATGAAAACCCTAAATGATAATTAATCGGATAAAACTTTTTAAAAAATTGGCTGGGAGGAAAAATATTTTACTTAATTTTTTTTTTTTTTTTTTTTTTTTTTTTAGTCCACGAAGTAGGACTTCCGTTCGAGCAGTTCCTGGATATCCTCCAAAATAGGTAAAAATAATTCATATCTCGAGGGATTTACCTGTAAAATGTGTATAAATCAACAAAAGCATGAAAATATGAATATGATAAATCCTCAGATTAATAAAAGGTATGGTAGGAATCAAATGAAAAAATGTTCTTCCCCAAATTTGGAATTGAAAAATTACGTTTTTTAAAAATTCGTCCTTTGATAAATAGATATCTAAAATGTTATTAAAATAGAATCATATGCTGATTTTTGTCAGATTTTTTTGTATCTCTCTGGTGTCGATTTCACGCTGAATTTTCCTCTGTTTTGTTAATACCTATGATTTTAATGATCACAAACGAATGGTAATGTGGCATAAATATGCGACCAGTCCCTGATTCATTGGAAAAAAAACTTGGAATCTAATGGAGTGCTATGACTTTTCTGCTAATCCATTATTGTCTCCTTAGTTCTAAAAAGAAGAGTATACAACCAATGCATACTCCTGATAGTTAACTATGGAGCTGAAACATAAAACCTGAGCAAGAGACTGGCTTGCAGACTGTGAACCATGCAACGTGCGCGAGAGAATCATGCTCAGCATCATATGGAGAGACTACAAGACAGCACAGTATATTAGGAGAAAGACAGGAGTCTCGCACATCATAGAAACCATCAGGAAACTCAAATGGCAATGGGCGGGTCATGTTGCAACAATGGCAAACAACCGATGGACATCACGACTCACAACATGGCGGAATCGAAGCCGGTAGAAAGATGGCGAAACGAACTAACCAGGCTCAGAAACTATTGACTACGCGACGCCCACGATAGAGGGGCGTGGTAGTTCCTGGGAAAGGTCTATGTCCAATGATGAACGATAAAAGATTGATGCTGATTGTGAATTCTGGTTACCTCCACGATCTGAAAGTAGAGAATTCCAATAAGAACCTTTCGTAAGCCAAAATGGCGTAAAATGTAAAAGCAATCCATAAATAATTATATTGTGAATTTTTTTGAGCGTTCTGAGACCTCCAAAATAGTGATGATGGTATGTTAGATTGAGTCGTCGGAATTTTAGATGGTGGGAGGAGTATAGAGGAAGGGGTGTAGGAAGGAGATTAAGAGAGTTTGCGTTACTTCTATAACGGCTTACTGCCAGAACAAACTTTGGAGGCTGTTTTAGATTTTCGCCTTTTTTGTAAGAGCGAAAAAAGTGGCCAAAAGTGAACTTTCGGAAAGCGGGGAATACCGAACGAAATGATACAGAAACAGTCTTAGGAGAAAGACACCAATCGGTTTGATTATTAACCCATTAACTTCGGAAGGTGGTAAGTGTTTGGGTTATCCATTATAAAAGTTCTTGTCCATTGTAAGATAAAGGTCCTGATTTCAAGACAATCAATGAAACGGAAATTTTATCAAGTTAGCGATAGAATTGCAATGACTTCAATTTCAGTCATTCGCAGTTGATGAGTTAATTACCACTAATATTCATCATCATTACGATCAGTATCTACCTTTAATCGTCCGTAGTCAGGCATACACCTGCCCCAGGCCTCCCTATCATGGGCGTCGCAGAGCCAATACTCTCTAAAATTATCTATTTCGTCACGTCATCCTATATTTTGCCGACTACAGTTTCGCATTTGAATCGTGATATCCATCGGCTGTCTGTC
Source organism: Thysanoteuthis rhombus (assembly GCA_963457665.1). NCBI lineage: Eukaryota > Metazoa > Mollusca > Cephalopoda > Oegopsida > Thysanoteuthidae > Thysanoteuthis > Thysanoteuthis major. The sequence continues at coordinate 8,752,646 of OY735214.1, forward strand.
ATTCTCGCAACATGACCAGCCCATTGCTATTTGAGTTTTCTGATGGATTCTATAATATCCCTGACTCCCGTTTTCTCTCTGATACACTGCACTGTTTGTGATCTCTCCGAGTGATGTTCAACATGGCCTTCTCATATGCACGTTACATACTTCTCAGTTTGAAGGTCAATCTTGTGGTTGGGTCCCATGTTTAACATCCATAGGTGACAATTAGGGAAATGCATTTGTTGTAGACCCTCCTTTTTTTTTTGAGCTAATGGGATTAAAGTCATCTAAAATTAGTTTTGCAACAATGGCGTAAAAAAATTTGATCTTCGATCCGTTCAGCAGTAGCATCTTATTCCTAAATTATAGAAGTAAAAAATACAAAAATTAAATAAAACTGATCACCTTGTCAACTGCGTTACCACAATTGATTATTTTTTGACATTTTTCCAATTCAGTAACCAGTTACACTGAAACGATTCGCTTCTCTATCGATTATGCACCTATCAGACTGATATCATCAAGTAAAAATAGTCTTAGCCGCGTGAAAATGGTGAGGGATTTCTAAAAAAAGATTGCTACCACCTCATGAATGAATCCTTATAGAACCGAGTGTTGTTTGCAGACTTTATCAAACAACAACAAACCGATTTTCACATGTATTCAACAAGTTTTTTGTTAACAAATCAATTTTCGCTGCTCCAAGCTGGCCGTGGGATCCTATCAAATAATATGTAGTGACACAAGACTTGATTGAATACATGCATTTTCTACTAAGTATTGAACAATGGCACTTACACAGACTTTTCAAGTTCAAACACGGAGAGGTTTTCTCGCTAAATTTTAACTGTATTGGTTCTTTAATGGGATCATACGACTTGAAATAGACTCAGGAAACAAAATTTATAAACCACTGGCAAAAACAGATTGCTCTTTTCTACGTCGGCGCGTTACTGTGCCAGGGTAGTGTAATGGTTAGCACGTCTGCCTCACACGCAGAAGGTCCTGGGTTGGATTCTTGGTATGAGTGAAGAGTGTGGAAAACTAGTCATTAAGATAAATTTCCCTGTGCACTCAGCAGCTAATTGAGTACACTCTAAGATGTGTGATCAGGATGTAAGTATCCCTTCGGTGAACTTGCATGGTCATAAAAACTTGTTGGTATAAAGTCCTGGTCTCAATCACTAAGCTGACGCATGCAATAGAAAGCGGGACTTTGTCACCGGCCGTCATACTTTATTGGGGGTCGTCTCTTCAGTGACGTGACGCTCTATGTACGTCGGTGCGTTGGTTATGAAAAGGTATAAATAGAACAATCATTCACTGTAAATGAATTATGTGCACAACTTGAACAACCGTTGCCGACAAAGGTGGCAAAAGGTTCAATTTTTAAAAAATAAATTTACGCGTCCTTGTGTTTTTACGTGTTTGTGTGTTTGCATATTCCAGCGCTTCTGGCTATACCGTTTTGTCTACAGACTTGAAAATTGGCATCAGTCCTTCACTAGCTCCCATCTCTTCTCTTGTTCTTTTGGAAAAAAAACAAAACTTTTGGGGGTCTTATTTTGACAGGTTCATTTATAACATCTAGTTTCTCCAGAATCTGGATGCTTCCAGATGCTTTTTTTTACTCTGTTTTAAATGTTTTCCAGTGAAAATGCCATATATTTAATCATATTCTGATCATATTTATTATTGATGGAATTCTTTTTATATGACTTCAAATTTTGACGCTATGGTTTTTCGATTATTGACTATGTTACAGAGTTATAACTTTTATCTTTCTTCAGCTTCGTTGTATCACTTGCTAAAAATAGGCTGTGTGATAAAAGTATCAAATTTGTTCTGTCTTTATCATCATCATCATTCTTTCAACGTCGTTGGACATAGACCTTCCCCACGATTCATCACACTTCTCTATCGTGGGCGTCGCAGAGCCAGTACTTTCTGAATTTGTCTAGCTCGTCTTTCCATCTAATATTCTGCCGGCTTCGGTTTAACGTGTGATCTCGGGGGATCCATGTCGTGAGTCGTGATGTCCATCGGTTGTCCGCCATTCTTGAAACATGGCCAGCCCACTGCCATTTGAGTTTTTTAATGGATTCTATGATGTCCCTGACTTTTGTCTTTTCCCGGGTGTACTGTGCTGTCTTGTGGTTTCTCCATGTGAGGCCTAGCGTAATTCTTTCATGTGAACGTTGCATGGTTCTCAATTTGCAGATCTGTCTCTTGGTTAGGTTCCATGTTTCAGCTCCATAAGTGACTATTGGGAGGGTGCACTGGTTATAAACCCTTTTTATTAAGATTAATGGGTTCTCCTTATTTTTGAAGGTTGAGCTTGCTCTGCGAAAGGCTTGCTGTTCTAGTGTGATTCTTCGCTTAATTTCTTAAATTAATTACTACCTTACTTGTTATCATTCAGGGAGATCGGGACCAGTGGGCCCTTCTTCTGTAGCCAAAGCAGATTGGGGAATATTTGAATGAAGTTTAAACTGAGTGTCAATATCTTTGCCCAGATTTGTGATAAAATATTCAGTGCATAGGTACTTTTGCAAAAGAATTTTTTAAAATTTCACAACATAAGATTTTTAAACACGTTATTACCGTGATTATTCGTGTACAAAACGCACATTTCCCAAATTTTTATACCTTAAACTTGGGATGGGAATTATACAAGAGAACTAAGTATTACCCTTTCTTCCCGATCAAATGCCATATTCGGGATGACATGAACGAAAGCAAGTCATATCTATTGTCCAAGCTGACTAACGTGTAACAAAGAGTTTGAATCACTAACCAAACACTAAGGCTGTTTAAAATGCTATATTCAGATCGATATTAAGCATGTTTTAGTCTACTCCATTTTTTTTTCCGTTCACTAAACATAATGTGAATTAGATGAATTCTTATTTTCAGTCTATCCAAACCGGGTGAAAAGTTGAACAAAGCTTAAAATCAACAACCACAAATTTTGAAAAGTTAGTGCTCATTATACACAAGAGATGCTTTTTCGATGGACATCGCGACTCACGACATGGATCCCCCGAGACCACATGCGCAACCGAGGCTGGCAAAATATTAGATGGAGAGACGAGCTAGGCAGGTTCAGGAAGTACTGGCTCCGCGACACCCATGATAGGGAAGTGTGGCGAATCCTGGGGAAGGTCTATGTCCAACGACGGACGCTAAAAGACTGATGATGATGATGATGATGATTATTCATGAAGAATTACCGTACAAGAATTCAGAGGGAACATGGGACCTGACCTACGTTCGAACCCTTGCACGAACTCAGAATTGTCATTATAACAAGAGCCAGCGACAGACTGTTATCACTATAACATAAATATAAATAGTTTGAAAACATTGTTAGAAAAAAAAAAACAAAAAAAAAAACTCGGCCTCCTCTTATTCTTTTCACTCAAATACGTACAACCATTAATATTCACAATACAACGGGATATGGATGCACGTTCAGCTATTTTACGTAGATTTACAACCATTCAATGATGGAAAACGTATTTATCTATTTTCATTTTTATTTTTATAGATGTTCGTCATTTATTTGAGCGGTTGAAACATGAATGCTTCTTTCTGTTGTCATCGAATTCTGTGCTGAGAACAAAGGAGCACTTAGAGAGATATATAAGATTTACGCATTGGATTTTATGCCCACACTGAATTATTTCATTTCTGGCAAAGATACATACGATTTTCCTAACCCGAAATGGAGCGTTCCTCTTAAAACCTTTCGAAAGCTGAAAGTGCGTAAAGCGAAGAAGAAATTACCATTGATTTATATAGGAATATTTTTTTGCGTTCGTAAACCCCAAAACTATCCCAGCAACGAAGCGGATCCATGGATTAACTAGTTTTGCATAGTCTGACACAAGGGCAAAAGTGTGAGGTACCGAAGGAGGATTAAAGTCACTATAGTCGTAATGATCTGCTGGGCTACTTTGCTGATCCACTAAGTTTGGCATGAGGCTACGAAAATCGGGTTGCCCGTAAAGAACCCAGGATTGTTCTAATGGTCGCGTTTACTTACTATTAACACTGCCATGGGTCAAACATGTGTGTCATGTGGCATGTTACTTATTGCCATATGCATCCATTCCTCACTTTTATTTGAATGCTATACAACCCTGTGACCCGTTGGGCCACCCCTTGAGAAGAAATTCAGTGCAATCTGGTGTGACCAGAATGAACCAAGATTTTACGCATCTACAAATAAATAAGGAAGATTACTCTATAATTGGCATTTACTCGTTATGTACCTTGATGAATCAGTCATTATAACATAAACAAGTCTGGTTAGTCATAATATAAACTGTCATGTGACCCACGTCTTTTAGCAGTGCGCCGTATTGGGGATGGTCAATTGCAAAAAATGGAAATGACGGGGATCAATGAATGTTACTTCTCTTGCCTTTTTAGGACCATCGAAAAGTCCGAATTCAAAAAAACAGCATGGGCAAATTTAGCATAAACTTACATTGCAAACTGGAAACCGCTTCTTTATGAACCTATTTAGGGCGGGGTTAAAACAAAAAGAAAGCGTTTTTTGTTGAGACAGTAAGGGGTCAATGTTGATATTTTCATCCCTCTAGCTCCATTGGTGCGACCTGTAACCGTGATGTATACATATCCAGCCAGCTGGACCAACTTAGGAACTGAGAGAAACCTCTGTTGACAGTTTTTGTAGACAATTTCAAATATGTTTTATAATTTTTAGGTTGATGCAAAAATAACCGCGATTTTTGTTATTTTGAATTCCGATGCTTTTTTTAAAAATAAAATCTCATCTAACTATATTCATTGGATGGGCCATTTGAGAGAGTGAATTTCGCTCTATTGATTCAAGCTGAATGTTTTCTTTTCAATATCTATTCTAGTTTATTTGAGGCTGTCAAATCAAAGATGGAAAAGAGCAAATTCGAGCAATTTTGTCACATGAATTCAAAATGAGACGTAATGTAGCGGAAACTGCTCACAATATCAACCAAGTATCTGAAATTTATAAGCGAAGACAAGATGTTTGGAGATGAGGTGGGCTGATAGCGTACTTCTGTGATAGACGTCAACCAACTGAAGGCCATTATTCAGGCAGACCCACGCAAAACATAGCATTTACTTATCTACCTTGACAAATCAGTTATTATAATATAGATACAGGTGACTCTATACTAAAATTATTGATTTGCAAATCACCCTTAATTCAGAGCTACCTTAAAATCTAGGTACCTAGAAGTTGCAATCAGATAAACAGGTATATATAGGTGAACAAACATGGACCCAGTTTCCGCTTTTCAGCACTGAGCGGAGGACGTGCTGTGCTATCCAAGGCAGCAGCGAACGCGTTAATCTACGACATGCCATGCTCCAATTTCCATACCTATTCAAATATCAGTTGATCGTGCGTAAGTTTGAATAAAATGCCATATTTAAACAAACCTATCATTCGAAATGGTTAAACCGCTTACTGTCTGGTGGTGTTTCACTTGAATTTCTAAGCGAAACAAAAAGACCATTGAATCGTTTTACGATAACGAACATTAGTTTGATTTGAGAACTACTTATATCGATTAATACAATTACTGTTGATGACGTCAGTCTTTGATTGCTTTTCTCCCAGACAGCATTCTTTCTTTCGCAGGTAATGTCACAATAGAATTAGTCCAAGGACGCCCAACATAGAGCGATAGTTAGCTAACAAGTCTTGATATTCATTTACAAAGGTTAGGCTCAGCATAAGGCCAAATGAAAAGGGGTCTCTTTCGCGAGTTCCCACCACTTTGAATAATTGAAGCTATCACAGCTCGCCATATTTTCATTTGCTTAATAAATGGAAATTCTTATTAGAATCTTAAAGGCTGACCGACTAACTCTAACCCCTAAACCTAGTTTATTATCTCGATTGTGTTGCCAAAATGCCCTCAACCTTTTTATTTTTAAATTAGCTTTAGATAGTTAGAAAAGCTATTCATTATTATAGATAGCATCTATCCGTAAAAATGATGAGATCCTTTATGTATAGATCGACACTAAGAAGCCTAACACTATTTCATTAGATTATTCATTTTTTTATAATTCAGTATCCTAATTTCAATTTTTTTCCCGGTCCTACCTCAAGCTGTTCTGATGTGGGATCAGATATGAAGTCTTGGGCGTTTCTCTGACATATTATTCATTATGTCACAACAGCATACTCCATATATTTACAACCCTATAATTGTTTTTATTAGCTGTTTTAAAAGGTGATCAATCTTAAGCCTCGAGCTTAGCGTTAAACAAACATTCGACACTTCGTTTGGTCATTCACACGCTCTTTTTTTTCTTTTCTTCTAGTTCTGAACGATCAGCGTTTCTCTGACGTATTCTTCGTTGTTAAAGCAGACTATCGCTGTTTAAAACTATCAGTCTTTTGGAGGTGTTTTCTTAGCTTTGTTAAACTATTTACCATGGACCAATCCATTATAAGTTCTAGACTATAACAGGACTCGAACATGACAGACAATTATACAAGTAGAGATACTAATTTGCATGCATAACTTTTGTATGGGTAGACCATAACTGATGTTATTGTAGGATATTATCACAAAGAAACGCAGAGAATGTATTTTAGCAACAGAATTGAGGAGGATGTTCGGTCGGCCATTTATTAAATTTCTTCTTATCATCATCATAATCATTATTGCTGTTGTTCGTGGTGCTTTATTGTCATCATTTCCAGCGTTGTTGCCGTTGTGGCTGTTATTAATAGGATTAATATCGTCATTGTATATTTTTCAAGTAAAAGCAACATAAAACTACAGAGAATATACTACTGTAGTCCTTATCATTATTATTGTTATTATTATTTCGAGGAGGAGATAATGTCGTCGGTGGTGCTTCATTTTCATCATTGATAGTGTTGTTGCCGCTGTGGTTTCAGTCTTATTATTAATACTGTTATTATTAACAATAGAATTAATGTTATCATTACTTTCCCATCAATGGCACTCTTTAAGTAATAGTCTTGAGATGCAACGTTATTTATAGCGAACGCTGCAATTGATATTGCAAATGCCAAATTGGGAAGAAAGGGCGGAACGCTTATGTCGGGGGGGGGGGGGGGAAGGAAAGCGAAGAAACTAACTCAGACGAAAGTGAAGAATCAATGAATCGCATCGGTTTCCGCCATTTGCAAAAGTCAGCCATCTTTCTTTTTTTCTTTTGACGAACGACTTTTTTTATGCTCTTTCTGAATACGACCTGTTTCTTTTTTGTCTTGCTCTGTTTTTCTTTCATTCAATCTTTCTAACACGCCTTTCTTTTTCTTCTCTTTGCTCTTATCTTTCTCGCACTTCTTTTCTTTGTTCAAACTCTTTTCTCCTCCTTTGTCCTCGTTCATTTTTCACAGTTTTCTTCTCCTTGCTCTCCTACTCAACCATATTTTTTCACTTTTATTCTTATCGTTCTTCTTTCACTGTCTTCTTCTCTTTTTCCTTGTTCATTTTTCAAGGTTTTCTTTTTCTTCTCGCCTTTCTCCTACTTCCGTTATCTTCTTTTTTTTCCTTTCTCCCTGCCCCTTCTTTTCCTCCTTCTTCCACGATTTTCTTATTCTTTTTTTTTTCACTTTCCACTCTGGTTCTTTTTACATTCTTTCTTCTTCTTCCCTCTTGCCTCTCCTTCCAACCTTTTTTCTTCTTCTTTGTTTCTTCTTCTTAGTTTATTTCTTCTTTTTACTTCATATCTTTATTTCACTGACAAATCTGGATCACCCCCACACCCCAATCGACAGCTTTTTTTTTTTAATAATTTTTTTTTGTGAGTAAATGATCTCACCCCTCCCCATCATATCGCCTGCTTCGACTGCTTTGTATTCAATGAAAACTGAACCGTCCCGTTGATTAACTGTGGGTCGATTATTCATATTAAATGAAGACATGAATGAGGAACGCTACAACACGAAATAATTAGTTCGGTCTTATTTATAGGAATTTAATTTTCCAACTCATTGAAAACGTTTAGCTTGAAACTAGTTAGCTTCGGGTACGGTTCGTGAAAAAAAAATACAGGTATACTTTAAGTACTGCGGTTATTTCATTCCAAAATTTTCTGTACTGTTCAAGGTCTTATCATAATTTAATGTTTTCCGTTCAGCTTACACTCAGTTATAGAAATTTGTACAGCAATACCTTTATCGTACTACGAAAAAAATCTTGCACTAATCGAACCCGTACTATTCAAGGTACCGCTATACGCATAACTAACGCTGATTACAAAGACTTCGAGAATCGCGAATTATCAAATTAGAAAATGACTCGTTTCAAAAACACTCCTTTTTTTTCTCGACTGACCTTAAAACGGTTGAGTAAGATCGTTTCGTTGGCTAAAATACAAAAAAAAATGTGTTTCAAAACAAACAAAACAAACAAACAAAAAGAAAGAAAAAGAGTTCACATCCTTGCTTAACAAAATCTACAAGTAAACCACTTTAAGGGGACGATGAACCCATTGAAATATTTTGATGGTGATATGTAATCTAGAAGCATAAGGTAATTCAATGCAGTGAAAATAAACTGACGCATTATCTCTTTATATGCATACTTGCAGAAGTACCCAGCGTCGCCCAGGCCCGTCTTATCACATGGGTACACTGGACAGTTGCCAAAGAGGCTAAACGATCTCAAGGGCCACGAAATTCAATTTGAAAATTAAGGTTACAGGTCTGGTGAGTCACTCAATAGAAAAGGAACATTAATCGTAGGCAGCTGGACCAGAGGGCGAGAACGATCCGCACTTGTTAGATACCGAGCTCGCTATAGAGTTCTACCTTCCTTTTGATGGAAAATCAGGACAGTAATGTTATGCACAAGTTTTAAGCACTGTGATATTATGGAAATTAAGGTTAATTAGAAATATCTGATAGTGAAAACTAAGATAACTAAACCAGAGATAAGGGCCTGGTGACCCTCTTTGCGTGGTTGGGGGGTACTTTACAAAACCAGGACGATTGCACAGGGGTGTTCGAGATAAACCAGACTTGGACAGGATAGAGATAAAAAAAAAGCAATTAATATTGAATCCGGGAGTAAAATAATGAAAGGGCCGGGCGAGCGAGACCTGGACAGATTACAGATAGTTGATTAATCGCATTTCTAACAGAGGCTTACGAATCCCCGGCCAGGCAAGTAAAATTGATTGCTGGAGGAAAATGGTTCCGCCTATTGCCTACGCATATTTCTACGGGAAATTTAGGGATTCCTAACAACTTTCAAGAACCAGATGATCCTAATAATCCTAAAAAGAAGAGTATACAACCAATGCATTCTCCCGATAGTCACTTATGGAGCTGAAACATGGAACCTAACCAAGAGACAGGCCTGCAAACTGAGAAGCATGCAGCGCATGCATGAGAGAATCGTGCTCAACCTTACATGGAGAGATCACAGGACAGCACAGTATATCAAGAAGAAAACAGGTGATCGTGACATCATAGAAACTATTAAAAAAACTCAAATGGTAATGGGCAGGCAGGCCATGTTGCAAGAATGAAAGACAACCGATGGTCTCACAATATGGATCCCCAGAGATCACATAAGAAACTGAAGCCAACAGAACACAAAATGGAGAGATAAACTAGACAGATTCAGGAAATACTGGCTCCGCGACGCCCATGATAGGGAATTGTGGCGAATCCTGAGGAAGGTCTATGTCCAACGACGGACGTTAAAAGACTGATGATGATGATGAAATTTGGTGAAGGTGGAAGGGAAAATTACCGAATCAGCACAATCCGAAATTTTCTAGCTGAGTGGGGAAAATCAATCATAAACCCTTTGGCCATCCACCTCACACAAAGAAGGGGCCATCATCATATAAGCCAGCGATTTATGAGTAGCAGTAGAGGAGAGGCTGCTGGGACACCGCAGAAAAATCCATGTTCCTTGTCACCGCGAAGAATTCTGACCCCACAAGACTAGAACTTTGATTGAGCTATACAAATAAATATACCAAGAGACATCAAGTGGATGGCCCCGAAAGAGTTACATTTTCGACGAGAACTTTGTTGAAGCTATACCAACAGACATACCAAGAGACATCAAGTAGGTAACCCGAAAGATAGACTGATAATCATTCCGTAGTGTCCTCATCCGCATCAGCGTATATTTTGACCAGTCACCGTGTACAGATACTGACATAAACTTGTTGTGTATCACGCATCTAGTGTCGATTCTTCCTTTTCAATTTTTGATTCCTCTGGAGGTCTTTATTCCGATGCCGCAGAACCCTTAAGCTGACAGCAGCACTCGCTCGGATCTGAACACTCGCTCCCTCCATTTTTTTCTGGCCTTTTGGCATGGATCAGTGTCCGAGGCACCGGTACTGACGCTTGCCTGCAGAATGGGACGGAGATTGTGTGGTGGTGAGCATCAAAGACTGAGTGCGAAGGTGCAATGCGTTAACCAATGAGAGGACCCTGAGGCTGCGCATTACTGAGCGCATTGGGAACCTTGGGATCCGTCCTTGGGTTCTGCTATTATTACTCGACCCAGCTGCAGGGAAGCAGTTCGCCCTGGGGCGGTGCTGTCCCATTGTACTAAGAGGGACAGGCTAGGTTCGTCCTGACGCTCTTGTCACTGCAGTTGCTTTACCAACCATGGTCGCTATTTTTGATGGGTTGATCCATTTATCCCCACGTAAAGCCTTGACCTTGTGTCGTATTTTGCTCTGGTGGGGGAGCAAATAAATAGACGCCCCAGGGCAGCTCTGTTCCATTGCACTAAGAGGTACAGGTCGGACTCGACCTGACGCTTTCGCGACCTCAGTCGCATCGGCTGGAGCTATTTTTCATGGGTGCTTCATTTCACCAGGTAAAGGTAAACCTTGTGTCCCATTTTGCTGTGCTGGGAGTGTGGATAATTAAACCCTCCGATCTGAAGACGACATAGGTGAGGTGGGAGCAACTCGAAGCTGAGAACCAAAGCAACCAGTTAACTACGGCCTGACCAGCATTGCATTTCACCGACCAGCGAAGGGTAGCAGATACCAGTCTGGGGTGGCATCATAGTACAGATACTCCAGATAATACGAGTACCTGCAACTATAAAAAAAAAAGATCTCAGACTTTCCAACAGAGCAAATGTGCACTGACTATAGAGGTTAGCTACCCCTCAGGGTAGTGATCTGACAGTGCAGCAGCCCATTGCCAAGGTCCGAATCCCACTCCTGGAAAAATGGGCGTGGTGTGTGGGGGTGGTGTGCTACTTTTTATTGCAACTTAGCATAAGTCCCACTTTCCTCTTCCAGCAAAATTCCTAAGAGTTTATAAATTCTTTTACAGGGTAGGTCAATTTTTTAGCTGGGGTAGCTTATTTCGATTTGTTGTATTTTTTTGTTTGTTAATTTGTTTTGGTTTTCTATGATTTTTCAAAGATTTATTCTGGACCTCTTATACAAGAGTCTAAGAATGATAGGCCCCAATTTTTTCTTTTCATTATTTAAAGCATGGATAATACTACTAATAAAATAAATTGAAGGAAACATCCAAGAATGAAAGTCATGGCTTCCTTTGGAGAGAAGCAAATCAACATTTATAAATAGAATATGATTTCAAAAGTTATTGAAAAATAAAAAATAAGTTAAAAAAAGTATTTATCCGTCATAGAAGGATGCTTTTTAAAAGAAATTACACTATACCTCTTCCACAAGAAGCATGGAGAATACAGGTTTCTGGTTGAACAAGACAGGCCTTGTGTTGGCATTAGATATTCAAGCTAGTGGGGACACTTTCTACCTTTTCGATTCAAGTCCATGAGTGTTCATCAGTTCTTCTACAAGGCAGGACAATTGTTAAGCTTGTGGGGGGTTGATAGAAAACCAGTACAAAACAAGCAATGCCTTTTAAAAGAAATTACACTATACCTCTTCTACAAGAAGAAGCATGAAGAATACAGGTTTCTGGTTGAACAATAAGCCATTGGGAAAAATCAGAAATAATAGTAATGATAACAAAAATCAAAGAAAGCATCCGAGAATTTACAAATGGAATACAATTTCAAAAGTTAATGAAAATAGAAAAATAAGTTTTAAAAAAAGAAGGTGCTTATCCATCATGAGGGGTGATTAATGGATGAGTCATGTCGTTGGGCAGTAATCAATAGAAAAGCCTGAATTTTCAAAAAATAAGCACAAATGCTGCTGGATGCAAACTAAGAGATCAGTTTGGCATAAACTTACCATGAAAATTGAACCCTCTACTGAAAACCTATGGGGGTGATTTTCAAAAAACAAAAAAACCTAAAAAAATGTTTTCTAGTAATGAGATAACGTTCAATTTTTCAGCCCTCTAGCTCCACTGTTGCAGGTAGCCAGCCAGACCAACTAGAAAACTTAAGAAAGCTATGTTGACAGTTTTGGTTTACGGTTGACCTGCAGTCAAAGATTGCAAAGGGTTCAATCCTTTTTTATACGTGCATGTGTTTGTGTATTCCAATGCTCCTGGCCATACTGTTCTGCCTACAGACTTGAAAATTGGCATAAGTACTCCCCTAGCCCCTTTCTAAAATTTTTTTCATTTTTTTTTAAATTTCTAGGAAAAAAAAAGAAAGATTTTTTTTCACCTTTTGGGGGCCTTATTTTGATGAGTATACTAATAACATCTAGATTCTCAAGTTTTTTGTTTTTTTTAAAACTCTATTTTAGATGTTTTCCAGTGGAAAATGCAAGTGATGTCATAAACAGAATTTATTCTGACCATATTCATTCTTTGATGGGATTTTTTTTTTACATAATTTCTAATTTTGATGCTATGACTATTTGATTATTGTTTGCATAATTATTAAATGGCAGACACAAAGAACCCTCTTTAAACCTAGGTCTACATTTATGTTCAACACAGTTCTTGACACTTTATTGAATTTAAGGGGTTGGCCTGGGGACTAAATCCATAACATTGCTTCGCCTGGGCAGACTGCTGTGTATGGCAAATACGCGTCCGAGATATTTCTTGCCAGGTTAAGCTGCAAACTTAGAAAATCAGGGCCACTAATTCTTTTCTTTTATTGTGTGCCTGAGTGAGATTAAGGAGAAAATGACGATATAATATACAGGTTTTGCTCCTTCAACATGGAAAAATAAGGGGCAACATACCAGTGGCCTCATGCCTGGTAGTCACAAATGATGTAAGGGAGGGGGTTGGAGGTCCTTCCCCCCCAGGAGATTATGAGTTTCAGACCCTTTATTCCCTGCATTCTAGTGAATTTTCAAGCAGCAAGGTACGTTTCATACACCAATTTTTAATGCAATACATCAGAGACATTTTTTCAGACTTTTTAACACAAAATACGATTCACTCCAATGATAAGTAGTTATAGTATAGTTATACTTAGGTCAAATAGCACACTTGGAATTTTGCTGTTGCAAAAACCAGAGATCTTATTGAAAAGACTATTCTCTGCAGTAGGGTTGCCCAGGGACCCCCAAACATTATCAAGTCCACACTGTCCTTGCCTGGGTTTATAAATACCTAGAATCAATACCATTACACGAGTTCAATATGCTGTGTATCAATCACTGGTTAAGGTTTTAAAATAAAATTTTTAAGTGGGTTAGTAAACAACTTTGACTGAAGCAGCTGCTGCTACTAATGTAATAAGGAGTGAACAAAAGCAGAAAACTTGACCATATGAAACTGTATTTTATCAAACTTGATTATAAAGGATATGATTTAGTATTAGGGTTAGGTGTCAGGATAAGTTTGGGGGTTCATGATGCAAGTAACAAAAAGAAAAAAAAAAAAAAAAAAAAATTCCTCATTAAACATTTCCTTTTTATAATTATAAAATCAAAAAGAATATATAATTAGTAGGATGAGGAGGATCAGTTGGGTCTCCTTTATAGGAATTTAATTTTCTAACTTATTGAAAACATTTAGCATGAAGCAATTTAGTTTAGTGTACGGTCCGTTAGAATTACAGGTATACTTGAAGTATTCCTTTCTTTCTTTGAGTCAATTGATTCGTATACTTGTAAAACATTGTGATATGGATATATGTATTCTGCAAGTATTATTTTCAATAAAAATCGTGACTGGCCATTTTTGACACTTTTCAGTTGTTTTAGGATTTCATGCGGACCTTAGATTATTCTACTATGAGATCATTAGTAAAGAGAAAATTGATCGGAATGAATGTTACACTTTTCAATGACTTCACACGTCTTCTTTCCTTATTTCTGCTGTTCAAGTTAACTTATATATTTCTATTGATATTCTGACCATCCTCATCTTGGTCGTTTTTCATACAACGTTTCGGCCGTTGCACTCTACGGCCTTCGTCAGGTATCATCTGGTCTGAATATCAGAAGAAATAATAATAATACCTCATCTCAAAAATTCAGAGATATATTAACTTATATAGATTGACGGACTGACAGAAAAAGCGTTTTATGTGTATGGATATGTCTGGAAGAAAAAACAAAACAAAAAACAAACAAAAACCTATTGGATTTTTCCTTCCCCTTGCTTTTCAAAGTTCCTTCCCACTTAGTATCGTTAAACTCAAGTCCAAGTCAGGAGCTGACTTTGTTTTTCTACCGTAACAACAACAATCCTCACCTTATTTTCAAAGTCTAGCATTGATTGTTTTTTTTTTAATGTAAAAAAATTCCACACCTATTTTTTGGTGGTGGGGGGGAACTCTTCACATTAACATTTCCCTACCATGATTTGAAATCACAATCAAATGATCTGCAGGCAGCTCTCTAACCAACTGAGCCAAACTGACAAGTCTTACATATCTACGAAAATTCATGTTACAAATACGCAAGGGCTTAATTTATTCAGATATATTTATACAAAATATTTTCTTGATAATTTTATATATTATATATACAATACGTTAGAGTAATTATCTTTAGTCAAAATTAAGGAAGGAGTGGAATTTGACCCTGCAGCAGCAAGGCTTGTTATTAAGTAGGTTTCTCAGTCAGAAATTGTAACGGATTCCAGCTTAGAAAGGCAGATACTACCGATTCTTCGTAGAAAAGTGTAACGGTTGTACATTCAAGTTTGATCAGTGTGTCCGTTATAATAGTCCAACCAACTAATTCACTAATCAACTTAGTACAAGTTGGAGTAAGTGAGGCAACTTACCTCAGTAGTCACCCTTATACCCCAAACATTCACTAAGCAGAAATTCAGGAAATTTTGGGGAAAAAAAAAGCACTCTAATCTCCAATAGATCCTTATTCAGTAAATCTGACTTAGAACAGCTGAGAGACAATATGGGGTCAGGCCTGGCGACCAACCAGATTCCCTTATAGAGAGGTGAGGATACCTTTAAAAAGAGAGGCAACTTCTATACATGATAAAATTTGAAAAGAAGAAATTATTATTTGAAGGAAAATTAAACAAACATTCCTATCCACTTGTATATAGTCAGAAAAAGTCACATCTTCTATTACGTTTGCCTCGAAAAGATGTACTTTTACGTCAAATTTTAGGTTTCTAGGTAAAAAATGTGGCTTACAACTTGGTACATACTTACATAAAGGACTATAAATTGTATTATATTATGTAGGAACTTATTTGAAATGATCACCCATCATTACATGGTGAATGTATCACTCACCCTAGACAACGTGAATAGCATAAACAATCAAAGAAAATGGGGCTTCTGCAGGAATCAAACATATGACCGATAGGATAGCCTCTTCAATGTAGCAGAATAGTCGCCAGTAATGCTACGGCCCAAATAACTCAATTCATTTCAAAAAAGTTTCTATATGATAGAATGCAATTTAAGATCATTCAGTTGGATCACATATATCCATTTCTTAATATATACATGAATAAATAAATATACACACATATACATATATAGGAAACCCCTGATTAACTCAATTGATGCTTCCTCAAAAAGTGACACACTAATCAAACTTGGGAAATAATCAAAACCTTTAGGAAGTCATGTGATTGATTCTGAACTTCAAATTTAAAAAAAAAAAAAAAAAAAAAAAAAAATTTTTGGGACTAATTCTTGATACAAAATCAAAATGATTTGCATTTTAACAGAAAACATGCTAATTGAGAGGGGGGGGGTAGTCATGCATATATGCATTCACTTATATGATGGAATAATAACAGAAACATCCAGATATTGGTGACTTACTTCGTTACCATGGTAATTCAGCAAATTTGTGCTTTATTTACATAAATTAAAAACAGAATTTGAAAAAAAAAAAAAATTTTTTTTTTCCAAAAAGAACAACAAAAAAACACAATACATAAAAAAAAAAAAAAAAGCTCTGAAGAAATCATGACAAACACCAATCGGACAAACAGCTATCAGACAAACCAAAACATTCAAAATACAAATAAATTTGTCATTTTTTCTTTTCATTGTTTCATATAAATAATTTCATATTAAAATGTTCCAGTATTATTTACAATGAGAATAGCAGACAAAACAAAGGATGGTACTAGAGAACGCAGTTTACCAGGCCCTATCAATGGTGCTGGTTGACCACGGCTACTTGGCCTTCTGGCTAAGATCAAAGTATAGTATCTGTTCTGCAACAACTTTTTCTGCATCATCATCATCATCATTATTATTATTGCTCTTTTTTTCTTCAAAATTCAAATTTTCAATCAAGGGGAATAACTTCTGATCAAAGTTACCTCCCTTTCACTTTTAGATAATTTCTCTTACGTAAAAGTGAGAGTAAAAAAAAAAAAAAATTCAATACAATTCAATTTACAAAAAGGTTTCCATCATGAAAAAATTCTAATCACTGGAGAGTTCCACCGTGCTTATGAGCGGTTACAAGCGGCTCATGAATCTAAGAGGTGATAATCTGATACATCCTTGATTTATGGACGTCAATATTATACTAATTGGAACTAATGTAGCGGACTGAACCCAAACCTCTTGTATGTTGTTGGGTTGGAAACATATTAAATGAATTAGTATCTACTCCTTGGTGCTTCCAAGAAACCATCTTTACTTTCTCCTCACTAATAGTTTTGGGTGAGTCGGGGAACCACAAATTTGTCAAAATTTTCCCATCAAAAAACTGTTATAACGAATGCAAAGGGGAAACCTATTTGTGTTTATGAACATAATTCGAATCTTAATTGACCTTAATTTAACTGAATCCGCTAACTTCAGCGATTTAAAAATTTTGAGCCAAGAGACTTTTCAGTTCAATTTTTCTTTGTGAACAAAAGAATTTTCTTATTCCTGTCAATACCGTACTTTTTTTTTTTTTACTTCCTATGTGCCTGTCCCACCCCTCTTTCTCAAACGAGTGTTTTGTTCAGATCCTTCTAAATTGTGTCAGAGACCATGAGAAAAAAAACAAAACAAAAAAAAAAGTAATAAAGAAATCGCAGAATAGATACAAAATTTTGGTCCTATCCAAGAGGCCTAGGAGCCTTGGCCAACCAGGACCATTCATAATGCTTGATAAACTGCATGCTATGATAGCACCTCCCCCCCCCAAATTATTCCTTTTAATTCATGTCTCTCTATATCTTTCAAAAATGAAAAAAAATAAAAAAAGGCAATTTATACCACATATAATTTTGTGAGTAATTCTGTTTACAAAAGTCATTGATAATTTTTCCGAATACAGTTGATTGAAGCAAAAAACGTGCTTAAAAAATAAAATTTGAAAAAAAATTTAAAAAATTGATATTTTTCTCGATATCAAAAAGATATAAGAGTGCTGTCAACAGTTTCTTAATAAGTAATATGCACAAAATGAGGCACAGTTAAAAAAAAAAAAGTAGTCACAAAAAGTAGTCACAAAAAGTAGTGAGAAATATATAAATTTTATTTGAAGAAAGGTCTTCTTTTTTTTTCTTAAAATAAATATGTTTTCCAAGTAAAGGCAGGCATATTGAAATATACATCACACATAATGTTTCAGCTCGAAAAGTATGTTAAAAAATATATTAAGATATATATCAAAAAAGAAAAAAAAAAAGAAATTGAATTTAATACATGTTACCCAAGGTATCCAAGAGTAGAGCCTTTCTGAAGTCGAGATGGTGTGAAGAAGCAATTAGCATTAAATTATATGAGAAAAGTTTTGGAAAACTTCTGGATCCCTGAAAAGCCATAAACAAGATTTTTGTTACAACAGATGCACATTGCATAAAATTACGACTTCAATTCTGGAAGGGCAGTTGGCTCAGGGTGGGTTCGCAGGATGTTTTGAGTGCCTACAAAGAACAGTACGATAGAAAGATACATGGAGCCAAGCAGTCAAGCATACAGTCGTATTTCGAACCTTCCAGCAGGCTACGGACCTTGCCCTTCGTCCGAAGTGGGTAAACATAGGTTATTTTGGGGGTCTGGGAATGCTCAAAAATTTTTCTGACATGAAACAATGGTAATTGCTTCTTCCTTTTCCGGTATTTCAGATAGTGGGGAAAACTTTTACTAATGTAAGTCTCTTCAATAAGTGAAGTGGCGTCAAGCAGACTTCCCAAATGTACTCATTCGACTGGACGCAACCACTTCTCTTAGAAGTAATGAAAAGGTTCCTCCAGGATTCTAAAGGATTTTGGCGATCACAGTCCGCCACAATTCCCTCTGTTTTTGATAAATCTGATAAAGAATAAACCAACATCACACAGGTTGATATACAAGGTCTATTCAGAAAGTATCAAGCCATTTTGAATATCTCGTGAACCAGTGGCGCAGCCTTGTTGTAATGTGGCAAACAATTAGGGACAAGCTCTCAGCGCTTGCGTGAACAGACACTCTCCCATGGTGTTACTCAGTCGGCAGTGAGACACCAATGAGTGAGCTCGAGTGCTGTGTGATTGTTGCAATAGCAATAACCAAGCCGGACGTTCTTTTTTTTACGCACCACCTTATTCTACAGTCCAGGCTCGGCTCTCAGCAACTTCTGGTTAATCCCAAAGAGATTTCAGATCCTATACAAGATTAAGGGGAACGTGACGAGGCAGCTGATGGCAATCCTGTGAAAAGGATTGCTGATTGTTTTGAAAAGTGGAATGGACACTGGAATTAGAGTGTGAGGTCCCGTGTGAAGTACACTGAAATAGACGAAAGTGTCACTACTGTAGGTATGCTAGATTTCCGTTATTATCAAATGGGTGGATACTTTCTGATAAGACCTCATACAGTATATATTTTTTTTTTTGTGATCGGCAGGAGTCGAAAAAGAGCATTACATCCCTGGAAATGAGAACAACGAGTCAAGAGAATGAAAAAAGTGGTAGAGACCATTTGTTTTCTGAAATTTTGAAACAACTAACACAAGACCTCAACACTCAGTCCTGTGAATCATGGCAGCAGACACCTGTTAACAACTCCCACAAAGTGGACCAACTTGGGGTCAGATCCAAATCTCACCAAATGTCACATCGATACAAATAACATAGTTGCGTGATTCGGTTGGACTGATATGTTCTGGTTGAAAAATTTGAAAAGAAAAGTAAAAGGTACAAAGCTGATTCTAAAGACTGCATCCAGCATTTGAGGGCTGAACAATGCACTATCCGCAACATTATGTTAAAAAAAACAAAAAAATAAAAGCAGAAGAAGGCGCAGGTGGTCTAATGTTAACAGTACAGAAAATAGAATCGTTGAACAGAGTTCAAACCTTGGCTGAAACAGTTTGTAATAGGCATTGACACCAATAACAAGGATCTGATTTCCATCAATCTATCTATGATTTGCTTATCTTTTGTGAAATATCATCAGATATTTAAATTAAACGTGATTCAAGAGTTCATGATGGTGATGAATTTCAAACGAGATATGCTTCAATAAATACATAGTTCAAATCCATGATCTTTTCTTTAGGCCTTCCTCAACTTATTCAGGCAGGGAAGGCATGTAGATGCACTTTAAATGTTGCGATAATTCTAAATATGGCAGCCATTTTGAAAGCATAATGACAATTACATGTATATACTTTTGAATTCAGTGTCTTATAACCTTCAAAATGATATATGACTTCTCAAGGTTTCTTACAAAACGAGAAAACTTTAATCGGTTCATTGCCACCCTTGCTTTTCAACCCTTAAGAAACTCAAGCCTGAATGAGTTTAGAATAGACTAAAAATTGCCCTGATGGGATGGGTTTTCAGCTAGTAATGATGATTTCTCATTTCAGAAATTCCAACAGAAATTATGAGGATCTTAGTACGAGAGAATCATTGTATAAAAATAACAACTCATAAGAATTCTGAGAGAAAGCAATTTCTATTTCATTTTTTAAGAAAATAACTTTTTTTTTTTTTTTAAAATTTAAAAAACGAGTTGTTTTTTTCAATTGGAATGTAATTTAGGGTCACTTACGGGAAGTGTGGAATGCTATGTGATTGGGTTTAACAGGCAATTCACTCAGTTGAGGGCAAAGGGGTTCCAAAAGAGGTTGGTAGTTCCATGAAAATCTTAGACATGAGTGACTTGTATTTTTGTTTCTAAATATTCAAACTATACTTTCAATTATCATGACTATCTTTAAAAAAAACTAAGCTCTTTGTGCTAAAGTAATGATTTGACAATCGAATCACCGTAGCCCCACGAATGGCTTGCCCAACAAACCAGCCGTTGGCTACGGATTTTTCTCTCTTTGAGTGGGTGTGTATCCAGGCACCCCTGGTCACATTTTGGGGGCTACAACCTGATTTTCAAAATTTTCTGGGAGAGCATGCCAAGACTCCCCTCCCACAATTTTCCTTCCCACGCTCAGAAATTCGGTTGTTGAGGTAAGTCAATTGATTCTCAATCATCCTCAACATAGGAACTTGATAGGTATCAGTACATACTGAATATTCATGTAGATAAAACAAAGTAGTAACCTAAAGGCATTGGTAAACTTGAAAAGCACTCAGATCAGCCAGAGCAAGAAGTATTCAGGCTCTGCTGCCCCAAAACTCATCCGCAGTGGGAAAGGCCACCTGGTGGGGATGGAAGAACATTGTCTTCCAAAGACTCTTCAGTGCAAGTCTCGCACCAGTGGTGTAAGGGGACCCCACAGAAAAGATACAAAGAGTGAGACGGAGAGGTGGAGAGGACCCAGACAAAATGACAAAGTGAATGAAAAAAATGTTACAAGTCAGAACTGGAATTTATTAAGAACAAAATTCTAATGATGTGTCCACATATCACTGAAAGGGAAAGCGTAGATGAGAGAAGGACCCCTGAAAGGAGAATTGTACATAAGAGAAGGACCCCTGAAAGGGAAACCGCACATCAGAGAAAGACCCCTTGAAAGGGAAACCACAGATAAGAGAAGGACCCTTGAAAGGGAAACCGCAGATAAGGGAAAGAACCCCTGTAAGGGAAACGTGGATAAGGGAAAGAACCCCTGTAAGGGAAACGTGGATAAGGGAAAGAACCCCTGAAAGTGAAATCGTGGGTAGGACTAGAAAAAAGAATAAATGATTGTTCTTTGATGACAAAAAAAAATAAATAAATAAATGACATCAGTTGACTGGGGACAGACAAAGTGAGTTATAGAGATGTTGGACGCATTTAAAGACAAAACATAGAAAAAGGCTTAAGATAATAGAATTTAGCAAGAATGTTTACCAAAATTGTATCTATCGCAGACATGTCTCCTTTCTTTTCCACTTAACTACACTCAATACGG
Organism: Thysanoteuthis rhombus; assembly: GCA_963457665.1. NCBI lineage: Eukaryota > Metazoa > Mollusca > Cephalopoda > Oegopsida > Thysanoteuthidae > Thysanoteuthis > Thysanoteuthis major. The sequence goes on from OY735214.1 coordinate 8,774,258, forward strand.
GGATTTAAAAAAAAAAATCATTTATTTTTCCATCCAAGATATGAAAGCAACTATAAATATATAAACACACATATGAATATGAAAACATGATTTCAAAGAACTACAAGTAGAAATGTGCAAAGATCGGAAAGAAAAAAAAAAAATAACAGGTCAGTAAAATTGGAAAGGATTAGAGAAGAAGATGGCTCTGATCAAGTTAGCGGTGTCATAAATTAACTAATTGTATCATGAACAGCCTGAAAGATTTTCTTTTTAAATAACTCGACTGTCACTTAGAGGGACAGTTTGCTAGCCCCCCCCACCCCCGAATAATTTTTTCAAGATAACTATTATAAACAATGAAAGGGGCAGAATTTGGTTTAACTGATTGTGTTTATAATTCACAGTATACTATACCGAAATATAACAAATAACATTTAAAAAAAAAAAAATCTAATTGAATAATAATCATATTGAATTCAATACATGTAGGTTGCATTTTAAATAGAGATACGGTTTTGCTATCTGGAATATTATTCGTCATGCAAAAATGTCTGAGCCCCATTGAAAAATATCTAAACTTATGCAATTTCTAAAATATATACATAAGAACAATTTCTTAGATCTAAATGCAACAGAAAATATCTAAATTTAAATGTTGAATATTCAAAAAAATAAAAATAAGTATATGAAAAATGTGATAAAAGATCCCCCCCCCCCGATCAACCAGCGGAAAAACTTATATTCCCAAGAGAGAGAGAGAGAGTCAACTCAACAGAGAAAGTCAAATAGACAAGTTTAATGTCACAGGTTGGTCACAAATGGCGGAGTGTATTAATTCTGCTTGTGTAAACCACATTTGTTTGGTTGAGTGCTCTCTTTGATTTTCAAGGTCTTCCATTTGTCCTCAACGTGTCAAGGGGAGATGGAGACAGGGGTTGCATTATTTCCTCAGTCCGCATTTATTCTCCTTTCATTAGTTTATTAGGATTGCTAGGCCCATCAAAGCTTCACCAGAGCCTCATTAATCATATATGTTCCCAACTCTGTCCGTTTACCAGTTCTCATGATGCTATATGAAAGTTTGGGTTTTCCTGGTCAAAAATCAAATTTATTCGTTTTCCTCTAGACTAGTTGCCAACCAAGGCTGACTTAGCACTTTTCAAGCTAAATTTAGTGTTTCCAGTTTTAGCACGATATTTCAACATCACATTTTTAGCACTATTTTCAGCAATTTTAGGCAAATCCAGCCATGAAGTGGCTGACAGTATTTTTCAGCATGTTTTGACGTTCTTTGACGACTTTAACACGAAGAAATTTTTTGAGTTGGAAACACTGCTGAGGAGCCTAGTCTACTTTGCAATCTATCAATAGCTGGAGGGGAAAAGAGATAGATTCATGCCTTCTCCAGGGGCATCAGTGTGAATTCAGTTTGTCAATTCCATGCTCTTAACCATTACGCCACTCTCACCTCCCCACTCTCTCAAGACAACTATAATAAACAATGAAAGGGGGAGAACTTGCTTCAACTGATTGAATTCATAATGTGAACACAATCTGTTTAACCAAGTTCAATTATATCTGCAAATTTCAGCAATTTAAAAATTGCATACCATCAAAAGACTTTTCAAAAGTATTTTCTTGTTTCTCTCAATACTGTAAGTTTTTACTTCCCATGTGCCTATCCCGTCCTTACTATAAATCTCTCTCAAACAACTGTTTTGATCAGATCCTGCTAAATTGTGTTGAAGGCCATAGTTTCCTTTACCCCTAACTTATCAAATTGAGATAGATTTTCCAAGCTCCCTTCTTATTCAGACCCTTCCCCCTTAGCAATTAGGCACCCAAGAGAATTGGTCTTTGAAAGTAAGGTAGCTGTTGGATTAGGATAGGCTACCAATGATAAGGAATTTGAGTTCATGCCTCACTGAAGGTTTTTTTTTTCCTATTCGTGATCCACTCTGTGTTCAAACTTCCTTAGAATGACAATTGTAATAAGCAACAGAAATAAGGATTTAAAAAAAAAAAATACCAGTCAAAAATTAATAATGGTTGACAATCTAAGAAATTCAGACAATATTACATCTAATAATACTAATATGAATAGAGGAATTAAAATTAAGATGAAAGAAATACTAAACAGGTCTGGTTAGTCACTCAATAGAAACTATCACAAGAATAACATATTTTGGCAGCAGGCCATGTTGGGGTGATCAAGGCAGTAATCATTAAAAAGTCTGAATTAAAAAAAAAACAGGCATGAATGCTGCTGGACACGAAACCAAGTGTCCAATATAGCATAAACTTATATTGCAAATTGAACCCTTCCCACTAAAACCTGTTGGGGGAGGGGGATTAAAAAAATACATTTTTGGTAGACGTAACTATTTTCTACATAACTTTATATTCATCATTTGAAAATTTCAGCCCTCTAGCTCCATTGCTCCAAAGATCTTCATAAATTGATATGTATCAATAGAAAGTGAAAGACTGAAAAATGATAAATGTCTTTTTTTTTCTGTCTGAATTGAGACAAGGTTCCATCATATCAGATCAAATGTAGCCCAACAAATGACCGACCTACACGCTGCTGATTCTCATCTCTCTGAGTGTCTACATATCTGTTTGTGTCTCCGGATATTCCTGGTCACATTTAACGAGCTATAACCTTTGAAATTTGCATGAGTACACTGTGAGGCACCATCTAAAAAGGTTTTAATTTTCTTTCAAAAAAGTGCTCTTTTGGGGTCTCCTTGGATAATTTTTGATAATATTTCAGATAATCTAAGCTAAAAGTCTTATTTCATTGAACAATTTTTGTAGACAATTATACTCGGATACACACACGGGCTACGGTGATTCATTAATGTGAGGTACGGATATTATTTGATGATTGTTCTCGACTTGATGGCAACTACTGATTGAGATGCGTCCTGTTTCTTAAAAATATAAAAATTTTTGTTCGCAAGTAATTTCTTGAGCTTTACTATAATGCTAAACTGGATTCTTACTTTCAGCCATTTGTACAAGTTATATGGTTTATCTTTCTCTTGCTTTGACTCTGATGATCTACTTAAGTGCCAAAGCTTACTTAAAAAAAGAAAAGCCATTATTTGTCTTTTTACGGCTCTTCTTGGAGGAAAAAAAAAAAACCCTGTATAATTGATATGATTGTATTCAAACAACGGTTCGAGAACTTTCTGGAGACATGGATTTGCCCATGTAGATAGATAGTATACAGTAGATCCTATATAACATGGTTTGAGCATAGACTCAAATTTCCAAAATGTTGAATTCGGCTCTCAAAATAATAGCTAAATATAAAAATAGAAAGACCCCGAAGAAATGTTATGCATTAGTGATACCAACAGTAGAAAAGAGAAGAGCAGTCAATAAACCAAACCAATCGCCCCATTCCCCCTTCATTTGTCACTAAAAAGATTACTAATGTATTGTCAGACTCCTACTCTAGAGCTGACTTTCTTTTTCCATCTGATAACAATGACCCCACCACCTTCATCACATGGGAGAGAACAAATGATGGGATAGGGTGAAATGTATCCTGAAGTAATACCAATAAATAGTATTAATATTCCTTACATAATTTTCTTAGTAAAGTCAAAAGCTTCTGACTGACAAATTGATAGGATTGTTTTCATTACTGTTAGGCGGTGGGGGGGGGGATCTCTTGTACGTTTTTTTTCCTCTCTTTTTGCTACATTGTTTTCTTTGTTTCTTTTCTCAACAGCAAAACATTTAGGGTTGGGGTGAGGTGAGTTTTGTAAAAATAGGTAATTTGTTACAACACCGACTCATCTAAAACGCGATAGAAAATTATGGACACCGACTTCCGCAGTATAACAAGTCTACAGTATATAAGCAAAAACCAAAAGCAGTTTGAAAAAGAGAAGAAAAAAAGAAAAAGAGCCCCTGGGGGCTGAAAATTCAAACCGATCACCCTATCTAGACTAGGATACTAGGTCAAGTCATGATAGAAAGACGACAAGAGAATTTGTCAAATATTGGATGTGATTGTTCCAGCAAAGCACACAGTGACACTGAAAGCAAAAATTGGATGAATATCTGGACAAAAGTAATTAAAAAAAATATTCATTCAAATTGAGAAATATGAAGGTGACTACAATACCCATAATTATCAGTGTGCTTGGAACAGTCCCAAAGACCATTATGAAGAATTGGAAAATCCAAGAACTTATTGAAACTATCCAGACAACAGCATTACTAAAATCAGTCAGGAATAGTGGGGAGAGTGCTGGGATATTGAGAAATCTTGCTGTCCCTTAATTCTTAGTGAAATTCACCAGATATTATTGGGGTGAAAACTCAGCAAGTTCAAATAATAATAAAAAGAATAATGCCTTAAGAGCCAATTCTATCAAGTCTCAGATATATAAGACACAGGAAAATAGAAAATATACAGTGTGTGTAGATTGCGTAGATAAAGAAGTGACTTGTAAGTAAATGCCAAAGATAAACCCAGAAAGAGTACAAGAACACGAATGACCAACTCCACAGAGAACTGTGCAAACGAATGTGTTTTGACCACACAGACCAATGGTATATGCATAGAATCAGTTTCAAAGAATGGCACACATAAAATCCGCTTTGAGACTTTGAGATTCAAACATATCACCCAATCCAGGCCAGTAGACCGGATCTAGTTGTAGTAAACAAGAAAACAACATCCCAGATAATGGATTTCACAGTTCTGGCAGACCACCGACAGAAACAGGAAGGAAGTGGAAAACTAGATTAAAATCTTGACCTAACCAGAGAATCGAGAAAAATCATGGAATATAGAGGTGACAGTAGTGCCAATTGTGATTGAAGCACTGTAACTGGCCCCGGAAAAGCCAAGTAAAGAGGTTGGAGGAACTTGAAGCCAGGGGAAGAAACAAAACTATCTGGATAACAGTATTACAAAAATCAGCAAGAATACTGAGGAGAGTCCTGGAGCATTGATTCACGATTAGAATCTAGAAGATAAAACAAAGGCCCCAAATCCAGGTTTCCAATACCTTCTAACTCATTGAAAGAATATCAAAGTTGCTTTAAGCTGGACCCAAACTGGAAAGAGAAAGAGAGGGAAGGCCAAAGACCATTTAGCAGAGGTCAGTGATAACAGACTTGAAAGAGATAGGTCTAATATGGAGCAAAGCGTAAGACAGGGTCCAATGGTGTGGTGTGATTATGGTCTTATGTCTCAGCCAGAAGGAAGACGACCAATAATAATGATAATTGATAAAATAGATTCCAGGTAAATAATAAAATTAAAACAAATGGTCAGCCTTTGTCAAAGGGGACCTGATGGCTCCTCTTACATATCTATCCTTCCTGGATAGGGTTGGGTGCAACTCCTATCCCTGGCTTGATAACCAATTACCCTCAATCCTACCCTTTAGCAGAGAGGTACTGAGTACCATTTTTCAAGTCTTTGGTGTGACTTGGCTTATGGCACCTGGTATTTCAAGACGGTCACCTGTCTAGGTAATGACCTGGCTCGAAGTTGTCTAAATTTGGTATTCTTCCAAGAACCGCTGTGTACAATGTAATTTGATTGTACACCTTGAATATAAGGTAAATATTCCAAATTAACATTATCAGAATAAACTATAGAAAAAATAAAAGCAAGCAAAATGCCATGAGAAAAGTACTTTTCCAGGTTTTTTTTCCCTTTATTGCTGAGAAATTTATATAGGGACCTTTATTCTAATGCTGTTAGCTGGTATTTTCAGGCATGTGTCAAGGGGTTCTGGACGCTTTTTTCTGTTTGGGCAAAGCACAATTTAAAACATTTTTTAAAAATATCTAGATAAAGGAACTTATTTCATAAATAAAATGCCCAAATAATCTCAAGTAATCATGAATTAACGTCAAAAACAAAAAAAGATATTATTTTGTTTTCCATCTAATATATATGTCTTCCTTCATATTCTTTAGATTTTTTTTGTTTCTATTCTATACGTTCTTGAATTCTGGTGCAAAAAAAGCTACAACTCAATTGTGAATTCAAAATGTTTGATTACATATTACTCTCGTTCTGATGTTTGAAATGGGGGGGGGTTATGAAGATAAATCAATCTATTTGGACCCCCCCTCCCGTTCCCAATCCTGGATCCACCTGTTACAATCAAAAAAAAAGAAAGAAAAGAAAAAAAGAATAAAAAAAGAATGAAAATAAAAAAGAAAGAAAAGAAAGAAAAGAAAGAAAAGAAAAAATTAAAATAAAAAAGAAAGAAAAGAAAAGAAAAGAAAAAGAAAAGAAAAAAGAAAATAAAAAAAGAAAAGAAAAAAAGAAAGAAAAGAAAAAAAGAAAAGAAAAAAGAAAGAAAAAAAAGAAAGAAAAGAAAAAAGAAAAAAAAGAAAAAAGAAAAAAAGAAAAGAGAAAGAGAAAAAAAAAGAAAAAAAAGAAAAAAAGAAGGCATTTACAGTACAGATCACTATTTTTTATGGCAATATTCTTGCTTCAATAGCAGATGATTTTTCCTTTTCTAAATGTATAAAATTTGTCAGAATTGAATTAATAAATAATTGACTAACAATTATAAAAATGTGAAAACCAGCATGGAAACTTATTTTTTGTTTTCCGAAGATAATGATCTTGACTTGAATCGATTTTAGGGGGGCTAGACTCTAGATTTGATCTGAAAATAAAGACCTAACCTTTTCAAGCATCATGGGTTAAATTTCACCCTACTGTTGAAGTACTTAGCTCTGCATAGTGGGTCGTTTTTTAATACCACCTTTTTAACTTCTTATACCTTGCAACTTGTAGGTTCATATTTTTTCCAACCATTTTGTTTAGTACCCAGAATTATCAACAGAGGGCAGATTGGTTCAAAGTGGAAGAAAAAGAAATGTGCCTTAAAGAATTCACTTACAAAAATAAATAAATAACTCTTTTTTAAAAATCAGATTAAAAAATTCAAAAAAATTCTAAATTAAAAATCTTTTTAGATAGAATTTTTTTTTTTAAGCTTTAAAAAAGAAAAATATATGAGCGGTGATTGATAAGTTTGTGGGATCAAGTTTAAGGACAGAAGCCACATAGTTCCAATACAATTCATATACAGTTCAACTTCTCAAATGATTACATAGAAAATTTGAAATTCATAGCTGTTTTATTTTTTCTGTCTCAGAAAATTGTAACTTGAGAGTCAGCAATTACTGAGAAAATGGACAATATCGACCATAGTGTGATTCAGCTGCCAACTCTTCAACAATGCCGTTGGAAAGGGGCATCCTTTTTCAGTGTCATCACCAATAACATTGTAGAAACCCTATCAGCGATAAATCCTTGATACTGAGGTAGCTGATGACTGCATCTAACTCATGTCTGAGTACATTAGGCTACAAACTTATGAATCACCCCTCATAAAATGCCTGTGTGCGTGTTTTGCCAAAAATCAGAAAATCCTAAATGCTGGGATCATCTTCCCAGACAAAATAGCACCAAAGACCGAGACTGACCAAATAAGGAAAGGGAGCAGCAGCAGCAGTAATGGTGAACATAGAAGGGGTCAGGGGCTAGGAGCCAAGAACATGTAGTACCATCCCCTTCATCTGACCCACTCACTACTCAGGTCTCAGTTTTGGCTATCTGTTGTTGTCGATGGTGGCGCCATGGTGTGTGACTGTCTTGCCCCCTCCCCAGTGGTTGTAGGAGAGGGGGCACGCACGTGTCAGCGTAGAGTCTGGGACATGTGCAGGGCATTCAGCATCAGTTCAAATGTGGCTCCAGTCAAGTTGGCTCCGCGAAGGTTAGCATCTTGTAAATCAGAGCCAGAAAGATCACAGTTCTGAAAGGAAATAAGATGAATAATGATATGATAAAGCAGTTGATGGCAGACCTCAAAGAGACTTTGCAGACTCTTTTGGAAAGTAGAGGGGATGCTGGGATAAGTATCTCATGGGTAGTATTTTGAAGATTCCGGAGAATGTTATCAATAAACCCATCAGAATGACCCCCCCCTCTTTTTTTTCTTTTTTTTTTCTTCCAAAAAAGAAAAAAAATTTAGAAGGGGTCTAGTGGAGTACTGATGTCAATTTTCTAGTCTATAGACAAAACGGTATGGCCAGGAGCACTGGAACAAACACATAGACACACACATAAAAAAAGGATAAAACCCTTTGCCATCTTTGATGGCTACAGTGGTTCAACTAATATCTAAGTATTAGTTACATTATTATTGTTGATTACTTTTGCTATCTATATTCCTGAAGACTACTAATGCTACTAACCTAGTCACTCAATAAAAACTTGTCACATGGCAATACATTCCTTATCTCACCTTTTGTTTAGCAGTGAAAACAAGCACGAGGACTGCAGGACACAAACTATGGAATCGATTTAGCATGAATTTACATTACAAATTGACCCCCCCTCCATTAAAAACTTAAAAGCTTATTAAAAAAAAACAAAAAAACCAAAAAAACAAAGCATTTTTCCAGGATATAAGGAGTGTTCTGGCTGGTACATGTCATACATTTATAGTTGTACAGTCTTTTAATGGCTTGAGTATTATAAATCATTATTACTAATTGCTTTTGCTACTATTTTCCTTCATCCCTATTACGGTTACTTTTTATCGCAACTAAACTTAGGCTTGGTACTCTCCAGCGATGAGTAATAAATTAGCAGCGTGGATCAGATTAAAGAATAAATCTAACACGCAACCCTCTGCAGGAGGATGGTTGGGTTATCTTATCTCGCTCTTATCTCATCAGGAACTGATTCTTTATTCCTATCCATACAGTTAGTTCATTTTCTCACTGCCAAAGGGTGAACCAGCCTGAGTTTAACCGTGATAAAAGCAACAAAAATGGAGGTGACGGTAAACAGCAACAAAAAATTGATGATAATGGTTAAAACAATGTTTTAACAAAGGCAAATGGGAACATTAAATTCTGAAATTGATTTCTAAAATGTAACAGAATTGGTGAAATCAACTACAAAGCACTCAGAGAAGACGTACTTCTGCCAACGCCATATACTAACTAAAAACTGATTGAAAATCAGTTCATGTACATCTACTATGCAGGGGAGGTAACTTCATAAGTTTCGATTTTCAATATTTCAGACTATTGTCTTGATACATAGAAATAAAAATACTCAACTGAAAACATTTCTTAATCAGCTGCCAAAATCTCATCAATTCTTGTTTATCCCATGACTTAACCTTCCACAAGATGTCATTGAAATCCATAAAAAAACTTTTGAAGATATTACATGGACATGAGAGGATACATATACAGTTACCCATTGCTATTCATGGGAGTTAAGGGCTACAGAAGGTGTGAATAACCTAAATCTGCAAAGAAGTTTCACTGACCCCCTGTTCAAACCCTTTGAGTTACCAAAAACCATAAATCTTTTGATAACAAAACACTTTACCATTCGCCAATTATAAATGTACAGATAAATAAATACGATAAAACACCCAGTAAAAAAATATACATTTAATATATGATAATCAAAAGTGATTATTGATATGTATGGCTAATTAATGAAAATCATAAATTCTAAAAAATTGTAATACAATAATTGTAATAAAACTGGTTTACGAGTGTAAACAGGTTACAACCACGATTATATCCAGGTTTATATCGTCTACAAAATAACTTTTAGTTTATAAATTTCTACAATCTTTCTCATCAACAATGCTAAGATTATTACAATAAAATTATCGACCCGTCACTTTTTGTCAGAAGTCGGAGTAGTTGATATATTATGAATATAAAAGGCATTTACAATTTCATATACTTTTTATTCTTTGTTTATACGGTAGAGTGTATGTTCTACAGTGCAGCTTTTTTTTATAGTCGGCTGCATAACAAAAATATTCCCATTAGATTATTCAAGACTAATCCAAGAATCATCGAAACAGCAAACGGAAAACTCACAAATGTCAAGAAATAACTGAACTCTTCCAACTTGGTAGTTAGAGGTAGATAAATCTGATACTCACCTCTAAATCAGCCCCTGCCAGTATAGCCCCTCGTAAGTCACAGTTTTGCAGATTGGCATTTTTAAGAGTTGCTACCCGTAAATTCACACTAGCCATATGGCTCCCTTCTAGAATCACATTCTTCATCTGTGCACCTACAAGAAACAAGATGACAAACAGGCCTAGGTAAGTGCTAAATAGGATCCACGACATGACTTTTGGCAGCTTTCATTCAGGTCAGGTCAGGTCAGGTCAGGTCAGGTCAGATTGGAAAAACGAGGTGATTAATGAATAAGTTACTTCTCTTGCCTTTTGCTGGATCACTAAAAAAATCCAAATTTTCAGACACCAAAAAGGGAAGGATTTAGCATACGTTTACATTGTTAAGTAAACCTACCACTAGAAATCTATTTAGGGAGGGAATTTTCAAAAGAAGAAGAAGAAGTATGGAGTAATGTTCAAATTTTCATCCCTCTAGCTCCATTAAAGTGGTCTGTACACATGATAGCCAGAATCCCTTGAAAACTGAAGAAACCTGTCTTGTCAGTTTCGGCTTTCCCATTTATACAAGGAGGTATACAAAAGTATTATTAAGACTCATCTTGGAAAGAAGCTGTGAGTCATTCAAACTACTTCTATCCCTTAAACTGCGGCACACATCCAAATGATCATTTTTTTTTTTTTGTCTTGTTGGAACTGGAAGTACTTCAAAAATCTTTCTAAGTTCACTATTGTATTTGTTTAATTGATATATACATGTTTCGTTTACAGAATATTCTTGAATATGAGACCAAGGTTTTTTTTTTCAAAAAAAAAATTAAAAAATAAAAGGTTCCAAATCAGCCATTTGACTTATACTCAGGTCAGTCAAAAAAGGGGTCATTAAAAACAATGCATATTAGCAGACAATAGCATCCGTTTGGTTAAACTCTATTCAAATGTGGAGCAGGTAGCATACAGTACGAGAATCAATTTTTTATGGGCAGATTTGTCATCAATGATGAGAACTTCATTTTAATGACCTGAAAACAACAATCCATGTATGGAAGATGAAAATACATTCATGTTTGGTGACACCTTACCAAATGCTGTACACAGTGAATTCATAAGAGGAGGATACCTCCCAAGACAATGTAATGGCAAAATAAAGGACTTGGTTTAGTCAGTTGATTCTATGTACAATTCTGAATTGATCTTATACTCACGGTTGACTCCAAAAAATAAATATACGGTAAATAGTAAACCCTTGGTTCAACAGACTAATAGGGGTAAGCAGTTGTTGGTTAATTGTGAACATGTATCGAATCAATTGTTACCAGAGAAAGGTCATTTTTTAAAAACTTTTTTGTACTTTTTTTCAAATTTGAATATGCAAAAATAGCTTTGATACAATATACGATATATATTTACCGAGATCATATGAAGAATAAACACCCCAAATTTGATTGAGCTCACAACAGCTCATACTGCTGTAATATAGAGAAGAATCTAAAATGAATAAAATGTACATCATAGAGGTTATACTTTATGTTAGACTGGTATTTTTTTTTTTTTTAATCCATTTTCATATATTCTTGTAGCTTGAATTTGTGTATATTTCAATATGTATTTCTAACGTGAATTATTTACGGAGATGCATAAAAATAATGAAATTATTTTATATATAAAGGAGTCACTCACTTGAAAAAACAAGACGTAATGATGGCCAAGACATCTCAGACAAAAAAATGAAAGTGAATCTATAGTGCGCAATGTTGCTAACTCAAGTATGATTTTTTTTCGGCTATAACTGCTTCAAAAAATTAAAAAATTGCACCTACACTTTTATCAAATGTATAAGATTTGAACGAAGATTTGCTCAAAAAAACAAATTAGCATCGGACTCCAAAAATAAGAAAGAAAAGTTTTGACTAAAATTTGGTTTATCGACCTAAAAAAATTTATCAAATTGAAAAAAAAAAAAAAAAATGAAAATTATAAAGAGATATTTTTCCTATGTACCTCGAAAAATGGCTGAATTTGGCTAAATTTTCCCCATTTCAGCTAAATTTACAGCTAAAGATATCAATGTATAGATGTTTTGAATTAATTATAAAATAAAATAAAATTAGCTGATCGTGTTTTTTTTAGATGGCCAGATTTCCAGCTATCAATGATTTTCATTGGGTAAATGGAGAAAAATTAGCTAGATCTAGCCCCAAAATGGCAGATTTGGCATCCCTGATTGTGTGTATGCTTATTGTATTTCCTGTATAAGAGTCTGCTGAATCCGAAAAATTGTTATGTTGGAGTCTGTTGAACCGAGGGTTTACAGTATCAATAATTCGCATCTTCGTATTAATTCATTTTAAATATTTGTTCAATCGAAGTTCCTGATGGTCTGAATGCTTTACAGATATGATAGATGAATAATTGGTGGGTCAGACATGAGTTCATCATTATCAGGGTCCATAGTGGGACATAGATTTTCCCAAGGATTCGCCAAACATCTCTATCATGGGCATTGCGGAGCCATTACTTTCTGCACTTGTCTATATTTTACCGGCCATAGTTTTGCATATGATCTCTGGGGATTCACGTTGTAAGTCGTGATGTCCATCTATTGTCTGACTTTCTTGCAACGTGACCAGCCCATTGCCATTTGAGTTTTCTAATGGATTCTATGATATCCCTAACTCATGTTTTTTCTCCAATATACAGCGCCGATTTCTCCCTTGATGTTGAGCATGATTCTCTCATGTGCACATTACATAGTTCTCAGTTTGAGGGTCAATCTTTTAGTTAAGTTCAATGTTTCTGCTCTATAGGTGAATATAGGGAGGATGCATTGGTTGGAGACCCTTCCTTTTGAAACTAACAGGAATTTTCTCATTCTTAAGGGTTGAGCTAGCTCTACTGAACCCAAAATATCATTAGGTGACCTCAGTTGGTCTGGCAAAATGGATTTTTCAGCACGGTTCTGGAACCTAGAGTGCTAGAAAAAAAATCAGTGGTGTACGGTAAACAAAGGAAAATTCTGTCTATTCAGTCTTTATTCTGGAAAAAAGCATCAATGACTTCTTGATGAAAAATTAGTGGACAACCTAAATTGCATTGAAAGATAAAAATCAGAAAAGAATATGTCCTCACCTTCCATGTTGGCTTTCTGACCAGCAGGATCTTCAAAATTACAACTTCGTAAGCTGGAACCTTCTAGATTTGCACATACCATTTTTATTCCTAACAGGTTGGCACACTGCAAATAAATCAAGAAACTAGTTAAAGGGGGAAAAAAAAATGATATAGCAAGCTTGGCTGCGCAAGGGTCAAACTCACACGCTCCATTAAAATCTAAGGTAACCAAAACAGAATTCATTTCTCTATACAATATTATTCATAAATGTATCCCATTTCAACTCCCTTATTAGTTAGAAATTCAATGATAAAAAAAACAAAAACAAAAATAAAGCACTTTAACTTTGAAACAAATAAAATACCTCAAGGAACATAGTTTTAAAATTGATCATCTTTTTCTTGAATCTATCTTCTTACCTGGGTTAGATATGCATGAATTAATTTCTTATTGTTTGTTTGGTGAAATGAAATGCATTCTATTCTATTCATCGTATTGGAGAAATCTGACACTGCAATTTTTGATGTCGTTTGACTCATGATTTTCATAAACTTGTTACGATACAAAGAAAGTCAATTCAAAAGTTTGACAAAATTTTGTCTGAAATTCCAAGAATGGCTTTCATCATTAAAATTACAACTTGATCCAAACTAATATCCTCATCGTTAGCTGATGCATTCTTTGGCCTCAACCAGGTATGTATTCCATTTAATCAAAATCCAGCCATTTTACTGAATAGATCAACACGTATGTTGATATTCTTATGATATTATTACAAGTAAGTATTACAGTACAATCATAATATTGTTATACGTGCATAAATCTAAAAGTACAGTCATAAATCATATTGTTATACATAGGTAAAAGTGCATTCATTCTCTTGGAACGTACTTTGATTAAACATGTTCTCCATCACTTATTTTTTCCAAGAGTTTTCCGGACGAATGAACTTCTTGTTTGTGTTCTTAACAACACGTTTTGGCTAATCTATTCTAAGGCCTTCTTCAAGTGTACTCTCTGAATGTTAACAATACAAACAAAAAGGAGTAATTAAACCGTCCAAAAAATTCTTCAAATGTTAATGACCCTTCTCAAAATTATAGACGGTAACTTTCTTGTTTGTTTCAAACTTCTATTCTTATAAAAATGCCATTAATTCCAGGACTAAGAAATATGATACAAACATATATATATATATATAATATTTAGTAATAAACAAGGAATTTTCAGAAGTCAAACAAGTTATTGCTATTCTGTAGATAAGAACAATGTAAATGCAACTTTCACAGGAGGATCAACATTTGAGAAATGAAAATAAAAAAATCTCGTAAAAATCAGTACATTATTCGATTTAAATAAAATTTTTAATACTTATTTATCAAAGAAAGAAATTTTTAGAAAAATAATTTAATCAATTATTCAAAAACATTTTTATCTTTTTTGTGAAATATTAAAAAAAAAAACTATTCTTTTCTTGTTAGTTTTCATAGAGGGCATTTTTTGATAAGTCTATTCAAAATTCTCACAGGCATCTCTGCAGACTCCATTTGACCCACCAAGCCCTATGGGAAAAATACGTCAAAATTATATACATCACTTCAAAATCATATATATTATATAAGCAGAGACATTTTGGAAAACAGATAGCTTATATAGATAGCGACGATGTAAAAATAACTGCAGTAATCATTGGCATTGCGAAATTTCTCCAATTTTTGACGGGCAAAAACACAGGGGCCAATATTTTGATCGTAAATTGTAATTCTACCTCTACCATATTTATTCGATGAATCGACCATACACAACAGATAGAAAAAAAAACAGAACAAGCCAAAAAGAAACACTTACATCTAAGACAGCACCTGAAAGATCCGCTCGTTCAAAATTACAGAAAGAAAGATTTGCTCCAGACAGATTAGCATTCCGCAATATTGCATATTTAAAATTTATTGACCGCAAATCAAGTCGAGACAGATTGGCCATCTGAAAGTTAAGACCCTGGAACAGGAAAGAAGAAAAATTTGCATCAACTAAACATCAGAATGTTTCTGTTAACCTATTTACTATTAATTTTCTAACATTGCCACTCAAAAATCAGACACAAACACAAAATAATGATCATTTAATCATTTATTTAGTGGATTGGGAAAATAGAAAGAAGAAGCAAATAAAAATGAAGATAACGAGAAAACGTTATACAGTCTGTAATTTTTATCGACTAAATTGGAAATACATCAACCAGATATAGCATTCGGCAATCCTGTTCCTTGAATACGGTGTCAAAACAGTCTGCTACAGAGCTATCTCTCTGCCACCAAAAACTTTATTAATCTATCTACCCAACCTCTTCAGACAGTGATATAAATTACATACATGACTTGATAAGATCATATGGCACCCACATGGGGCTGATAGGAGTCGTCTTCATATGGCTGTTATGGAACAAGTAAGACAAAAAAAAAAGAAAGATGTATTTCAGATGAAGCAGGGATACCAATGTAGCTCTTTTTGGAGCTAGATCTAGCTAATTTTTGGTCCATTTAGCCCCCCAGTCTGCATCTAGCTCTTCTTTTCAATTCATCAAACTTATTTTCAGTATATTTTCTTATGAAATAATGAAATAATTAATTGAAAATTTAGGCTATTTAGAATTCAACTTCTGTTACTGCTCTTGTAAATTTTCAGATCCTTTTTTCAGTGGATGATCTAGAGATAAATGTAGCTATTTACGCATTTACCCCACCCCCCCATAAGTCTATATCTAGCTCTTAGCTCTTTTTAAATATATCGAACCATCCCATTTGCCAGGGAAGATATTTCACCAACGTTAGTGTAATTCATTTTAATTGTAATGAATAAATTTTTGTAGGTGTGATTCATGGACATATTTTGTCAGTGTCAATCCTACAAATTTCAAGTCTGTGAAATTGGAGGGACTACTGTATTTTCATGAGGACTCCTTACATTCAGGACGTGCATATTTACCTTTTCTGTTTTTGTTTTTGTACACATACTTCATACTTTCTAATGGAGTTTCGCTATCTTGCGAAATAATAACACACTATCATATGACAAGTTCTCTTATCCGTAGCAGTGAACAGGTTAAAGATATTTACTAAGGTCAGCTTAGAAACTGAGCCAAATTTGATGAAATGATGAGAAGGAAGATGGTGTAGCACCAATCTTCTAAGTGAGAAAAACTGTTGTATATTTGCATGAGTTAGTAAACTTGTCTTTGTTGGCACTTGTAATAATCTGCCATTAGGTTGCAGCTTTCATTTCATAATAGACTGAGTCATTCCAGATTTATATCTTATCTAATCACTATAGCCCTACAAATCGCCTGACCAGCCTACCAAGTAGGTAGCAGATTCTTCACTCTTCATGTGTGTGTGTGCGTGTGTGTGTCTCCAGGCATTCTTGGTCACATTTTCTGCACCACAACCTTGAAAGTTTGTATGAATACACCAGTAGGCAACGGTTCTTTTGTTTGTTTTTGAAAAAATTTTGTCTTTTTTTTTTTTTTTAGGTCTCTATGGTCATTTTGGGAAATTTTTTGTCCTTTTTTTTAAGGTCTCTATGGTCATTTTGGGAAATTTTTTGTCCTTTTTTTTAAGGTCTCTATGGTCATTTTGGGAAATTTTTTGTCCTTTTTTTTAAGGTCTCTATGGTCATTTTGGGAAATTTTTTGTCCTTTTTTTTAAGGTCTCTATGGTCATTTTGGGAAATTTTTTGTCCTTTTCTTTTGGAGGAGGTCTCTCTATGGTCATTTAGGGATATTTTTTTGTCCTTTTTTTTGGTCTCTATGGTCATTTTTGGAACCATCAATGCTGGTATTTTTTAGATAATTTTAGATAAAAAAATCAATTTTGTTAGATAATCAGTCCTGGTACACAGGTGGCCAACAGAGATTCATTTACATGAAGTATGGATACCCTCCCTTCTATTTACAATAACATTCTACTAAAATCCACTTCAGGCTTGCTATGTTTCGACAAAGCTTCTCTAAAGCCCCTTTAAGCGTACATTCCAGGAACATATCCCCCACTCTGTCCATTGTAAGCTGAATAAAAAAGAAAAGGAAGAAAATCTCACCTGGCATCGTAGTTCAGAGTTTGTGGGTGTGGCCAAAAGCCTCAACATAAATTCTCGTCTGCTAATTGGAGTGTTGTCATCTGCAGGTGCATTTCGCTGGACACACAAGGAAATAGAAAAAATGAAAAGAAATCTTCTCAAAAAGCGAACACTGAAAGTTTTTTGTTTTTTTTTAAATCACAAGAAAAAAGAAAAAAGAAAAATTTTAAAAAATCAAAAAACACATTAAGAGTGGACATACTTATTAGAAAGAAAAAAACTGAACACACCATTGGACAAGACTGGTTGCTTCAGGGTCAAACCTTACTCTGAATACAACTATTTCAGCCACTAAACCCAAATTTCAAAAAACAAAAAAGATACATTCTCTCTATTCATTGAGGGGTGTGTATGTAATATTTCTAATTTTTCATGGACGATTAGGGCTGAGAAGAGTAAATATAGTAAAGATAAAGAAAAGAAAGAAGAAGAAATGGATTCTAATTCTAAAAATCTGTTCAGCGACACCAGATAACTTAATCTAGCACCCATAGCTTTCCATTTCCTTTCTTTTCCTCTTCCATTTGTTGATTGATAATGTAGGAATAGAATTTATTTCCTTTCCTTTTTCTATCCATTATTTAAATCTTATAACTTTTTCATTTTAGTCTGAACTTGTCATTGTTGTTAGATGAGGAAAATAAAGTCTACTCAGAGGGAGTTAGACAGAAGTATCTTTCTCTGGAAACTTTTGCACACACCTGATAGATAAATTGATAGATAGATGAATATTTGCTGTGTGCAAATATTCCCGCCAGTTTTTTCCTGGAAACTTTTTTTTTTTTTTCTACAGGAAAGTTTTCTCCTTTCCTGCCTAATACACACACACACAAAATATAATAAAGATATGGTAACTTGAAATTTTTTGATATCCTTATTTCGTAATCATACACAGTGCCTGCTATAATTATGATACAATATTTTACATACCTCAATGATGTCTTCTAATATTCCAACAAGATAGTCGAGACCGAAGAATCGAGCTTCCTCAAGAACACCTTGAAAGAAAAAAAAACAACAAAATATGAAATAATTGATAAAAAAATTTATTAAGATTGTTCAAAATATTACAGGAAAGATCTTACATGAAGGAGAATTCATCTTTCATTTGATCATGTCGCTGATAAATTGGCAATAGCGACCTTCCCCATTTAAAAAATGGTCACCCACTCCAGCAGTCGAATGGCAGGCACTGATGGCAAATTTAAAATCAAATAAGCCTAACCCTAACACCAAACCTAAAAAAACCCCACTAATCCTGCAGCTGGAGAGACGGCCATTTTGAAACATGGATCGTAAAAGTAGCCAATGAATATTCCTAAAATTATTTGGTTTGATTTTTATCTTCATAACTAGAGGGCGGATATTTTTTCTTCTGATTCTCAACCATTATTAATTTTTGACTATCAAGCGCCCTCTTCTATGCTTACCCTTGTTCATTACATTGCAGGAATGCGGAGGAAGAAGATAAATGATGAAAGATATGCATAATATTAATAATAATCAGAAAGCCTAACAATTGGAAGCAAGCAGAATAATAGGGCCAAACATTAGCGGAGACTCTTTATGACTAGAGAGCTATGTTTCCCTTACTGACACAAGAAATCACAACTGTCCAGGGAAACGACAAGATTCTCGGCCATGGACAATCTCTGCAGTTCTGCACAGAATGGAAATATTCTTGCTATCATTGAAATTAAACTAATTTTAGTGCTAAAGAAATCAGTAAGAGCAATACTATACCAGTGTTTAAGTACAGAAAAACATAATCAGTGGGAGTTCAGAGACAGAGAAAATTTTCATTTTTTTTTCTTTCTCAATCTAATATGCTTTCAATTTATTAGACCTTCTAATTTTGCAAAAACCACTCAGTTTTGAGAAGAGATATATTTGAAGGATTTATATGAGGGGGTTCTATTTACAATGTAGCTATGAAGCTGAACTGCATCCTTACTTTCCATTCATCATAGGTAATCATGGACATGAATTTCTTCCTCTGTCAGTGCTAATACCAGCTTGGCAGAATCTTTTTAAGAATCTAACCCTAAACAGACAATAAAACATGTTTTTCACAAAGAAAACACGATAACCCTAACCTGATCTTAATCCAAACCTAATCTAAAGCAATGAAACATGGGCACTATTTAAATCTCGTAGTAGTTTGCACGTCAAAACGGACTAATGCCAAAAGTGATCAAATGAATTCCCAGTTTTTAAAAAAATAACCTGCAAGGTTTAAGGGGGCTACAAGTGTTTGACCAGTGATTTTTTTAAATCTACATAAAATATCATTTGCTTCCCAGTGTTGACATGTTAACAGATTTTCTCTCTCTGAGCAACACTAGGTATCTCAGCTAGTTTTTTTTTTTCGAATTTTTCCGATCTAAAGAGAGGTAACTCTGGGTGTTGAAACTTCTTACCTTCTGGGTTTACTACCTTGTCCAAGATCAACTGACCGTGACGCAAGTAATTCAGAATCGGCTCAAAATAAGTTGGGCTGCGATCAATCAAATAAGCCCCATTTACATCCACTGAACTATTCCATGGAACCTCTGCAGCAAAAGACATAGCATATTTTTTAGTATACAAACCACAATACAAGAGAAGAAAGTTATCATGACAATATAATTTACATACAGAAATCAAAATAGAATCTTTTTTTCTTTAAGTTTTCCTCTTACACATGAGAAAGAATTTTCAGTCTCCAAATTCCAGCATCAATTTTTGAGTGAGACCTTTCAAGCATAATCGATAAGAACTATAAATTCAACAATGTATCCATCATCATTGATATTGATAGTAGAAGGAAGAAGAACAAGTAGACTTTGTTTGAGTTAGTTAATTCTCAAACTTGTAAAATATAGTGATATGAAAATATTCTATAAGTAATACCTTTAATAAATATTATGAATGGCCATTTTTGACTTGTTTTATAATACAAAAATGCAGACCTTATACATTTCATTATGATATTGAAGCAGCCAGTAGAAGAAAAAAACAAACAAAAACATTGGATTAGAGTTCTCTTAATGATATCACAGGCCTTCTTTCCTCTTTCTGTTGATTATCATAATCAGATTCAACCAAAAAGTGTTTTATTGAAATGTGAGGGCACATCTAATAAAAAAAAATACATAATAATGTATTTTTGAAGGAGTGACTGAAAAAGTATCAAGGGGATGATGAAAAATAACGTATGAAAGGAGTGACAAAAATACAGTATCAAAAGGGAGTAAAAATAATGTACCAAAGAAGTATTAAAGGAGTGAAAAAATGAGGTGAAAGCGGCATGAAGAAATCGAATCAAAACAGTGTGTGAAATGTATCAAAATTATATATGTTATCAGAGGAGCAAAGCCTATATACTATATCAAAAGAGTGACTAAAAATGCTGGATCAAAACAGTGTCTAAAAACAATGTATCAGAAGAGTGACTAAAAATAATGAATCAAAGGGGTGAATATTCACCATATCAAAAGAGTTGAACAAAATCCATCAAAAGAGTAGAATGAAAATATATCGCATCAAGAGAATGACAGTGAAAATATATACCATATCAAAGGGATGAGACAATATATACACCCAAAGAAATGAAACAAAATATACACTGCATCAAAGGAGTGACACAATACATATGGCATCAAAGAAGTGACATGCATATATTGCAGCAAAGTAGTGACACAAAATATGCACTGCCACAAACATATATATATATATATATATATATATATATATATATATATTGTAGCAAAGGAGTGACACACACCTATTGTGTAGCCAACTCATTTGAGCTTTTATAGTTCACTTTCAAGAATAATGTCTTTGAAGTGGATTGCATTTCTTATGAAATACATCAAGAAAGTTTCATTTCATTGCTCTAGGAGTGGCTCCAAGGCCTTGCTCTTATTTTCTCAATGGCAATGGTTTGAAACTGTACAGCATCACTGGTAAGATTGTGCTGATACACCAAAGACTTCAGCACTTCAATTAGAGAGTCTCCAAATCATACATGTTTTGTTGAGGAGACGTGAACTTCTAGGAATCTTGTTTTGGCTACATTAATTTTGACATCTATCTTCCGACTTTGTTTGATTTTACATATGTTTTAGCTCCTTGACATTTTGGCAATAAATAGTTGTCTTCTGTTAATATTAATACATCCTTTTAATTTAATTTTCCTGAAAATAATTACACTGCAGACCAGTTATGATGTACAAGTTGGGGTCTATAATTTTCTACTGCATTATGGATCCGCACCAAATTCTTCAGGATACGCGATTCTTCCAGAAATGAAGAGAAAGCTGTGAGGGTTGGGGTGACATTAATCTGACAGGATGACAGAAATGAACATAAAAAAAGATAAAAAATAGTGACACCTGATCAGAAGCTTACTTTTTGACAAAATATACAGATACATACGTAGTGAGTATCTACAGGAGGAATTTGACAATACATTAATGATCTTATTCGTGACACATTGGAGGGAAAGTGGCGATGAGTTTCATTTGATAACTACTAAGATGTTTTAGTCCAACTCTTTTCCTTTTTACATTTGATGTGTCCTGATTCAGTAAGGGGGTCTTCATAGTTCTGTATCTAGCTATCATTTTGAGGGTCAAATTTAACACTTTGATAATTGAGATCCATGCTCAACCCCCATTATAAGTAATTCTACATAATATCAAGTCGTCTTACAAGGGGTCTATAGAAAACAAACATTGAAATAAAATAAAACAATCTTCTTGGGACTTTGTATCAATTATGATACACTTGTTCATGACTTACCTGATTGATCAGAGAACATACGGGCCAACATGCTATTTGGTTCCTGCCTTGTTAACGTACTCCTAAAATCAGAAAAAATAAGAAGCACAGGTCTGGTTAGTCATTTGATGTAAACCATCTCATGACAAGCATCCTTTGGCATCAAGCAGTATTGGGGGTGATCAATTAAATACATAGATACATAGCCAGCTAGCCCAACATGAAAACTGAAGAAATCTATGTTGATAGTTTGACATATTTGGTAACATTTTGGTTTGTGGTCTCTAAGACCTTCATTCAATTTCACTATGGCAGAGTTGGAAGGTTTTGCTCCAGAATCCCTATCACAAATGGCAACCATTGGCCTGAGGGTTACATTTGGTCCGCGGCAACATATTTTGATGCCCCCAACCAATCCAAGTGTATTCAATTTTACCATTTATATTGTAAAATTCCTATTGGCTTGGCTTCACAAATCAATGATAAACATATGTATTTGTTTTTTTCTTTTCGGCAAACATACTACTTCATTTAATTTTTTTTATTGGTGATATTTTGACTAAGGAATTTGTCTCCATTTGTTTTGTTTTTACTTCCATATGCTGACATCGCTATAAGTGTTGATGAAGGAAGGCAGTCGATAATTGCCATGACAGACGGGAGACTTTAGATGCGCCAAATATGACTGTGGACGTGGAGATTATATAGAGTTTGTAATCCTAATAAAGGTACACATAAATGTTAAGACAAATAAATAAGACGCACATTTAATAAGACATTAAAATAATAGATATAGAGTTGAAAAGAAATACATGTAAAGAAACATCATTAAAATCGATTGTGATAGAAGAGGCCCGGTTAGATTAGATTACTACATAGCATCTTCATAAAGGAGAATGTCAGTTATTAGGTTATTAAAGGAGATAGGATCCATAACAGAATGAGTAAATAGCGTAATCTTGCAGCTAGGTGGAAAAAGATAGAAGATAGCATCAAAGCAAAAAGTAAGAGCTTGGTGTAAAGTAGTCATAGTTAATGGAGCAAATCTAACTGAAATGCTTTGAATCAATGAAATTTGGTATTTTGAAGACCAAAGAATGATTATGGAAACTAGGTATCAGTGGTATGTCTAACTGCCAAGTTGGGGGCGATGTATGATAACTTATGAGTAACCTGGGGGACATTCTCAGATGCTGAAAAACAGATGACAGGAAGACTGCTCAAGTCACAGACAACACACTGGGTTTTAGCCATGTGTGCCTTGTGAAGCGAGGAGAATTAGTAAGAAGAAAGTGTGACAGTTATGTAGTAAATGCATTATCATTTCATTCACAGGAGATGGAGATATGAATCCGTGTTTTTGAGCTTGAGAAGAGGACACGATTGATTAGCTGAGTCTAGGGAGAGATACCTCAACATCTGTGAAATAAGACTGGCAATGTTCAGAACAGTGATAGCTCATGGTTGAAAAATGGTAAAGTTAGGATCGTTTGGGAGGCAGGCAAAATAATATCAATCCTAGAGAAAAAGAAAGAAAAAGGAGAAAAAAAGAGAAGTAATTGACTAAGAAGTTGTGGCTTCTAATGAGCACATGAACATGTGTGTTCAGGGCTTTCAAAGACAGTAATTAAAAGAAGTGATGTTTCGCATATGAGTTAGATTTTAGGTTTATTATCTAATTATTTTCACATATAATTTCAACTAAAATAAAGTAGTCACAATATCATACTAATATACTTTCACTGACCCCATATATCTGGGTATACCTAAATCTGAACTTAGAAGTAATTGAGTCAAGAACGCATTCTGTAAGATGATAAACACTTTCACAGTGAATACGTAAAGATGACCATGTGGGCATAGGGTGCAAGAATCCCAGTGCATGATTTCATGAGGACATTGGGATAGGCTTGACTTATTTCACAGGACGAATCCCATAGCGCAAGAGCCCCTGAATCTTTGCACATGATTTCACCAAGATATTAGGGAAGGTTTGACTTGGTTCAGAGAGCTCTCAGGATGAGCCTGAGCATGCAGGTCAATGATTCTAGGATGGGGAGTGATCCTGGACAATGATCAACTTATCAACCCGAGGACTCCAAAGAACAGATACTTCACTTTGAAACTCATAATCAATGCTTCTCACAACACTTACTCACTTTAATTTGCACAAAATGTTTTGACCACTAAACGAAGAAATCACACTGTTCATCATATATATATATATATATATATATATATATATATATATATATATATATATATACACATATATATACACACACACATATACATATATATATATATATATATATATACATTTGATGGAAATGCATTGTAAATGCTTTCACTTAATGAATGCACTGAAAAACAGAAAAAATGGGATTGTCAATGGTCAGGAATTAATGCAAATATTGCTGACAAAAAAGGGCTGTTATGGGTACAATATACTTATATGGACAATCACTAAATTTATGCGATTCATGTTGAGTTTTTCATTTCAGTATTTGACTCACCTGGTTGTAGAGAAGTGTTTCCCTCCGATGTTTAAAGTGACCCATTCAGCCCCATCAACAGGCACCAATTTGGTTCGAGGCTTTTCTTTTGTGCTAACAGTTGGGGCTACAGACACAGAAACAGGAGAAGGGGTTGTCCAAGATGGACAAGCTAAAGCAGAATTAGAAAAAAAAAAAAAAATCTTAAATTAGGACACTTGCACAAGTATTAAAACTAATAAAATCTACATGTATAAAAAATATAAATATATGTCAAACCAAACCGGTAAAATTGCCTAATGGGGAAACTTCAACTTTTTTCAGAGAAAATAAATATGTAGTTTCAATCTGATCAAAGGTCCATTTAATCAAAACAAGGATATAAAACAACTATTAATTTTACAATCAAAACTCAGTGAAATCAAACTTTTCTTTTTAACAAAAAATAAGGCTATTTCACCAATTTAGCATAAGATAGATATTTTGTGTGCATGTAACACTTTTCAATGAGAGCATAGATCCTATGCAATAATATTGCTTAACTATTCTCTCTTCATAGTCCTATAATCTGAAGAATGACTAGACCAATGATTCTGAAGATGCAGTGTACGCCCAACTATGGAGCCATTTGAATATATTGGGGGCTATTTGGAATTTAAGTAGAAAGTGCAGAAAGTATTTTGGTGCACAAAACCGAACAGAGTAGTGTTAACACTAAACTAATTCCTTACAAAACAATATTACCAATTTTATACATTTTATTACTTATTACACAATACTTCTAATTTTACAATAGATTCCATAATAACTCATGTTCAACTCATTAACTTTGTAAGGTATTGGAGCGATGAAGTAATCGTGTTGCTGTTACTAAATTTCACCCAGTAAAGAAAATTACAATAATTTTAGTAAAGGCCCTAAACTTCATGTCAGTATTTATTTTACAGACAATTTTTCTTCACAGAATTTTTTCTTGATTTGAAACAGAAAATTTTGGTAAAGTCAGAATTAATCATTTTTAGATGTGACCACACATCTTTATTAGACACTTTTTTCTATAAAACAACAGAATTAAGGAAGGAAAGAGTTTGATGTCATAAGAAGAAATCTATTCCAATCAATTTCTTTTACCTAATGATGTCAAAAAAGAATGTCTGAGGTCTGCATTTTTCTTTAATCGGAAAAAGTAAGAAATGGTGAAAAAATGCCCATTTATGAATTTTATTGAAAATGATACAGTTGAGCATCGTTTATCTGAAATGCCCGAGACCAGAAGAGATGGGATTTGAGAATTTTTTTGATTTCGGAATATTTCTGTATATATAATTAGATATACTGGGATGAGAGCCTGCAATGTAAGGTGAGTAATCTCGGGCTCTTTAATCTACATCTACCTTCTATTAATTAGATAAATTTGTGCAAAGAATGAAAAAGAAAAAAGCCATTTTATTTAATTTTTATTGTTTACTGGAATAATCGCGTCTTCAAACAGAAACAAAATCATTATTGAACCAAATTAGAAAAAAGAAAGTGACACTGGTGGATTGGATAAACATTTCTAAAAAGCTGAAAGGAAGATAACTAAGCCTTTACTCAAGTCAAAATGAGTTAAATACCTTGTTGTCTTTTTGTTTCAGATTTCTGAAAATTTTGGTTTTTGGAGATTTAGATAAGGAGTGCTTAACAGCGCTTGCAGAATATTTCTACACCATGATGTTTTACAAGTATGAGAATCAATTGATTCAAAGAAAAACCACTTGTTCTTCTTCCTCCTCCTGCTATTACTACCACAGATGGACATATCATCGAACTTATGGTTCTTGAATCATTAAGTCTTTAACCTTTTCAAGACCAAATTTGTTTTATAGCAAATTATTGCAAAAAGAGGGGCATCAAATGTTTTGTGCTGCTGAGGTGGGGCACTGAATGAAAAGAAGGTGGAAGAATCATGGATATAACATTATATGAAATGTAGGTCTGTTCTCCAAATGTTAGTACTTACGTCGGAATAGCTCACCCTCAGAGATATATAAAACATCATCGTCTCTGGAAAAAATGAATGAGAAAATAACATTAGCATTGGACAAAAAATACAAATATGGGCTGTCAACACAGGTTTCTTAATTTTTCAAGTTGGTCTGGCTGGCTGGCTGGCTATGTATAATGAATGTGAGCATGCATCACATGTACAAACCACACCAATGGAGCTAGACGGCTGAAAATTTAAACATTTACTCCTTACTGTGTTTAAAAAAAATGTTTTTTGTATATTGAAAACCTTCTCCCTAAATAGAATTTAATGGGAGTGGAGGGTTTAATTTACAATATAAGTTTATGCTAAATACATCACTGCTTGCCAATTTTTTTGGAAAACTTGACACTTTTTAGTGATCACTACCTAAGCAGGGAGTGAGAAAGGTAACTTATTCATTGATCATCTCTCTCAAATTTCAATCAACACCACATGCTGCCAAATATGTTGGTCATGTGACAATTTCTATTGAGTGACTAACCAGACCTATTTTAATATATTGTTTAAACCAAAAATAGATAAGGACTTTATGGATAGCCAATATTCAAACGAAAAATAAATAGAGGAAATGAAAAGAAACGAAAATTATTCTATTTTGCTGCATAGAGATCATAGAAACAGAAAACTCAAAATGAAAATGGGCTGGTCATGTTGCAAGAATAGCAGACAATCGCTGGGCATTACACCTCATAACGTGGATCCCCAGATATCAGGTGCAAGGCTGTGGTCAACAGAAAGTAAGAAAGACGAAAGAGGAGAAAAAGGACAGGAAAGAAAGAGAAAAAGAAAAGGAAAGAAAGAGAAAAAGAAAAGGAAAGAAAGAGAAAAAGAAAAGGAAAGAAAGAGAAAAAGAAAAGGAAAGAAGGAGAAAAAGAACAGGAAAGAAAGAGAAAAAGAACAGGAAAGAAGGAGAAAAAGAACAGGAAAGAAGGAGAAAAAGAACAGGAAAGAAGGAGAAAAAGAACAGGAAAGAAGGAGAAAAAGAACAGGAAAGAAGGAGAAAAAGAACAGAAAAGAAGGAGAAAAAGAAAAGGAAAGAAAGAGAAAAAGAAAAGGAAAGAAAGAGAAAAAGAAAAGGAAAGAAAGAGAAAAAGAAAAGGAAAGAAAGAGAAAAAGAAAAGGAAAGAAAGAGAAAAAGAAAAGGAAAGAAAGAGAAAAAGAAAAGGAGAGAAAAAGAAAAAGAGGAATAAAAGAAAAGAGAAAAAAGTGAGAGAGAAAAAGAAAAAAGAGAGAAAAAAAAGAGAGAAAAAGAGAAAAAAAAGAATAATTACCTAATTAACTTGATGTCATCAATCAATCCTCCTTGGGGAGTGTAGATAGACCGTGCAGTAATTCCCAGTTTACGACCCGCCTCAAGAAGAACTTCATCAATGCACTTTCCTAAACTGATTACCTGGAGAAAATAAACAAAATTAAATCCGAGAGTCAAATGGACTTCCAATTGATCTGTGAAATGTGTACGACAGCTGAAATGTCTGCAGACACCTCTTTGACAATTTACCAAAACTTTTTTTATTTCAAATTTTTCTTATTACTGTATGGAGTATGGTAACATCAAGGTTGTAGCCTTGAAAATGTGATCACAAATGCCAAAAACATACAGAGGATCAAAAAGAGAAGAATGTGTAGCTCACTTGATGTGTTGAGTCATTAGAGGGCAATGATGATTTGATATCATTGTATTTTAAAAAAAAAAAAATAGATACTACACCTTGAATGTAAACATTAACAAGTGTTGAATATCGGTTTTAGAGAGTTAAGTTTATAGGTGTAAATCAACTTCTGTATAATCATGGAGCCCGTGGTCAATTGGTTAAAAGCGGCCAGGCTTTACTGGTTTCCCTCAAAGTGGGCCCTCTAGCTAGAGGGTGTGAGTTCGATTCTCACAGTGGGTAACTCTTTATTTATGATTATGCAGTTTAATCATTGCCATCAGTCTGAGTAAAAGCTGTGATAGATAATAAGAATATGTCTTGGTCACAAAGCAATTTAAAAAGTCAGTACTGATTCGATTTTACACACCGGGTTTGATTTGCACAGATTTCAATTTTTTTCCTTTTTTGGTAATTCAGGTACTATTCTACTAATTGAGTTATTAGTCATTAGAAACCATCAATTGACAACCAAAACTGCCCCATGGTTAATGTAGGTTTCTTCAGTTTTCAACTGATTCTACCTGGCTAGTTATCTTTGTATGTGTCCCATTTGCAGGCCATATCAATGGAGCTACGGGGGCTGAAATTTAAACATTTACCCTTTATTATTTCTGGAAAGAACAGTTTTTTGTTTTTTTGAAAATTCAGATTTTTTAGCGATCACCACCCAATAATTTATCAGCCCCAACACAGCATGATGCTATAAGACATTGATCGCATGATAGTTTCTATTGAGTGAATAACCAGACCTATTTAACAAATTAAAAATATATTTATCAATAAAATATCAACATCTATACATATAATGACCGTAGTCACCAAATTTGTTTGTCTGTTCATTATGTGACTGAAAACAAGGTTTGAAAATAAAAATACTCATAAATATCAAGAAATAACATAAAAAAATCCTGTCGTTTTATGCGTACCATGCCAGTCCTATATAATAGATATATTCGGCACAACGAGCCCTGTAGAAACATATACCTAGCCTAAGATCAGAGCAGACTTGCACACTAAACCTCTAATTAACTCTGGCTCCCATTTCCTCCGTTTCCTTCAATAACAATAAATGTATATTAATACATAATCTACACAAATAATAACAATAAGGATTTAAGTGACAAGTTCATGAATTCAAAAAGAATCGAAACTGTCTTGAGCTGCATGTCCACTAAATTATCATTTATTCATCTTCTGCACATCCGTGGAGGAAGGTCGAGATTAGCATGAAGGAGATGATGGTCAAAAATGTTAGGAGACACCTGGATTAATTCAACAATACATGGGCACTAAAATATTGTAAAGGCTTCAAAAAAAGGGTTCTTAGTCATTCAGAAATTAGACAGCACATTATATAAGAACCAACAGGAGTCAAAGATATAGAAACCATTAGAAAACTCAAATGGTTACGTGCAGGCTGTGTTGCAAGTATGTCAGACAACCAGTGGGCATAATTACTAAAAATGACCCCCCCCCGATCATTTGCGAAACAGTGCTTGGCAAAAAAAAAAAGATGGCGCAATGATTTAGACAAGTTTACAAGATATCAGCACCACAACAATTTCAAGTGGAAAAAAAAAATGGCAGATCTTGGGAAAGGTCGATGTAGAACAACACAATTTAAAAGGATGACAACGATGACAACTCTGAAAGTACTCATTGATTGGACAAACATATAAGGTGACATCATGTCTACATGATGGTGTAAAAAAAAACAACAAACAAACAAAAAAAACAAAAAATAAAAAGAAATGTTGTCGCACTGTCCATAAAAATCAATAGGAATCAATACTATTTATCAGAGATGCAATAATTTCAACCAAAGTGCTTGTGAGACTAGTTTGGGTAACACATCGAGATGGTCATGAGTTGAGTCCAATTTTGGGATGTCTATTCCAGCTCATACATTAACTGTGGCTACTGAAAAGTATAGTAAGCAACTGGGTGTGATAAATGGATTTTGTGGCTGGTACCGCAGAATTCTGACTAAATGTGCCGACCAAATGCTTAGGCAGAAATTTTGTGCATTGTTTCTAACTGAAATTTCAAATCAATCAACGAATAAAGAATGAATTTAGACTTTTTATATTCAATGTTTATTCATTCATAAAAGATAGTTTAGATCTCTCATTCTTCATCCTTCTTATCACTCGGCTATCTTCAGTGTGCATTCGTATGTCCTCACTAACAGTGAAAAGTTCCTTATTGTGGTCCCTGATATAAGCACCTGATGCCCTCTTTATTGGGAGGAGGGGGTCAGTTTGATCTTAGAGTAGGTGAACCACATAGCAACATCACTGTGTTACCAGCACCACTTTGCCTCTTGGTCATACCGATCTTCACTTGGTTCAATTAAGTGGTACTAATTAGAAACCATCAACCAAAACTGTCAAAAAAGGTTTCTTCAGTTTTTCAGTTAGTCTGGCTGCCTAGCTATGTATGTATTAACTTTTTAAATTTTTATTAGACTATATTTAATAAATCATTATGATTTTATATTTTTGTTGACGACTTTTTACCTTCATCTTATTTTTATTAGTTGCTTTTTAACAAAACCCTTTGCACAGACAGCGGGTACATAATGTTGATCGGAAAATAAAGAATGAGCCTTAGGTTGGATTCAAACCAACATAACTCTAACCAGGGGAAGCATTGTTTGGCCCGGCTTGCTCTTCCAATAGAGCCATCAAGACTTCAATGGGAAACAGAAGTTCAAATTATACCCTTAAATCTATCCTTCATTATGATTGTAGCCATGTTTATTTACATTCTGGTATAGGGAGAAGAAGAGAGAGAGAGGAGTGAGAAGAGAAGGCGAAGAGAGAGGGCAGAGAGGGAAGGAGAGAGGGGGGAGGAGAGGAAGAGACAAAGGGAGGAGAGGAAGGGAGATGGGGTCATTGGAAGGCACAAACAGAGAGAGATTTTCAAAAATACTAACTAGCCAAGATATTCACCAAGGTCAAACAAGTTCATGATTAGGAGATATTCAGAGAGAATGAATCACTAACAATAGCTAGTGGGATCAGCTTGTAAACCAAAATGCTGGAAGGACAGCAAGCTAGTTCAAGAGAAAATACAATGTAAATAGATAAGTTGAAACAGATTAATTCAATGAACCAAAACATAAACTAGAAAGCACTCAGAGAGCGCATACCACTGCTAATGCAATAGTCAGAGGGGAGTAATTGTACATGGATCCGTTCAAAATTCAAAAAAAAAAAATCAATCATGAACTTCTGGAGGTATCTTGTGGACAGACATTAAATCTAGACAACATCATGTGCACATGACATTAAGCAGGACGTAGGGAGGGGTAATTGTGCATAGATCCACTTCAAAATTTGATCAGTCCTCCCGTGGTATATTGCCCCCCCATCTCTATAGACTTTTGAAAACTTTTGGAGATCAAGTGGACAGTCCTGAAATTTGGGCAATATTATAAGACCTGGACATACAACTACAATGCAGGGGAGGTAAAAATGCATGAATCTGCTCCAAAATTCAATCAGTTCTTCCGTAACTTTGAAATTCGTTGAGAAATTTTAGAGATATCGTGTGGACAGATGGATGCTACCAAATACATATATCTCTCAAACCTTGTTTACAGAGTACATAGGCAGCTTATAGAGAGGCTAAAGGGTTTTATTTATGTACTCACTAGTGTAACTATGATGTCAAAAATGATGACATGTAAAAAATAGATATTTTGCCAAGTTTTCACTATTACTGAAAGGTTTTAACATACAAGTTTTTAAATATATTTGACTTGCATAACACACTGTAAAAATGAAATGGATTAGACAAAAACATTTCAGTAGTTCAATTTTGTGGTGTATGGTGATTTGTATCATGGATGTGCTGTATGCTGCAGATGCACAAAATATTTCAGTGTCTGTAAAAGGCAATGGACAGTGAAAGCCTCTTCAGTACAATGTACAGAAAGTGATCCCAATTGTTAATCGTAAAAATTCATACCCTCGTTCATTTGATACTGAAGGGCAAACGAATAGGAAGAAATAAGAGAATTAATGAAAAAAAACAACAAAATTTGGATAAGACACTATCATCCACTGATAAAAGTGTCTAGTCCGAATTCTGTTTTCCATCGATTCTCTTATTTCTACAGTCAGGACCACCTTCCCCAAAAAGGCTATAAGTGTTCATTGCTTTTTACAGACACTGAAACATTTTCATGTTTTACGTGCATCCATAACACACAGCACACTCAAGATACAAAGCACCATATGCTACCAGTCTGATTACCAAAAAAATCAATATCAGCAGACTGATATATGAACCCCTCACCCCTTTTCTCTTTAGCGAGAGATTTGGGATGTTACAGACAAAAAATATATAAAATAGACCTTCTGACAACCATTCAGTCCCTTCACTAATTTGACACTGATTTGAAACCTTTCGACTAGCGTAATTTCGAATTTCCTGGGATACCACACCAACCCACTGTGCATTGTTTTGGAAGCAAAAGATCTCTTCATCCTGTGAACATGCTCTTGTAAACACAGGTAAGCCATTTGTTAACGTCATTTGCCCATATTTAACCCCAGTTATGGCTCCAGTGAATGAAGGGAATACATCTGGTACCGAGGAGCAAAAGCATGGCACATTATCGATTGAAGATAAGGTTGAATTCTTGAAAATGAGAAAAAGAAAAAAGAAAAAATTACCAAAGGTAGATTGGTGAAAAGTTTGCATTAGTATTACGAAACTGGCTCATAAATAATGGAACCTGAAGAGAAACCGGTCTGGTAAGTCGATCAATAGAAAATCTTTTGGCAGCATGCTTTGTTGATAAATAAAAAAGTTACTTCCTTCTTGTTGGGCAGTGATCATTAAAAAAAGTCTGAATTTTCAAAATACAGGCGTGAATGCTGTCTGACATAAACTGAGGTATCAATTCAGTATAAACTTACATTGCAAAGTGAACCCGCCATTAAAATCCTACTTAAGAGGAAAATTTTTAAAAAAGAACAAAAAAACCAGAAAAAAAATGTTTTTACTAGACATAAGGAGAAAATGTTGAGATTTTCAGCCCACTAGCTCTGTTGGTGCAGCCTGCACTCATAATACATACATAGCAAGCCAGCCTGACCAGTTTAAAAAACCTGGAGAAACCTTCAGTGACAGTTTTGGCTGGTTTTCTAAAACAACTATATTTTTTTTTAGTAATGGTGGCTGAAAGAAGCAGAAGATATTTTAAAGGTCTGATAAGGTGGTGATCTATTGATTAGAGGTATCTTTCAGTGATTCAGCATCTTATTATGATGTGCCAAAGTTCATCTGTCTTTCAGTCTGTCTATCTATAATCGCCTACCACAAAAGCTACTTGACGTAAATCCATAAAATTTTCTGCGGTTACAGATTTGATCTTCAGGAAGTGTTCTTAGCAGATTAGTTTCTGACCCTACCCCACCCGGCCTCCAATATGTTTTCAGGGGGTCTCAAATTAGGTGGGGGGATTGGTATATTTACATGATTATTCATCAATGGTAAAAATACTTTTTGATGACCTAATAAAAGAATATCTTTTATTCTCTTTCCTCAACTCAATACACGGAGATAAAAATATAATGTAAGAATATTTTTTTTTTTCACAACTCAATCCTCGGAGATATAGATACATTCTTTCGTCAGAAAGAAAACATTTTTTTAACATAACTCATATCGCAATGCTCATTGGTTGTACATGAATACCTTGAATAGCGGTGTTTTGATTAGTGCATGTTTTGATTTGGTATGGTTAAGGCACATTATTCTAAGACATGAAATTCAGGGATCAGAGGTTATATCAATCCCATGGAGGGAACTTCCATTTTTCACTTTCAGGTGTCAAAATCAAAGAACTTTAATTTTCCACTTTAAGGGGTTGAAATCGATGAGGAACTTTCATTTTTCACTCTCAAGGAACAAAACTTCTTTTTTTCTTTCTATCTTTTTTAGAAGGATTTTTTTTTCATTTTTAGAGTTCAAAATCAAGGAGAAAAAGAAAGAAAGCAAATAGGAGAGAGAGAGAGAGAGAAATTTTTTTCCCCACTCTTAGGGGTCGAAATCCTTGTGATATTTTTTTTTTACTTCTAGGAGTCAAAATGGGTGTGTGGGGGGGGGGGGAAATTTTTTTTGCACTTTTAAGGGTCTAAATAGGTGGAAGATGTTTTTTTCACTTTAGGGGTCAAAATCTTTTTTTCCCAACTTTTAGGAGTGGAGATTGAAAGTAATTTTTTTTTACATTTGGGGGTCAAAATTGAGGGGGAGGATTTTTTCCCCACTTTTAGGAGTCAAAATCCAAGAGAATTCTTTTTCTAACTTTCAAGGGTCCAAATGGGTGAGTGGGTTACACTTTTAGGGGTCAAAATTAAGGGGGGAGAATATTTTTCACTTTTAGAGGTCAAAATCGATGGGAATATTTTTTTCGACTTTTAGGGCTCATAATCAAGGGGGTAATTTTTGTTTTATTTCTAGGTCAAAATCTAAGATAGTTTTTTACTTTTTAGTGTTGAAATTGAGGGGAATATTTTTTTCACTTTTGGCAGGACAGAATCCTAGCGAACTTTTCTCCATGTTAGGGTTCAAAATCAAGGGGGATGATTTTTTTCACTTTTTGGTTCCAAAATCAAGAATGGATATTTTTTTTCTCTTTTAGAGAAAATAAATGTTCTAAAGCCATCAAAATCAAGAAGGAACATTTACCTTCATTTTATGGGCTCAAAATAAAGTGGGAACTCTTTCTCCTCTTCAACATTAACCCCCTCTTATCCAATATCTATACCCAACGACCTTTTTTATTATTTGTCCAATGTTTTAACATTGCCCCCCCCCCACTTACAGCCATAGACCCCTTTTCTCTTCCCTCCTCCCCAACATCACCATTTTCTACATTATACCTCTCCTTTTAAACTTTCCATTTTTTTAACATCGGACCCCTCTTTTTATTTTTACATCAGTCACCCCTCTTTTTGGAGACATGCCCTACTTTGTTTCTAGATTTAATGCCCATCTTTGACTTCGTACCCATGACCCCTTTTTAATAATAACCACTTTTTTTACATTAGCCCCCCCAAACCCCACATTTTTTCTAACAGAATAAAAATTGGTATTAAATTAATTTTGAAAACAAATTAAATTAAATGCTATCTGATTTCCATTTATCTATTTTTTTATTCCTTTTTTGGACAGCAACTTACTTTGCCCATTAGGGCAGGTATTTAGTCTAGTTCCACTAATCCAACACTCCTCAGGTCTCAAATTAGTGATGGTCTACCGTTTTTGGATACACATGGTGTATTATCATAGTAAGTAGGTAACAAGATTTCTTACAGATTATTCTTGCTAAATACATTTCTCTTCTTACATATATAAACAAGCCAAGTCAGATAGAGAGAGACTTCTTTTTTTTCATTTATTGTCATCACCAACATAAATAAACATGACAAGAGGAAATTGAGACTTTGACAAAAATATCTAGACAGATAGAGAATTTTTATACCTACATCAGAACAAAAATTACAACAAGATTTTAAGAGTATTAAAAGGAAAAAAACTTTCAGCAACGTTTGGGGTTTTAAAACATGGAGTGTTCATGATATCAGGTGTGTGTCCAGGTGGTCCAGCCCCTTCCATACACCTGTTCAGGCAGTTACACGAGAAAAAAATGTTTTTCACATGTTTAGATGAGGAAATTTTAGGCATTCTTTTGCAAATTGTTGCCAGCCCCGTCAGCCATTGAAAAAAGCAAAAACAAAACAAATATGGTAAGTCGGAAGCGAATAAAGATGTCCATACCTTGATACACCTAAATTAATAACTATTAGATCATGTTTTGGGAAGGGAAGTAATTTACGATTAAATATGGTATTGAAGTACACCCTTATTTTGTGTCCACTGGAATGACTTCATGATAGAACATTCATTGTTGTGACTTCAAGATAGAACATTCATTCTGATCACACCTCTTTTTTTTAAAAAGTTGGTTTCTTCACCTGGCTTCATATTCTGAATGTAGTAGTCTGTGAGACTAGCTTGCTAACCAAACC
Organism: Thysanoteuthis rhombus; assembly: GCA_963457665.1. Lineage (NCBI taxonomy): Eukaryota > Metazoa > Mollusca > Cephalopoda > Oegopsida > Thysanoteuthidae > Thysanoteuthis > Thysanoteuthis major. Next base: position 8,810,445 of record OY735214.1, read on the forward strand.
ACGACTTCAAGCCAAACCACACAGACATAATAAAAAGGTAACATCTATGAGCATAGCAAGTGCTAGGGAGGACAAAAAGAAAAATTAGAAAATTAATAAGTTGAACAGAATTAAACCAAATAAGACAATTCCCTGATGTGGAATTAGAGTTTTCAGGAATATCAGCCATTTATATACTTAATTACCTGAAAATCATCTTTTTATTCCTATTTTTCTCAACCTTAAACAAACAAATCCTGGACGAACCCATGTAGACCTGTGTACCTCTTGGATATCCCCCGCCCCATCTAAGTGAAAGCACAAAAATTACCCACTGATTTTTCACAAAAAAAAACCCAGAAGTTAACCGAATAAACAGGGGGAAGTAACTGCATACTTCGAATCCTTACTTCTGTATGACAGATGGAGAATATCAGTTAATTTTACCTTAAGAGTTACACATAGATAAAAAAAAACTAAAAAAAAACCAACAAAACAACCAACACTTCTGCGAAAATCTTAAAAAATCAATTTTTCTCAAAACTAACTAATTCCTGGTGGTAGTGAATGGAGAACAAAAAAATTACTGAGGAAAAACAAAAGTTCAATTTTTTTTTTGATTATTCAATTTATTCTAATCTTGACCAGAAAAATAATTACACTTCGATTGCCAGATTAAGTCATCGGAAATAAAATAGAGAATTAAAAACTCACTTATGAGAATAAAAAATAGTAACTTCAAACAAACCAGAAAAAATGTTTTTCTCCAAATAGTCTTTTATTTACATTTAGCAAAGAAATGATACATTGTTTTTTAGATAGGACACTTTTTGGTTGGTCAGTTCAAATTACATTGAACAACAGAAAGACGAAGAAAGAGGGCATTGTGTTTGATTTACCACCTGCTTTTATGCAAGAAGAGAAGGTGAGATGCCATTAAAAGAACATCTATTGTGATCAATTTTTTTTTTAACAGCTATTATGTCAGAAAGGTGTACAACTAATGCATCCTCCCAATAGTCATTTATGGAGCTGAAACATGGAACTTAACCAAGAGACAGACCCGTAAGCTGAGAACCATGCAATGTGCACATGAAAGAATAATGCTGGGCCTCACATGGAGAGACCACAAAACAGCACAGTACATCCGGGAAAAGACAAGAGTTAGAGACATCATAGAATCCATAAAAAATCTCAAATGGCGGTGGGCTGGCCATGTTGCAAGAATGGCAGACAATCGATGGACATCACGACTCACAACATGGATTCCCAGAGACCACATGCACAACCGAAGCCGGCAGAATGTTAGATGGAGGGACGAGCTAGACAAGTTCAGGAAGTACTGGCTCCGTGACGCCCATGATAGAGAAGTGTGGCAAATCCTGGGGAAGGTCTATGTCCAACAACGGACGCTAAAAGACTGATGATGATGATGATGTCAGAAAGGAATGACCAAGGTCCACATTTTTGTATTTGAAAAACGCCAAAAAAGGTCATATATGACTATTATTGAGAATAATACTTGTAGAATATTTCCAAATTGTAATTGCGTGAAAATTAATACGCAAAACTCAATAAAAAGTTGAATTTTTTTCTTGTGTATCAATTTTATCTATACGGTTGCATGGCAGTCGGACGGACAATATTTACTAGTATGAAAATCAGTAGACACAGAGAAAGATTACTTGTTGCTGTTCTTCCTCCTCCTGCTACTTCTACCACCAAGGATGGTGAACGTATCATTGAACTTAGGGTGCCTGTTTTATCATCAAGACTTGATCAAACAAATTTCCTTTTATCTACTTATATGCATTCTTTTACAATTCATTTATTTCTTTATTGTTATTTCATTTTATTCATTGTCAGTTCATTTAACTTTATCTAATTTCAGTTTGATCTCTTTTTTTCATTCTAATTTTATTTATTTGATTTTTTTCATTATCTTATTCTATTTTATGTTATTCATTGTTAGTTCATTTAATTCATTTTCTATTTTATTCATTTTCATTAAATTTTGTATCATTTATCTCGATTCATTTTGTCATTTCATTTCAATTTGCTAATTTTAATCAATTTTTCAATTCAATATAATCTTCTAAATTTGATTTGACTTTTTAAAATTCAATTCAATTTTATTTTCATTTCATTCTTCCAATCTAATTTATTTTGTGCAATTCGATTTTTTGTTTTCAATTTTTTAAAATTTAATTCAAATTTAAACATTTTCAATTTTTTAAAAACAATTCGATTTTTTTAAAATCCAATTTAATTTTTTTTTCAATTATTTTAATTTAAAAAAAAATTCAATTTCATTCTTTTAAATTTGATTTCATTCTTTTTTAAACTAACATAATTTTTGAAAAAATCAACTCAATTTTTAAAAATTCAATTCAATTTTTAAAAATTCAATTCAATTTTTGAGAAATTCATTTCAATTTTATGTTTTTAATTTCTATAAAATCTAATTCTAGTGTACAATATCAAAAAACCACAAATAAAAGCATGATGCAACGTTTTCAAAACCATTCTAGTTCATTGTTTCAAAACATTGTACAAAAGAAAACTGAACTTAAACAAGATAATTTATTCAGTTTAGTTTCTATATATAAAAAAAAAATAGATGAAAATTTTCCTCCTATGATCCATGGTATAAAAAGATGATTCAAACTGATATCTATTTTAATTATACTTTCATAAATGTTAAGGGTACAACTTTGTGATGGTGGTCCCGTTTGGGATTTTAAAAAAAATTGAATATTGTCTTCTTAGTTTATTTGTGATGCAAAAGTAGGATTTATTGTGATTTTTCTTCTTTTTGTCTTAAATACAAGTATTATAGTTTTTAGAGTTATTTTATTATGATAATTAAGAATTTTTTCTGCAAACGAACTTTTCACTCATTATTATAAATTTTTGATAACTATTTACTCAATTAGAATTTTTGTCTATTATTTATATTATATAGTAATCATCTATTTTTAAAAATGTTTCTATCACAACTTGACTTACAATCAGGATTCGGTTCACAATACTTCTGAAAAATTTAAAATGATAAGATAAACAATTCAGTCCCTTTGGCTTAATGTTGTTAGCATTTGACTATTTATTTACATTCATCTAAATCTTTTTGATGTTTTTATAACAAAATAAGCTGAAGGTAAATAATAGTCTAAAATTGATGGTTTATAATACTTCATCGAACAAAAAAATAATGAAATAACCTCTTCAGTCCTTTTTAAAAATTTATTCCATGTTTTTATTGTGATTGTTTGATCACAATTACTTTAAGCTCAAGGTATATAGTCAATAATTGATATTAATGGTTTGGTTAACAATACATCATCTGTTAAAATATTAAAAAATAAAATAATCACTTCAGTCTTTTTTTGTTAGATGTTTTTATTGACTAATATTAACCACCATTAAAATTTTTAGTTATTCTAAATGAAATCACGGTGAATGTACATCATAGTAGTAATAAAAAAATAAAAGGAAGGAAGAATAATGGTTTGGTTGACTTAAAAAATTAAAAATGATAAAATGAAAACCTCTTCAGTCTCTTTAATTTTTGATATTTTTATTGGCTTACTATTAGCCAACATCAAATTTTTTTAGTCGTTTTTTTTTACCACAACTCAGTTACATTAAGATGAAGGAAAATTAAAGTAAAAAATTACTAATGGTCCAAAGTTTACAATCAGTTAGAATTAAAGAAAAAATATATCAAATAATCCCTTGCATCATTATATTGTTCAATGTTTTTATTGACTACTATTTATCATCTAAATTTCCTAGTTGTTTTTTTTATCACAACTCATTTGAATTACAGATGAAGGTAAATAGTAATCAAGAATTGATAACATGAGCTGATCAATCTTCAAGTTAAAAAATTTAAAAATCAAAATAACCTTTTCAGTCCAATTGTATTTAATGTTTTTATTCACAACTATTTATCATCTAAATTTCCTAGTTGTTTTTTTTAAATCACAACTCATTTGAATTACAGATGAAGGTAAATAGTAATCAAGAATTGATAACATTAGCTGATCAATCTTCATGTTAAAAAATTTAAAAATCAAAATAACCTTTTCAGTCCAATTGTATTTAATGTTTTTATTCACAACTATTTTTCATCTAAATTTCCTAGTTGTTTTTTTTTATCACAACTCATTTGAATTACAGATGAAGGTAAATAGTAATCAAGAATTGATAACATGAACTGATCAATCTTCAAGTTAAAAAATTTAAAAATCAAAATAACCTTTTCAGTCCAATTGTATTTAATGTTTTTATTGACAACTATTTATCATGTAAATTTCTTAGTTTTTTTTTTTTTTATCACAACTCATTTGAATTACAGATGAAGGTAAATAGTAATCAAGAATTGATAACATGAGCTGATCAATCTTCAAGTTAAAAAATTTAAAAATCAAAATAACCTTTTCAGTCCAATTGTATTTAATGTTTGTATTGACAACTATTTATCATCTAAATTTCCTATTTTTTTTTTTTTATCACAACTCATTTGAATTACAGATGAAGGTAAATAGTAATCAAGAATTAATAACATGAACTGATCAATCTTCAAGTTAAAAAATTTAAAAATCAAAATAACCTTTTCAGTCCAATTGTATTTAATGTTTTTATTCACAACTAATTATCATCTAAATTTCCTAGTTTTTTTTTTTTATCACAACTCATTTGAATTACAGATGAAGGTAAATAGTAATCAAGAATTAATAACATGAACTGATCAATCTTCAAGTTAAAAAATTTAAAAATCAAAATAACCTTTTCAGTCCAATTGTATTTAATGTTTTTATTGACAACTATTTATCGTCTAAATTTCCTATTTTTTTTTTTTTATCACAACTCATTTGAATTACAGATGAAGGTAAATAGTAATCAAGAATTAATAACATGAACTGATCAATCTTCAAGTTAAAAAATTTAAAAATCAAAATAACCTTTTCAGTCCAATTGTATTTAATGTTTTTATTCACAACTATTTATCATCTAATTTTCCTAGTTGTTTTTTTTATCACAACTCATTTGAATTACAGATGAAGGTAAATAGTAATCAAGAATTGATAACATGAACTGATCAATCTTCAAGTTATAAAATTTAAAAATCAAAATAACCTTTTCAGTCCAATTGTATTTAATGTTTTTATTGACAACTATTTATCATCTAAATTTCGTAGTTTGTTTTTTTTTATCACAACTCATTTGAATTACAGATGAAGGTAAATAGTAATCAAGAATTGATAACATGAACTGATCAATCTTCAAGTTAAAAAATTTAAAAATCAAAATAACCTTTTCAGTCCAATTGTATTTAATGTTTTTATTGACAACTATTTATCATCTAAATTTCCTAGTTTGTTTTTATTTATCACAACTCATTTGAATTACAGATGAAGGTAAATAGTAATCAAGAATTGATAACATGAACTGATCAATCTTCAAGTTAAAAAATTTAAAAATCAAAATAACCTTTTCAGTCCAATTGTATTTAATGTTTTTATTGACAACTATTTATCATCTAAATTTCCTAGTTTGTTTTTTTTTATCACAACTCATTTGAATTACAGATGAAGGTAAATAGTAATCAAGAATTGATAACATGAACTGATCAATCTTCAAGTTAAAAAATTTAAAAATCAAAATAACCTTTTCAGTCCAATTGTATTTAATGTTTTTATTGACAACTATTTATCATCTATATTTTCTAGTTGTTTTTTTTTTATCACAACTCATTTGAATTACAGATGAAGGTAAATAGTAATCAAGAATTGATAACATGAACTGATCAATCTTCAAGTTAAAAAATTTAAAAATCAAAATAACCTTTTCAGTCCAATTGTATTTAATGTTTTTATTGACAACTATTTATCATCTATATTTTCTAGTTGTTTTTTTTTTATCACAACTCATTTGAATTACAGATGAAGGTAAATAGTAATCAAGAATTGATAACATGAACTGATCAATCTTCAAGTTAAAAAATTTAAAAATCAAAATAACCTTTTCAGTCCAATTGTATTTAATGTTTTTATTCACAACTATTTATCATCTAAATTTCCTAGTTGTTTTTTCTTATCACAACTCATTTGAATTACAGATGAAGGTAAATAGTAATCAAGAATTGATAACATGAACTGATCAATCTTCAAGTTAAAAAATTTAAAAATCAAAATAACCTTTTCAGTCCAATTGTATTTAATGTTTTTATTTACTACTATTTATCATTTAAATTTCCTAGGTGTTTTTTTTTATCACAACTCATTTGAATTACAGATGAAGGTAAATAGTAATCAAGAATTGATAACATGAACTGATCAATCTTCAAGTTAAAAAATTTAAAAATCAAAATAACCTTTTCAGTCCAATTGTATTTAATGTTTTTATTCACAACTATTTATCATCTAAATTTCCTAATTGTTTTTTTTTTTATCACAACTCATTTGAATTACAGATGAAGGTAAATAGTAATCAAGAATTGATAACATGAACTGATCAATCTTCAAGTTAAAAAATTTAAAAATCAAAATAACCTTTTCAGTCCAATTGTATTTAATGTTTTTATTGACAACTATTTATCATCTATATTTTCTAGTTGTTTTTTTTTTATCACAACTCATTTGAATTACAGATGAAGGTAAATAGTAATCAAGAATTGATAACATGAACTGATCAATCTTCAAGTTAAAAAATTTAAAAATCAAAATAACCTTTTCAGTCCAATTGTATTTAATGTTTTTATTGACAACTATTTATCATCTATATTTTCTAGTTGTTTTTTTTTTATCACAACTCATTTGAATTACAGATGAAGGTAAATAGTAATCAAGAATTGATAACATGAACTGATCAATCTTCAAGTTAAAAAATTTAAAAATCAAAATAACCTTTTCAGTCCAATTGTATTTAATGTTTTTATTGACAACTATTTATCATCTATATTTTCTAGTTGTTTTTTTTTTATCACAACTCATTTGAATTACAGATGAAGGTAAATAGTAATCAAGAATTGATAACATGAACTGATCAATCTTCAAGTTAAAAAATTTAAAAATCAAAATAACCTTTTCAGTCCAATTGTATTTAATGTTTTTATTCACAACTATTTATCATCTAAATTTCCTAGTTGTTTTTTCTTATCACAACTCATTTGAATTACAGATGAAGGTAAATAGTAATCAAGAATTGATAACATGAACTGATCAATCTTCAAGTTAAAAAATTTAAAAATCAAAATAACCTTTTCAGTCCAATTGTATTTAATGTTTTTATTTACTACTATTTATCATCTAAATTTCCTAGGTGTTTTTTTTTATCACAACTCATTTGAATTACAGATGAAGGTAAATAGTAATCAAGAATTGATAACATGAACTGATCAATCTTCAAGTTAAAAAATTTAAAAATCAAAATAACCTTTTCAGTCCAATTGTATTTAATGTTTTTATTCACAACTATTTATCATCTAAATTTCCTAATTGTTTTTTTTTTTATCACAACTCATTTGAATTACAGATGAAGGTAAATAGTAATCAAGAATCGATAACATGAACTGATCAATCTTCAAGTTAAAAAATTTAAAAATCAAAATAACCTTTTCAGTCCAATTGTATTTGATGTTTTTATTTACTACTATTTATCATGTAAATTTCTTAGTTGTTTTTTTTTTTTATCACAACTCATTTGAATTACAGATGAAGGTAAATAGTAATCAAGAATCGATAACATGAACTGATCAATCTTCAAGTTAAAAAATTTAAAAATCAAAAAAACTTTTTTAGTCCAATTGTATTTGATGTTTTTATTTACTACTATTTATCATGTTAATTTCTTAGTTGTTTTTTTTTTTATCACAACTCATTTGAATTACAGATAAAGGTAAATAGTAATCAAGAATCGATAACATGAACTGATCAATCTTCAAGTTAAAAAATTTAAAAATCAAAATAACCTTTTCAGTCCAATTGTATTTGATGTTTTTATTTACTACTATTTATCATGTAAATTTCTTAGTTGTTTTTTTTTTTTATCACAACTCATTTGAATTACAGATGAAGGTAAATAGTAATCAAGAATCGATAACATGAACTGATCAATCTTCAAGTTAAAAAATTTAAAAATCAAAATAACCTTTTCAGTCCAATTGTATTTGATGTTTTTATTCACAACTATTTATCATGTAAATTTCTTAGTTGTTTTTTTTTTTTATCACAACTCATTTGAATTACAGATGAAGGTAAATAGTAATCAAGAATCGATAACATGAACTGATCAATCTTCAAGTTAAAAAATTTAAAAATCAAAAAAACTTTTTTAGTCCAATTGTATTTGATGTTTTTATTTACTACTATTTATCATGTTAATTTCTTAGTTGTTTTTTTTTTTATCACAACTCATTTGAATTACAGATAAAGGTAAATAGTAATCAAGAATCGATAACATGAACTGATCAATCTTCAAGTTAAAAAATTTAAAAATCAAAATAACCTTTTCAGTCCAATTGTATTTGATGTTTTTATTTACTACTATTTATCATGTAAATTTCTTAGTTGTTTTTTTTTTATCGCATCTCATTTGAATTACAGATGAAGGTAAATAGTAATCAGGAATTGATAACATGAGCTGATCAATCTTCAAGTTAAAAAATTTAAAAATCAAAATAACCTTTTCAGTCCAATTGTATTTAATGTTTTTATTGACAACTATTTATCATCTAAATTTCCTAGATGTTTTTTTTTTATCACAACTCATTTGAATCACAGATGAAGGTAAATAGTAATCAAGAATTGATAACATGAACTGATCAATCTTCAAGTTAAAAAATTTAAAAATCAAAATAACCTTTTCAGTCCAATTGTATTTAATGTTTTTATTCACAACTATTTATCATCTAAATTTCCTAATTGTTTTTTTTTTTTATCACAACTCATTTGAATTACAGATGAAGGTAAATAGTAATCAAGAATTGATGACATGAACTGATCAATCTTCTTGTTAAAAATTTTAAAAATCAAAATAACCTTTTCAGTCCAATTGTATTTAATGTTTTTATTGACTACTATTTATCATCTAAATTTCGTAGTTGTTTTCTTTTTATCACAACTCATTTGAATTACAGATGAAGGTAAATAGTAATCAAGAATTGATAACATGAACTGATCAATCTTCAAGTTAAAAAATTTAAAAATCAAAATAACCTTTTCAGTCCAATTGTATTTGATGTTTTTATTCACAACTATTTATCATCTAATTTTCCTAGTTGTTTTTTTTATCACAACTCATTTGAATTACAGATGAAGGTAAATAGTAATCAAGAATTGATAACATGAACTGATCAATCTTCAAGTTAAAAAATTTAAAAATCAAAATAACCTTTTCAGTCCAATTGTATTTAATGTTTTTATTCACAACTATTTATCATCTAATTTTCCTAGTTGTTTTTTTTATCACAACTCATTTGAATTACAGATGAAGGTAAATAGTAATCAAGAATTGATAACATGAACTGATCAATCTTCAAGTTAAAAAATTTAAAAATCAAAATAACCTTTTCAGTCCAATTGTATTTAATGTTTTTATTCACAACTATTTATCATCTAAATTTCCAAGTTGTTTTTTTTTTTTATCACAACTCATTTGAATTACAGATGAAGGTAAATAATAATAAAGAATTGATAACATGAACTGATCAATCTTCAAGTTAAAAAAATTAAAAATCAAAATAACCTTTTCAGTCCAATTGTATTTAATGTTTTTATTCACAACTATTTATCATCTAATTTTCCTAGTTGTTTTTTTTATCACAACTCATTTGAATTACAGATGAAGGTAAATAGTAATCAAGAATTGATAACATGAACTGATCAATCTTCAAGTTAAAAAATTTAAAAATCAAAATAACCTTTTCAGTCCAATTGTATTTAATGTTTTTATTGACAACTATTTATCATCTAATTTTCCTAGTTGTTTTTTTTATCACAACTCATTTGAATTACAGATGAAGGTAAATAGTAATCAAGAATTGATAACATGAACTGATCAATCTTCAAGTTAAAAAATTTAAAAATCAAAATAACCTTTTCAGTCCAATTGTATTTAATGTTTTTATTGACAACTATTTATCATCTAATTTTCCTAGTTGTTTTTTTTATCACAACTCATTTGAATTACAGATGAAGGTAAATAGTAATCAAGAATTGATAACATGAACTGATCAATCTTCAAGTTAAAAAATTTAAAAATCAAAATAACCTTTTCAGTCCAATTGTATTTAATGTTTTTATTGACAACTATTTATCATCTAATTTTCCTAGTTGTTTTTTTTATCACAACTCATTTGAATTACAGATGAAGGTAAATAGTAATCAAGAATTGATAACATGAACTGATCAATCTTCAAGTTAAAAAATTTAAAAATCAAAATAACCTTTTCAGTCCAATTGTATTTAATGTTTTTATTGACAACTATTTATCATCTAATTTTCCTAGTTGTTTTTTTTATCACAACTCATTTGAATTACAGATGAAGGTAAATAGTAATCAAGAATTGATAACATGAACTGATCAATCTTCAAGTTAAAAAATTTAAAAATCAAAATAACCTTTCCAGTCCAATTGTATTTAATGTTTTTATTTACCTGAATCTATTCTTTCAGTTGATTTTTTTTTCACACAACCTGATTAAATTAGAGGTAAACAGTAAATCAAAAACTGATAAAAAATAGTTTACAAAGCTTCATCTGAAAATGATTTTTTGGAAATGAAAAAAAAACAAACAAAACCTCTCCAGTCCCTTTTTTTGTTTTTATTAGTGACCTACCTTAAATTTTTAGTTGTTGTTTTTTCTCACAATTCAGATTAAGAAAAAAAAACAAGTCATGATCAAAAACGAATAATAATGGTTCAAGTTCCATCACACTTAATCGTTTATAATTTGAAAAAAGAAAAAAATTCAGTCTTTTTTAATTTTTATTTGATGTTTTTATATTACTACAATGGACTTGATTACGTGTAATATACACGACGAAGTATAAGTAAGTAAAAACATAAATTAAGATATTTACCTTGCCGTCCGTGTTGGAACCATTTGAGAATATAATAACTCTCTTCATCTCTTGAGAAAATATTGGAAAGGTAAAAATACCCTCTTTCGTCCACTTTTTAATGTCTTATGTTTTCTTTCAATTGTTAAAAATGGATAAGTGGGACTAGACCCCCCAAAACAGCAGTCGTCCTGCTGAAGCTGGGCGGCAGGGGCCGCTACTATCCTTACAAAGTATACACATGTAGGACAAAAAGGACAAATCTTTGGTTTGACGTTGATATAAGAGGACGGAGATTTTGAATGGCTAAATATGGTTAGATTTGTCGATGACTGGCTTTCAAAATGGCTAGATTTCATTTCCAGGTAAATGTGTACGCTTCAAAAAGTCACGTAAAGGATTCAAAAAGTACAATTATACAACTTATTGATAAGATATCGATAAAATAATAAAAATAAAACCTTTCTTCAACTTACGCTGTTTTTCTTAATCGAATGAAAATTCTTCATATCTATATTTATCATACGTAACTAATTATGCAACTTATTGATCAGATTCTAACAAAATAATCAAAATGAAACCACTCCCCAATTGGGGTTATTGTTCTTCATCTAATTCAGCCATTTAAAAAGCCAGTCATTGATAAATGTAGCCACTATTAGCTATTCAAAATGGCCCTTCTTGAATATCAACGTCAAATCAAAGATTATCAAGAAAATACATATTTTATTTCTTTCAACATTAAAAATCATGCTCATATTTGATCTTTAAATCAAATAATATCGTTTGTTTCAATTCTTTTTAATATAATGCTCCATTAAATATATTATGTATAAAAGACATTTTATTTCTCTTTGTTAAAACAACGAAGAACACATCACAGGACGAAAAATACCGGTCACATGGTTTTACTTTTTCGATGATGTAAGAGGTAACCGGTGTAAATGGTGAAATATCACCCTGCTGATCGTTGGTGGTGACGATGCGTGCACTTCGGGCCTTGAAACTACGACCTATAGATAATTTTAGTCAGAATTTTCGAGCTACTAACGTTCATTCAGTAGGTACGTTTGTGAAGATATTGGAATAAGTTTTGATCAAGTCGAATATTCGATTAGGAATAGAAAAGAAAACTTAGCTTGTAATTTTTTGTCCTGTCCATAATACCTCTCATCTTTTTCGTAGATTAGTCAGTTTTGAGGGATTCTTTTTTTTTGTCTTACGAGGCAGGGGAGCTATTTATTATGATACTACAATGCTAAACTAAGCACGAACTTTCCGCCATTTTTACAAAGTAAAGCTTCGAAGTATGCGGTCCGCCATTTTTACGAAGTAAGGCATCAAAAAGTTTACGAAACGCGTACTTCTAGGCATAACTTACGGATAAATCATTCAACTATATATGTTATGAATATATTTATTGCAAACAAAAAAAAGTGCGTATCTCAAAAAATTGATTTCTTTGTCGACTTTCTGCAACTTTTCATATTTTCTGATGTTTAATTATTGTAAAGCAGTAACGCAATAGAATTGGGTAAAAATGAAACGGAGACATTCGCAGTAGTAGTGGTAGTGATACTTCCACCAGCGACAATTGCTGTCCGACTTTCAGCAAACACACAGATACAAGTAATAACCCATTTTGAGTCACTGTGTTCAGAGTACCCCCTTCTTTCTGTTTGCATTAGCAGAAGTTACGGACAGACAGACAAAGAAACATACAGAAAAAGTCACATGTTCATTACATAGATAGATTGATAAAACTACTCACTACATCTGAGATATTGATAATTATCATTTGCTTAAATTTGACAGAATTAGTATTAAATTGTACTACATGAAGTATCAAATATTGATTAGAAAAATCAACTGAAGTCCATGGACCCCTGATGGTCCTACAAATAATCCTTGGGGGTCCAGAGCAATGTTCCCTCTGAACCTTACATTGCAAATCCTGTGGCAGAGAAACAATATCCATCACTCAGCCATCAAAAAACATTATTATTGTTAACAGATGTATGCCATGTATTAGAATTAGAATAATTGTAATCTTTTCTGAAAAATATGATTTTTAAGCTCGCAATTGCCTTGTACTGTATTTCATTTATTTGTATGAAGAAGGAAAAGGAATTTTTTTCCCCCTTCCAGGAGTCAAAAGTGAAGGGAAACTTTCCTCCTCTTTAAAGAGTCAAAAGTGAAGGGGGACTTTTTTCCTCTTTAAGAGGCCAAAAGTGAAGTTGAACTTTTGTATCAGTCTGAAAGTATTAATCCTTTTGTTTTACACCTTGAATAGTCGATACTTCAGCTAGTAGTAAATGATAATACCCACATACTTAAATCCATTTTAAATACCTGTATCACACCTGAATGAATCATCAAAGCCCATGCAAGTACTAGAACTAATTATCTGAAATCATTTTGAAAAAAAATACATATTTTATCTAAAATTATCTTGAAAAAATATCAGTACAATATTTGGGCATAGTTGGTCCAAAATGACCAGAGAGACCCAAAATATTTTTGGAAAAAAAAAAAAAAAGAAGTTTTTAGATGGTGCCTATTGGTGCACACATTTGACTGTTCAAGGTTGTAGCCCTAAAAATTACATACAGATAGATACATAGATACACACACAGAGAGAAGAATCTGTAACGCACTTGGCTGGCTGGTCGGTTGAGCCGTTTGTGGGTCTATGGTGGTTTGATAGCAACAAATAGTGAATCATTCTTATACACTGATTAACTTTGACTAGTGTCTTTATCTGGGTTGTTATAGTCACAATGTTTCGGACGTTGTACCCTCCAGCCTTCTCCAGGCGTTTACTGAAGTAAATAGGCTTGTGGGAATTTGGGACCAAATCCCCTATTTTTCCACTTTCATTCCATAAGGGGGTAGATTGTTCTCATTCCAATATCCATTCTGGAGGATATCTTGTACCAATCAATTCTGACTACTTGTTTCGGCCCTGCAATATCACTTGTCTATCTCTTCCACAAACGTGTGTTTACATGACTTTTTGCACTACCCTATCCCGGAATTGAACCTAAAAGCACTAAACAAGTTAGTAGATATTCTTAACCAATGCTTTCAGACCACGTGTCCCATAGAAGCTGTGAACAAGCAACTTGAGAATCAGTTTTGATGTAATTTGGCCAACAAATCAGAGGCAGCCTTACTGCACATGTATGAAGAAATACTCTCCTGTGGGTTTACTCATTGCATTGTTGAAAAAAAACATATTTCTTTCGCATCTGCTGTACGAATACTTCAATATTTTAACAAGATATTACTTGTAACATGATTGACATGCTGCTCAGCACTAATAAAATATTAGCAAAAGAATGTCGTTTCATGTTTATTTTTTTTAAAATTTGACCTTGACCAAAATGCATTTCCTTGGGTTCTGGTGATCTCAAAAGTATCACCAAATGAATGAGCATTCCCAACGTAGTTAAAAATGTAAAAAACCTTAAATGTTATTTCTATACTGACTCCCAAATTGAAGGTGTTTGGACATCAGACCTGGTCAACCGGCAGCCATCTTGAATTTGACTTTTAGCAGCCTCCAGAGGTCCATCTGACTTCTGCTCACATCTGACTGTTAATTCTACGGTACGTACCATGTTTGAAATTTCATCCTTTTTTTTCAAAAAGTGCACTATAATTTTGGTTATCCGTTTTAGTGTCTAATGAAGGTGGGGATAAATTATAATGGTTTATTCGTTGACTACTGAAATGTTTTTGTCTATACAAATTCATTTCATTTTTACAGGTGGTGTGTCGCATAAGTCAAAAATGCTTTCCCAAGTGTACTGTCATACAATAAAGTTTGATCTCAACTGGTCTGGTATAACTTACAAATACAAAGAAATAGAGTCAATGGTGTAAATGATAATAAATAACAGGTCTGGTTAGTCACTCAATAGAAACTGTCACGAGACCAACGTCTTTAAACAGCATACCGTGCTGGGAGAGATCAATTAGAACATTCGAAGAAGGGGTGATCAATGTATTATTATTTCTCTTGCTTTTTGGGCATTGTTACATAATAAGTGCATGGAAGGCAGAAGGCCAGTAACTTTGGAGCATCATAGGTGTAGGCACATGTTTAATGCTTTTATGTGTGTGCTGTGTGATAATATTTACATGTGTGTGTGTGTCTCTGTTCTGTTTTCTCATGCTGATAAATAGAGGATTCGGAAGTCAGAGTAAGTTGACCCCTACCCAAGCTGTCCAAAGTTTCAGACTGCCTGGCTTCGTAGTGTCATTAGAAGATGATTCTGCATTGATAGTTAAGTATGTTTTTAATGTACCGTGATTGCTAGGGATAAAGTTTGTCAGTGTGTGTTAGGAGACATGCATTTAGAGAAAAATGGGGATACATAAATAGATATATGTGTGAGAATGAGTTGGGATGAGACACACATTGGCAGAGAGAGAGAAGATGGGCAATTGCCATACATTTTGAGTGAGATAGGGACTCAAAGACTTTCGACAGACCAAGAGTTAGAATAGTCTATAAGAGATATAGTTGTAAGATATTCAGTTTGCGGTCTGGCATGGTCCACCAGGCCGGATTTTCACAACTCTCAGAGATTTTCAACAACTGAATCATATCGTTCGTTTTTGCATGCAGAGTGAACTGCATCTACCTGCAAGGGTCAACAATACCACCAGGTCTTTGAAGAGTTGCACTGCCATGAAGAGATAACCAAAATAAAACATGGATTACCTTTTTTTAATAAATGGACTGATGCTTTTTATATGAAAGCATTTGTTTCTCTCCATAACTGTTGCACATTAGGTGCAGCTTTACTTTATAGATTTGTCACCAGCGACCAGTCTGAAACACAAGGAGCTTTCTGCATCGAAGACATACATTGACACACATGCGCAGTCTGCCATTTTCCAATAGCAGTAATTAACGAAAAATCTGAATTTTCAAAAAATAGGTGGGTACAAACTAAGGACCAATTTAGCATAAACCTGTATAGCAAATCAAACCCCCCCACTAAAAACCCATTTTGGAGATGATTTTTAAAAAAACAACAGCATTTTTTTTTTCTAGATATAATGAGAATGTTCAAATATTCAGTCATCTAGCTCCATTAGTGTGGCCTGTACGTGTGATACACACAAACATACACAGCCATCTGGACCGACTTGAAAACTGAAGAAATCTTTTTTGACTGTTTTGGTTCACTGTTTCTTATAGATATCCAACTTCTTTACCAAGGTGAGCCACACAGCCACTCCCATGAGCAACCACAGAACAAAGATTCAGTATATCCATTTCGGGGTCTAATTAATGCAGCGTAGTATGGACTGCTTGAAGTTACAATGTTAATTGGTCAAACCATCAGTCGAGAATGTCAACTGCATTGTATGAATATTTTAATTGAGTTTCTATTAATTAATTAATTTGATTAAATGAATAGAGGTTTTATCGTGGTTTTATTTTTCATTTACTACCATCTGTCACATGAAGAATAAGTAACAAAATTGTTTTCAATCTATAGTGATATGATAAGTGATACTTCTAAATAAAATAAGTGATACGTTATAGCAATTTTTTACAACTAAAAAAAATATCTCTTCTTTGCTCTGGTGTGACCCTAAAAGTCATACAAAGTCTCTGAAAAGTATATCTTTTAATCAAAAGTATAATTATGTCTTTATCAAATTTTCACCGCCATGAAATCGTAGAATTCTTTTGTAAATTTGAATGAATAATAAAGGTTTTAATCCCATAATTGCATTAATATCTGCTGAATATGCTGTTTGATTGTATCTTTAAATTGAAAATTATGCTCTTTTAGAGCCTTATGAATGACTTGAGGAAGTAAAAGAGTTGAGTTGATGACAGGTCCTGAAATTTTTAAAAAATCCAAAGCCACACTTGTCTAAATCTGTCTCCGCCATGTACTCAAACACTTTCAGGAAACAGGAAAGAAAATGCTCAAATTTTCCGTGTAAAGGTGAAGCATAGAATACAAAAACAGTGCTATTTTAACATGTGTTGACATGAATAAATAACTCTTTCAGTCTAGTAACCAAAATTTTAAAAAACTGAGTAATGTCAAAATGAAACATTCTCATTTTCATTATCTTGCTTTTCCTCGATCTTTTTAGTTCTTTAAAAACACCCTGGAACCATTTTTCGTTGTTTGTTTGTTGAAAGATTTGAATTCCGTTAAGTTTTATCTGTTATGAAGTTATGCGTATCTTCCCCTGGGCCATAGTCTACTTTATTGCCGGTATTCCAGATTTTTAAAAATAATTTAAATTTTCATTTCTTTTCTTCTTTCTTTTCTCTTTTTTTTCTGCCTGACCACACTTGTCCATTTCTGAGATCACACTGGTAAAACTACCTTTTTTTTAGGCCCGGGTTGACGATCAACTTATCCTGGATTCAATTTTTTTGTCTAATATCTCAGTAATAGTATTACTTTAATTTTGTTTTGATTTCTGTGCAGCGCCAGACTGGCCCAACCTTTATGGGACACTGAACAGAATTTGATCTGGGTGCTCCCACCACCTCTTGGGGTCTTTTGATGGCCACACAGGGGCCCTCAGTTGATGCTTAGTTTGCTTATGCAGCGGGCTGGCTCCGGTACAGCGGCTATAACTCCAGCTTCAAATACCTTGATTTTCAAGCCATATATGTATCATATAGATATACACACCCGTTAACAACTCTCTTGAAATGATAACCCTGATTAAAGGTGATAATTAGATAAAATCACCAACCTTAAACACCAGGTCGTTCATCAAAGTTGTGGTCTGTTATAGCTATAGAGGAAGTGAAGACTCATTGAATGAATCGGAATTCATAGCTTCCAAGCATTATCCTGGGATCCTTGAAAATGCAGATCTGTAGCATACGCAACTGATGTGATTGGTAGCCAGCTCTCTCAACAACTGAGACAAACTGAACAACATTATTGCAAATTTAGAATGTCTTAGCAGGAATCTCATCCAAGCAAGCCTAGTTGCTGCAGAGTCAGAGTGCACTCCTACTTTTATTCCGACTGAAGGTGATTATTCTAACTTATGTATTGTATAGACAATAAATAAATTTGTATAGAAGACTTGTCAATTTGGCTGAGTTGCTAAGAGAGCTGCTACCAATCATGTGATTGTCATTTCTAATCACGGTATAGACTGTACTTTCTACAGTTTTCTGCATTGCAAAAGAGCTCCTGAATACGCCAATTGAAACACAATGAAATGCATCAAGCCTTATCTTACTGATGATAATTGTTTTTTTAATATCACACACCTTCTTCTCAATATTCCAATTACATATTGTCAACCTACCATCACCATTCTATCAGTTTACCTTACATCCTCACAACAAACAAACAAATATATTTATTTATTCATTAGAATGAAATAAAGCCTTGTGTATTGCTAACATAAATTTTAATAAACATGTAAGACTTATCAAATTAACCTAGTTGGTAAGAGACACGACTACCAATCAGTCATGATTTCAAACCACAGTAGATGAATTATTAGTTTTTTGTATATCGGTCCTGTTTAACGTGACAGCACAGTGAAGAGTTAAGTTCCTGAATTTGGTGAAGATTGTTGTTATTGTTACAGTAGAAAAAAATCAATTCCCGATTTGGACCACAGTTTGACAATTGGTTTTATATTCCCTCTACGAGTCAATCTGAATTTAGTTCTACTGACGGAAATAAATAGAGTGTGAGAGATGTACAACCTACACTCTGTTTCTTGCTCACAGGAGAAAATTAGACCAACATAGCTGGCATATCAGATGACCCACAATAGTGGTACTCTTCTTCATATAGGCGTTGAGATAGATTGGTGGTTCTCAAGCTGTGTGCCGCAACTACTTCAAAGGTGTGCCACATGAATTTTTCCAAAAATTTAATTTGAATCTTGAACATGTCCAGTGCAGGTATCATGTCTGTTCCACTCCCGTCGCAGAGTTGCCAATTCAGTGATTTTATCGCTAGATGTTGTGAGATTTGGATTTTTTTAGCGGCAGACGGAAGGAAAAAAAGGTTGGAGAGTGTATAATCAGTATGCTGATATTCAAGTTTTATTCATGGACTACTGAAATGTTTTTGTCTAATCCATTTCATTTTTTTACAGTTGGTATGCTGCATGAGTCAAATATATGTCTCAGTGAGCTGTCAAGCAATAAAGTTTAATAAACTCTGAGATAGGTAGGTAGATAGTTCAATATGTAGGTGTGGAGATAGATGGTTTGATAGATAGATGGTTCAGTAGATAGATAGATGGTTTGATAGATAGATGGTTCAGTAGATGGATAGATGGTTTGATAGATAGATGGTTCAGTAGATGGATAGATGGTTTGATAGATAGATGGTTCAGTAGATAGATAGATGGTTTGATAGATAGATGGTTCAGTAGATAGATAGATGGTTTGATAGATAGATGGTTCAGTAGATAATTAGATGGTTTGATAGATAGATGGTTCAGTAGATAGAATGGTTTGATAGATAGATGGTTCAGTAGATAGATAGATGGTTTGATAGATAGATGGTTCAGTAGATAGAATGGTTTGATAGATAGATGGTTCAGTAGATAGATGGTTCAGTAGATGGATAGATGGTTTGATAGATAGATAGATGGTTCAGTAGATAGATAGATGGTTTGATAGATAGATGGTTCAGTAGATAGATAGATGGTTTGATAGATGGTTCAGAAGATAGATAGATAGTTTGATAGATAGATGGTTCAGTAGATGGATAGATGGTTTAATAGATAGATAGATGGTTCAGTAGATGGATAGATGGTTTAATAGATAGATAGATGGTTCAGTAGATAGATGGTTTGGTAGATAGATAGATGGTTCAGTAGATAGATGGTTTGATAGATAGATAGATGGTTCAGTAGATAGATAGATGGTTTGATAGATAGATAGATGGTTCAGTAGATAGATAGATGGTTTGATAGATAGATAGATGGTTCAGTAGATAGATAGATGGTTCAGTAGATAGATAGATGGTTCAGTAGATAGATAGATGGTTTGGTAGATAGATGGTTCAGTAGATAGATGGTTCAGTAGATAGATGGTTCAGTAGATGGATAGATGGTTTGATAGATAGATAGATGGTTCAGTAGATAGATAGATGGTTCAGTAGATAGATAGATAGAAGTAATCATAGTGGAAAATTTTGTTTGTTGGATACTTCTCTATGGACTGATGTTTCCATAATAGCCTTTGTATATTAGCATATTTTTTTTGTCTGTAACCCCAGATTAACTAGAATTTTACCAACGGTAAAAATGAAACAAATAAGATAAAAAAAACAACATTTCAGTTGTCAATATACCCATATCTATATTGCATTGAGTATCAATTTTATTTTTTTTTATGATGCAAAAGTTGTTCGCTGTATCATATGTCTGTTGTCCAGATTGGAATGCAGCTTCCGTAGCATTTCCATTTAGTTAAGATCAAAGCGTAATACCTGTTTTTCTTACGTCAACTAAACAATAATCAAGGCATTAACTTCCTGTTTTCAATTTTAAATGTTATCATGATTGTATTCTGATGTTTTTTTATTCATGAATTTCTTTTCGGAATTAACAAAAATATATTTATGTTATGTTTCGTCGCACGTAAATTATTGATTGTTTTCTATAGAAATAAATTGTTCATACAATTCGTTTCTTCAAGTGTTTCCAATTAACAGTGAGATTTCGACACTTAAAAGCAACAAACAAACTTCATAAAATTTTGTCAATTTTAATTAAATTTTAAAAAAAATGAATTTCAAGGATAAAAAAAATAAAATTACAACACGTCTGACTCAATAGGAACCTTCAGATTTTTTTTTCGTTGGGGGTATCAATTGAAAAAAATTAAAATAGGGTGATCAAGTAATAAGTTACTTCTGTTGCCATTAGTTGGGCAGTGGTCAGTAAAAATTTTAAATTTTCAAAAAACAAGTGGGCACAAACTAAACCCCAATTTAGCATTAGCTTACATTGCAAATTACCCCCTCCCCTTTAAAAAAACTATTCAGGGGGAATTTGAAAAATAAAACGTTTTTTCTAGACATAATGACAACGATGAGGAGTACACGTTGAAATTTTCTGCCCCCCAGTCGGACCGATTTGAAAACTGATAGAAACCTATTTCGGCAGTCGCGGTTGACATTTTCTAATGATGTTTAAAAACGAAAACGGGAAGTTGATAATGTTTTGCCCAAGTGAGAAGAACAGATACTACACTTAGATCTAGACTAAATTCCACAAAAGCTGCGCTCCGATCTCGACCAGAGATAGTGCCTGAATAAACTGAATCTAGTCGTTTTTTTTGTTTTTTTTTTCTCTCGATAAAGGAGCCCACCTTATTCTTATCGTATATTTTTTTGTTCATAACAACTCAGCTAATTTTGACATTTTTTCCCCGTAATGAACGCTTATCAGGTGAGTGATGACGTTAACACATAACTGTACAACTATTCGTCCAAATAAAAGCAGGGGTGCCAACTCTTCATCTAGCCGATTTTCTTCTGGTTTAGCCGATAAAAATCTGCGATAAGAGATAGCCGAAAATCTGACCATTAAGAAAAAAAAAAATAGCCGATTTAATTTTACTTAGCAGCCAACCCAAGCATAATCATCTGATATTTTTAGCCATAAACTTGACTGAAAATAGGAAAAATTAGCCGATTTTAGCCATTTTTTGAAGGTCACTCCAAGTAAATCAAACGGCATAGGAAAAAAAAATTCTTTTTCATAATTTTCATAATTTTTTTTACTCAAGATTGATAAACAGAATTTTAACCGGAAATTTCAATTTGAGAATACTCTTGGAGTCAGATATTCATTTTTTTCTAACAAATCCCCCACAAATCTGGTATGTTAGATAAAAAAAATGTTCAATTTTCATCATTTGTTCAAGGGCCATATAGTTATTTTATCTGATAATTGGGTTCTAAATGAGCATAAAATATTTTTCCATGAAATTAGCCGAAAGTGGAAAAGATATAGCAAATTTTTGAAGCAGTTCACGCCGTGAAAACCAAATGAAAGTCAGACCATAGATGCGCTACTTATTTTTTGTGTGAAGATAAAGCGAGGACAGTGTTGCTTTTTTCATTTTTAAGTTTACAATAAAAACTGAGACAAAAAACATCTTAAAATACCTAGAAGCATACAAGGAAATATATTCCAAGTTATTAATGAATTAAATGTGACTTTAATCTTCAACGTTCATTTTATCAAAATATAACTCAATTTATTGAAAATATTACTAATCTTATAACTAAAATTCTACTTACTTTATAAAAAAAAACAACAAAAAACATTGCAACAGATTTTTTATTTAATTAAAAAATATCTAAGTAATAATTCCTGACATATATACAGAGAGATACAACCATCTAGATTTAGACGAAAAACATCCATTTGGCAAGACTGAGTAAGGGGGGTAACTCACATTTCGCTATGTCTAATTGGGCTCCAAGATAAGTATTATTTAATAATACTGCACCAGTTCCACAATACGACTGTGTCCCGCCAACACAGACAGTCGGTAAGGGCGCCAAGTGTTGAGGGGCGCCTCTCATATGTTCGAGACAGCTGTAGTTTCCAAATACAAAAGGAAAATGAATTAATAAAACTTTCAAAAGAAAATTCCGATTTAAAACCAGATTGTTATAATATTTTTTTAAATTCTTATACATTTATTTTTCTCACAACAAATTATTTACTTACGACATGAGTACAGCATGTCTACATATTTTTGTCTGTAATATTTGTCAAGGAAAATGGGTATTAAAAACTAATAATGGAGTAGTCTCCCTTGCTTTTTGTAAATGCGTAAAAAAATCCGGGTTCATTTTAGTTGAACGATGATCAAGAGAATGAAGAGCAACCTATTTCATGAATGCAATGCAATTAACTATGGCAAAATTTTTACAGTACGTCGAATTCCGTCATTCTTTGGTAAACTAGTACTGGTAAATAAATGAATAAATGATAAATAGATAAATAAATAAGGCAAGTCTGGTTAGTCACTCAAAAGAAACCGTCACGTGACCAGCTACCATGGTGGGGGTGATAAATTAGAAAAAAATAGAATAAAGGGTAATCAATTGATAATTTATTACTCTCGCAATTGATTGGGTCATCAAAAACAGCCGAATTTTTCAAAAAGACACAAAAGAAAACTAACATCAACCGGAAACAAAAGAGGGACTGATTTAGCATAAACTCACATTGTAAATCGGACCCACCACTATTTTTCGAGGGAAATTCAGAAAAAGAATAAGAGACAAAACGAAACTTTTTTTTTCCATACATAAAGAGTAACTGTTGAAATTTTCAGACCTATGTTATTCCTTTGGTGTCGGTCTGTTCGCGTGATACATAGCCGTTCAGACAGACCAATTCGAAAACTGAAGGGCGCCGTTCGGGGCACCGGCAATCCTGCTAAGGTTCCGGGCGTCCCGGGCAAGTTGAACTTCGGCGCCCTTTAAAGTAGCATGAAAAATGTAACTTCGCATCAGCAGAGAATCTCTTCATTTTGGCTATTTTAATTTTGTGTAATTAATTAATTTTGCTTTTGGCATTCGGAAAGTCCAGCTGTCACAAACACATACAGGCGCTCCCTTCCCTAGCAGATTTTGGCATCCTTCGCTACTTGGCCTGTGTAGCCGTCGGTACCTTGAGCCGGCACAGCGATTTCACTTTTTAGGGCACACTATTTAGAAGTCACCCTCAAACAAATAAAATTAACAGCTTTATAAACACCCACTGTTGTATTGTGGTGCAGTAGTATTATTAGGAAATACTTCTAATTTTATGGCCATATTATTAAGGGTTGTCGTTTGGCACCTTCTTGAACCGACACTGCTCTTTCGATCACTTGTTACCGTCGCACATCAAGGGCAGGGCCAGCCCTGGTGTCCGGTAACCAGTGAATCAAATGAGGTTTGGGAACTAAGTATACGGCAAGACATTTTTTGGGGGGGAACTAGGTATACGACATTGTTTTCATTAGTAGTGGTTGAATATACAAGACCCTTGGAAAGTGAGAAGTAAGTATACGCCATACCCACCTTCCATCGTTACCTGTAATCGACGACTTGGACTGATTTCAGTGTTGCCTACTCAAATTTGATTTTCTCGCTAAAACTGCTTGAAGAATTGACTAAAACGGCTAAATCTTTTCCACTTTCGGCTAACTTTAATGCTAAAAATGTTTTATACTCATTTAAAGCCCAATAATCAATCGGATATATATACTAATACTCCGAAACAAACAAATAATAGAAAAAAATACTTTTATCAAACTTACGAGGTTTGTAGTGGATTTGCTAAAAAAGTAGTATCTGATTTGAAAGATACATTCTAGAGGCGAATGTTTGGTTTAAAATACGTTTTATCGATCTCAAGTGAGAAAAAAAAAATGAAAATTATGAAAAGAATATTTTTATCATATCGTTTGTATTTCGTTCAGGGTGGGACAGATCATGTTTCTATCGGGGACACCGAGACAACCGACACCGGTTCTGGTGGAAGTATTATGGGTAGCGTGTTCGACCTTTTAGCAAAAGCCAACAATTTTTTTTTTGGCTTCATTCGACTCATCTTCTTCGTATAAGCAAACACACCCAGAAGAACTCAAATTCACCCGACAAAACAATCCACACCTCTTAAAGAAACTCACTTCAAACAATGGGACTCTTTAATCCAAAGTCAATTTTTCGGAAAATGTAATTTAATTCTGGAATTAGCAGAGAAAGACACACACATACATACACTACTGTTGAGAGAAAAAAACTCTGACATTCGATATATTTCACCACAAAATTATTATATACATATATAAATATATGTATATATATGATATATATATATATATACAAAAAAAAAAAAACAAGTAAGAAGAGAACCTGAGAAGAATTTTTTCATTTTTGGCTTGGTTTTTACATTTCTGATGTTGTTTCTTGGTTTATTTTCTTTTTAAACCACGCAATTATTTATTTGAACTGAACAGTATACTTGACTTCGATATATTTCACCAAAATTATTATTGTATATATAATTATATCCATAGCAAAACAAGAGAAAACAGTAGATTTTTTTTTGTATTTTTTGGCTTGGTTTTAACATTTTTACTGTGTTATTTTCCTTTTAAAACCACAATTATTTATTTGGAACTGTTTATATATCTGTTTCACCACAAAATATATACAAAAAAAAATCAGGGGAAAAAAACAGAAGGGGGATTTTTCTTACATTTTCAAGTTATTCTTGCTTGTTTTTCTACAATCCTGCTGTTGTTTCTTGGTTAATTTTTTGAAAACCACGCAGTTTATACTTACCACAGAGTGATAAGTAAACTGTTTACAAAATTTATTTATTATATACATCGAAACAGAACTAATAAGACAAAACAAGGATATATTTTTGGTGTTTTAATTTATTGGCTTTCTTTATATACTTCTGCTATTGTTTCTTGTATTTTCTTAAAACACGTAGTTATTTATTTGGAAGCCTACCGTACGTGAGTGTTGGATATATCTATCTGTTGTAGCTTAATGTTTTGTCTCCCTAAATTATAACAATCATCATGAAATTAGAGTAAATGATGCACATATTTTCTTGCTTATAGCTCGTCTCTGCACTTTTATTTATCTGCAAGAATATTAAAAGGGTGTCTTTTCTAGTTCATTTTTATGTAATGATATTTAGAGTTGATTTTTTGGTTTTGATTGTTTGATTATGACCTCGTCTTCTTCATCATAAAACACACCCAAATCGCATATGTATATATATATGTATATATGATACAATCTGAACTGACATATATTCTTGTTAGTTAGCAAAAACACGTCTACCTTCCTAAATAATGTTAGGACTTTGATCAGAGGCAATTTTCTTCATTTTTTTCTTTTTTTCTGTCTAGTAAATCTTTCTAGTGTCTCTAGCTTCCTTTATTTGAATTCATTTACGTTTTAATTTAAGAAAAAAAGCAAAAACATCCTACCTCTTATTTTTTTAAAATTTATTTACCCTTTTCTTTATAAACGTACGCATTAGACACTATTTTTGTTCAAAACTAATTTTGTATTTGTGTCTTGCAGCTTATCTCATTTCTTTACGTTTCCCCTTAAATTTCTTTTTCATTAAAGAAACCCCTACTTTCTATTTACCCCGCTCCCTTGGAAATAAAAACATGCGCATTACATACTATTTTGGTTAGTAAAGAAAAAAAAAACTAATTGTTCTTCAGTACTTAATACTTATCTATCTCCTAACTACGTCTCTTTTTTTAATGCAGCATACACCTTTATAACACCCTCTTTCTCATTTACAGCTCGCTTGAAAAATTATATATAAACATAAAACATTATAGACTAATTTTGGTAAGAAAAATAGATCTGTACTTAACTCTTTTTTTACGTTTTTGTTTCTTATTGTAATACCTACATCTCTTTATTGTATGCATTCCTAAGAAGCGAACAATACTAACTCTAAAAGCTTTATATGCATATATCTTACACCTGTTCTGCTTATACTTAAATTCGCAATTAGTTTTGTTTCTTTCCCACTGGTCTCTTCATAACATTAACGAATTATAACATTTGTTCTTCCTTCCTGGCCATGTTGAAATCTCAAAACATGGGGAAGACAGTAGTCTCAATAGCAAAAATGAGGAATTATTCGGACATAACCGAAAGTGAATGTTTGTTCACTCAACCTTTTTGACAGCTGTAGACTTGTATATTTAATTTCATTTTCTTTTTTCTTTTAAATCTGCTTATCTTCAAGCTCTCTGACTGACTATCCTCACAACATTACCAAATAGCACCACAACAACTCCACAATAATCAACTTTGTAAGCAGCAAGTGGTTCCAGGAATTACTTGAAAAAGAAAAACACCCTTTTACAAAAAAAAAAAAAAGAGGGCTTTTTGACAGCTGTAGACTTTATTTTCTCAAATCTGCTCTTATATCTTTTTTCACGCTGACTATTATACTATTGCTACACTACCAATTACTACAACAGCTTCACAATTAACAACTTTGTGATAACCGCAAAAACAGGATCTACTTTAAAGAAAAAAAAAAATACGCAAAAAAAGTAAGGAACAATTTTAATTCAAAGTAAATCTCTTTCTTTTGTTTTCACAGACATATAACCTGTCTACACAGTCTTTTCCTCCTTTTTTTGTCCGATGTGCGATACGGATTTTTACCAAATCCCCAAAGATCTAAACGAAATTGTGTACCACACCTCGCAACAGCAACAGGTGGTCGTCAATGACCCCTTATACGACTTAAGAATGCCTTCCGTAGCACAGGCCGATTACAGTATACGTGATGTCTGGCAGAGCAATTTGGAGCAAGAATTCCGAACGATCCGTCAGATAGTTCAGTCGTATAAGTATGTTGCCATGGATACTGAATTTCCTGGGGTGGTTGCCAGGCCCATAGGAGAATTTCGAAGCAACGCGGACTACCATTACCAACAGCTTCGTTGCAATGTGGACTTGCTTAAAATCATCCAGGTCGGTATGACATTCCTTGACGAGTATGGACACACCCCAAACCCAATATCCACATGGCAGTTCAATTTCAAGTTTAACCTAACCGAGGACATGTACGCCCAGGAATCCATAGACCTTCTCACCAACTCAGGGATCCAGTTTAAAAAGCATGAAGAGGAAGGTATCAACACGGACGATTTCGCGGAGTTGCTCATGACGTCGGGCGTCGTCCTGACAGACGAGGTGAAGTGGCTCTCGTTTCATAGTGGTTATGACTTTGGCTACATGCTGAAGATCTTGACTAACAGCAACCTGCCGGCTGAGGAACCGGACTTCTTCGAACTCTTGCGAATCTACTTCCCCAACATCTACGACGTCAAGTACCTAATGAAGAGCTGTAAGAACCTGAAGGGGGGTCTGCAAGAAGTGGCACAGCAATTGGAGATCCCTCGCGTCGGACCCCAACACCAAGCTGGCAGCGACAGTCTTCTGACTGGCGCCGCCTTCTTTAACATGCGCGAGATGTTTTTTGAGGATAATATAGACGATGCCAAGTACTGTGGCCACTTGTATGGCCTCGGAAGTAACTATATAATGAACGGGAGCAGCAGCTACGAAAACCATGTTTCTACGCCGAATTCGTCTGTGGCACCCAACAATGAAGAAGCAGGGCCCAGCCAATCTAACTCATCTTAAAAACCCGCCATGCATATATATATCTACCTGAATTAGTGTGCATATGCGTGTAAGTATATGTATGTATGTATGGATGACTGAATGGCTGTGTGCTAATATATTCGCACCAAGTTCATTTGTAGCAACTG
This sequence comes from Thysanoteuthis rhombus, assembly GCA_963457665.1. NCBI lineage: Eukaryota > Metazoa > Mollusca > Cephalopoda > Oegopsida > Thysanoteuthidae > Thysanoteuthis > Thysanoteuthis major. Next base: position 8,838,828 of record OY735214.1, read on the forward strand.
ACAATGAACAAGCAAGCCCTGGCCAATCTAACTCTTCCTGAACCCACTTTATATATATAATATATATATATATATATATATATATATAATATATATCCCTGAATTTGTGAGCGTATATGTTTGTAAGCATATGTATGGATAGCTGCGTGGGTGCAGATATGTATGCACATACATGTACTTTTCTCTCCCCCTTCCCCCTGACCAAGAAGCTGACATCTGAATCTTCTAAGTCTAATTCTGCAAATCAGCTGCTATGTATACCAATAACGAAGAACTTTGTTAGCCAAGCTGAAATTATTCTGATTTATTGATTTTTAGGAGTTTATAACATTTGAATCATATTTCAGTATACCTGTTTTTTTTTTTTTCTTTTTTTTTTGTTATTTTTTTGTTTTTTTTTTTTGTTTTTTAAACACATATGTATGAAATTTATCCTGATAACTCAGCAGTTTATGAAGGCAAATATGTTATTAAAACTGAACCAAGAGGAATGTTTTTTGCCTGCTCAATCTTCTAAAATTCTTCTTGGTACAGTGTAGCAAGTAATACTACCTTTGTCCCATGATAATTTTCCATTCACCATATGAAATATATATGCAAATGTAACAACTATTATGGGACAGATACTAGCAATCTAATTCTATTGCAGATTCTATCAGGATTGTGTGGACTGGAACTGCCTTTATATAAAAAAAAAAAAGAAAAAAAAATGCTTTACAAGCCTATTGTGTATGTAAACTGTACTTAATGCCAACAACAGTTTGATGCTGTTCTTCGTGTGTGTGTGTGTGTGTATATATATATGTATATATATATATATACTGAAATTGTTGGTCAGACAGTTTTTGTATAGTAGTAAAATCTGTGATACCCAAGTGACAGTATCTACCTACAGTCCTTGGATGCATGTTGTGATTGGGAGTCGCTGATATCAGGTGTTGGAAGAAAAAAAGAAAATTTTTTAAAATTTTAATTGTGTGAAGGCAGAAAGAAAACTAAATTCCTCTTTCAATGCCATAATTACTGAACTGTTTAAACCAGTGGTTCTCAACCTTTTTACAAGCCACCTCCCCCTTAGTACTTGGACCTCGCCTCCACCCCCTTCCTCACATCTCCAATCAAGGGATTAGTTTGAAATGGGTTCGGCAAACCTGGAAAAAAAAAAATTTTCTCTTCTGTTCATAATGATATTATGCAAACACTTGTAAAGAGAATTCCCCAAATAATTAAAGGAATTCTTACTCCTTCCATGCCTGCTCTTGAAATTACTCGTGGATTCCCCCACCCCCACTGGTTAAAAACCACTGGTTTAGTCTATTATTGTAATGGTACTATATTATTTGCATGGTCCAGATCGGAATGCACCTTTTTTTTTTTTTTTTTTTTTTTTTTAATTTAGTTGAAGATCAAAGTGTAGTTTCTGTTCACATCAACGAAATATGGCCATAACTTCCCATTTTCAATTTCAAACATGATTTAATTTCATTGTTTTCTTTGTTTCCTTGATTTTTACAAAACCAACTATTATTTACAAACTAAATACCCAATGATTTAATAAAATATTAAACAATTTTTCATTTCATTTTTTTTAAAATACAAAACAATTTAATAATGATAGTATTTTCTTTTAATACAATGACAAAAATTTTAATTTTGTCAATTGAAAAATTTTTTTTTTTTCTTCTTTTCAAACTATCATAACATTTAAAATTGAAAACAGAAAATGAATGCTATGTTAGGTATCGTTGATGTTGGAAACTACACTTTGATTATAATCTAAATGCCTCAGGAGCCAAATTCCAATCTGGACTATGCAAATAAGATAGTCCCATTGTATCTTTTTTCCTTCAATTAATGTTAGAATTGTACAAAACTATGCTTTGGTGGTACTCAAGCAATTATTGCATTTTGGCTGACTGTAAGAAGAATTTACACTCGGTATATATATATATATATATATATATCTACTGAAAAGGAAAAATAATTATAAAAATAAACAAATATTTGTATTACTTATATATATTTGTAATAATTTCTTGGTCTGCCCGAGATGCTTTTTCATCTATCAAAACTCTGTTTATATTTGCTGAGTATATATGCATATGATATATATATTTTTTTTCCTCCAATTACTTTTTCCAATTTTGATAGTCTCCATAGAGAAATGAGCAGTGATTTAGTGCTAAAAAAATAGTGAGGAAACACGGGGCTGTGTGCTCTATCAAGCGTAGCCTCTACAGGTGGATGGTTTGGGGGAGGGTACATTTTAAGGGTACCTTATATATATAAGTGTGTGTGTGATAGATACAATGGCTAATTTAAAAAGGTTAAAGAGACTGAGGATTTTAGAAGAATGTAGATAGTGAGGGAACTCTTCTCCCATGCACTGATGCAGCACTACACCACTGGAGATAAGTGTATACTGCCTGTTTTTAATCTGTTAAAAATTGCTGGCTACACAGTTGCTTCAAATTTGGTCGGAGAACGGTTTTTTGTTTGGATGAGATTTGCAAAGAAAAGGGAGGGAACTAGTGTAAATGCTGTACATGATAAATGCAAAAAAGTGTTGACTCTTACTAGTTACTACTAGTTCTTTTTTTTTTGTCTTTTTTTTTTATTTGCAAACCTCATCCGAACAGTTACCAGTTCTCTCACTCTCTCTCTCTCTCTCTCTCTTTTTAAAAAAAAAATTTTTTTTTTTAATTTAAAAAAAAAAAAAATTATCTGTGAATCTGAAAGTGTCTTTCTAATGCTGTTTCTCTGGGGTGTGTACCCCTGCGCACATTTAGCTTTGCTGGCGTGAACCAATGCTAAGTCTTTCTCAACAATTTTCAGGGGGGGGGGCTGAGCCCTGGCCAGAAGACAATTTGTGAGAGAAAGATTGAGAGTGTGAGGGGGGGAGGGGGCGAGAGGAAAAACTATTTAAATAAAGTTAAGAAGAAAAAAAAATGACATCAAATTGAGCTTCCTTCAACGCCCCCACCCCTTTTTCCCCAGAACCTTCTGTGCAATTTAATTTGAAATTCTTTCACGTGGTGATGAGACTGCTTCAATTGAACATTTTTTTTTTTTTCTTTTGGTTTCACACTGCTGGGAATTATTATCCCCCCCCCAATTTTATTTGGCTTTTTAAAACCCTTTCTTTCTATCCCCCCTCCCAGCCTCAAAAAAATTGATAAAATGAGAAGTGTGTGTGTCTGTGTGTGGAAAAAGTGTGTGTGAAATAATTCGGTGTGTATGCATCGTAATTATTATTATATATGTATATGAGACTTGATGTGGGAGCATGTATATAAATTTGACTATGTACAAAAAAAAAAAAATTATAGATAAGTGTGATGCCTTATGTTCCAACTATATATAATCTTACCTATTTCTATTGGTAAATTCAATGAATAAAAATTGCCACACTTTTTTTATTCATTCATATACGTACATTTTAAATTAATGAAACTAAAAAAAATTGTTATACACAAAGTTTACTTCCAGTTCGTTGTAAATTATTCAATTTCCCAAATAACCGGATTGTAATTCTTTTTATTTTATTACCTACCCTCCCCCCCTTTTGATTTACATTTAGTAGCTTTTAAAATCCTTTCACTTAAGTGACTTGAAAGTTACTTTAAAAAAAAATAAATAAATAAATAAAATAAATTAAAACAAATAACACAGCCTTAAAATTAAGAACGTTTTTTTTTTTTTTTTCATTGAATTAAGCCCTTTGAATTCTCGGTGGGGTTTGTAAATATCGAAGTGGAGAAATTCAGTCATGTCAACTTACGCCCGCCTGACTAACAACTGATCGCAGATACGTCCCCCCCTGCCCCCCCCCCAGAATTTGGAACCCATAATACACACTGCGGATGACGGGGAATTTCAGTCATTGCTTTTTCTATGACTGTACTGCAAGTGATGATTGTTGCTTGCTGAAGAGAATGCCTTGTATACGTCATGTTCATTTCAAGATCTCCAGACGAGGAAGAAGAAAAGCAGATGTTTTGAGTTAATGACCTTGTGGAAGAAACGTAATGGATGACATTTACTCCTTTCTCTTCGGAAAGTGAAAAGCCAAAAACCAGCTGAAAAGCTTCAAGATGAGCACCCCCCCCCCCCCCCCCCCATTCGTTCTCTCCTATTTGCCTCACGGTGCATCGCTTTCTGAACCCTGCAATGGTGGACCTACACCCACGTAGTTGCATCCGTACTACCAGAATGCGACTCGGACGTAAGTTGATGCATGGCTGTTTATTCAGATGAAATCATTGGGGAGTCCAACATGATAAATATTTTGGGTGTTTTGAATAGTCATGTTGGTATAGCCATGTTTTTTTGATGTCGATCCAATGACCAATCAGTTAGGCGTAGGGCAAATGTCTTACACTCCATGTCCCCTGCGATTAGTCCATTTATGTGCTTATAAAATATACACCTCTTGTGTATATGACAAGCTGGGTGTATGTAGTTTGAGGTGATGAGCAGTTTTCTTAGTGTTCCCTACTGTGTGTTTGTTTTTTCTCCTTTTTTTTTCCCCCCTGTTTCTAATGAACCTTAATTCTTTTATGCATTTGTGTAAAAAGAAAAAAAAATGTGTATGGGAGGCTACTCTATGATTATTGAGTTATTTCCCTTGACAAATGTTACAGAAAAAAACAAACATGGTGTATTATATAAGTAGATCATTTTGTGAACATCTTTCATTCCCCCCCCCCCCATCTAGCAACATGTTGATCTCCCAAGTTTCAACAAGTCAGATTTTTGTCATGTTGTGATTGGTAATCCTTGGCCCTACATTTGTAAAATATGGTAGTCATATCGAATCCTACAAAGGCTCCCAAAAGTTTAACCATCCAACATATTAATGTGGTATTAACGCAATGTTGAAGTTGAGAGTTTTTTTGTTCATTATCGGGACATGGTGCACCAAGAATGTTATGAAATATCCATTCTTTTGATGTAAGGCATTGGTATGTTGCAATCACTGGAATCCGGAGAGATGTTTAGTGGACATAGTTTAACCAGACTCTTGATGAGTTTATCCAGATCATTTGTAATAAGTTGAGTAACTTGTAGGATCTGCGTCAATGATTGAATCCCTGAAAAGTATTTTGATCAATTTGAATAATGCAAAAGTGCATATCTGCATGAAAACAACAGACTTATATTTTACAAATATAGAGCCAAGGATCACCTTTTTTAATTACACTTAGAATTGCTGCAAAAAAAAAGTGATCCCACCTGTATTTTGATATTTTAAAATCTAGGAACAAGGATCACCTTTTAATTATGCTCTGAATCACAGCAAAAAAGTGATCCAATCTTTTCCTGCTCACATAAATTAAAATCCTGGACTATTTTTAACTGTAGGAAGATAATGAGTGGTTTTGTTACTAATAAAGTATGCGAATGTACTTAGTCATTTGTTGGGTGTGAGAAATATATGAAAGGTGGCCCAGAAGTAAGATTAATAATAATAATAATAATAATAATAATAATAATACAAAAAGTTTGAAAAAAAAAACAAAAAAAAACAATTGCTGATATTTTCTAGATTTGTATATTTGAAGAATGAAAATGTTTATTCAATCAGAAAAATTTTCAGATTTGTTTCCGATCAATTGTGGGGGGGGCAGTCATAATGTGTGGTAGGAAAAAAAAAAATGTCATTTTGATATAATTAGTAATATTTTAATTTGCAGAAATTAAAATATTTTATAAGATAAGTGATGTGTTGATGTAAATGTCGACAATTAAAGTTGCGTTTAATTTGTGGTGATATTATCTTGAGACACTGACAATAAATGTCTTGAAGACACTGACAACACTATTAGCGAAAATCGCTTTTTACTCCATACCTTCAGACATATCAAAGACGATAGCTACAAACAAATCTTTGTCTGCGTGTGTGTATGCACTGCAATTATTCAACAACTGGTCATGGTATATGATAGACATTCGCCTGATATATAAGCACACTGGGCATCGCAGTATCAAGTTTGGATCAGCAGTTCTTAGGGAAATCTGGAAAAAAAATTTCCAAGTTTAAAAAGAAAAGAGATTATAGATTTTCTAAAATTATAGATCTAAATTTAGATATAAAATATCTAAATCAATAAAATCAATTGATCCAAAGTTAGATAAAAAAAAAATATAGTTTCCTATGATGGATGGAAAATTTTGACATGGCCATTAGGGTTGGCTTCTCGACACACCATAAAGTCCAGGCCTCCTCCAAAAATGCACCTTTGAAACAGGTACTTCCCTAGTTATTACTAATTTAAAAAAATGTTATACTATGAATTAAATAAATTGAAATATTTTATTACAATTTTTTTTTTTTTTTTTTTTTTTTTTTTTTTCTTGGCCTGAAACCAAAGATTTTTTTTTTCCCAGCATACATTATGACTTTTTTTTCTATTTCTTACAACCATTTCTTTCTTTCTGAACTATTATATTTATATGTAAGTGTAAACCCACTTATGGGCTGCCGGGTATGATAAAATTTGTGTGCAAGGTTGAATTTCATGTAGCATTTATTATCAGTTATGATAATTTTTGTACCATTTTTATATCTTTTATATGTTAATTTTACCTATTCCAAACTTTTAGACTTTTTGCTCTGTACTGAGACGATGGATTTCAGTGGAACATGTAGATAATTAAGCCTGTATTTTTGTGCACTCCTCAAATATTTGTTCTATTAAAATGTGAACTCTGAGCGGTACTACTTGAAAATAGTGGCCCCAATGTGGATAATTCAGCTGACGTCACGTAGATATGTACTCGGTCTCACTAAATCAAACTAATCATTAGCTTAGTATTCTTTGTTTTTTTTTTTTTTTTTTTTTTTTTTTTCCTGTTATTTTTTAATTTTTTTTTTTATTACAAAATACAAACTATCAAGAAAGAAAGAAAAATTCAACAATCAACTTGTTAAAATGAAAAAAATATTGGATTTATTTAAATACAAATGAGAAAAGCAATTCAATTTATTTGAATGAGATTGTGTTTTTTTTTTTTTTTTTTTTTTTCTTATTCAAATAAATTTTTTAAAATGTTACTTCTTTACATACAAACATCATGCAATTGAATTTCAAAGAAAAAATTGTGCACTATCTTGAAACAATATCGACAAACACTTTATTGTCTATGCATTTGTATTGCTGACTATGTTACTATGTTACTTATGTCACATACCTATATGATATCAGCTGAATTCAACTTGGGACCAATTTTTTTTGAATAAGGCCTGTTGAGCTCTTTGTTTTTGAAAAAAAAAAAAAAAAAAAAAAGATTAAAAAAAAAAAATTCCTTGCTTTCTATTAAGCAAAAGATATTTTTAATTTATTAATTGTACAGAAGAAGCTGTTTATTGTGATCACTTTCGGGGACACAGTCATTTAGATAACAATAACTGACTGATAAAATTGAGCAGAGGATACATAGAGGAAGTCACTTACCATGATTGCTTTAACTCTTAGATTCATATTTTGAAAAATTTGAATGTTATTATAAAGGGGAATAAATACTAATTCAATTCCCTCTATTAATTATTTTATTCAAAGAAGAGTTCCACTGTCAAGGAACAAAAAAAAAACATTGGACCATAGCTATCTGCTCTTATGCTCAAAGTTTCCAAGAGAAAAAGGAATGAAAAATTGATAAAATGACTATAAGTTATCAATTTCTTATTCAGTATAAACTGGCTGCCCTATACTGACAACCATGTTAAATAGCAGTCAAAATAACCCCCCCAAAAATGCTGAGAAAAAACAACAAAAGATTTTCACTATGCAAAAAAACAGTAGTTGAAAATTGTCTGGAACCAGAAGTCGGACGACATCAGCACTTTGCCACTGTATTAGGAGTGGTATCAAGTGTTTCATGAGATTAAAAGTTGCATAAAGCGTTTGGAACTAACGGATTTTGATAACATGATTAATGAGCGGCTTCCTCTGTATTTAAAAAAAAAATTTTTTTTAAATAAAAAAAAAATAATCTTTGGGTTTAAAAAAAAAAAGTATAAATTTGTATTAATACATCCTAAATACTTACCTATAAGACAGAACCTCTCTTTTTTTTCTTTTCTTTTTTTTTGCATTTTTTTATTTTTATATTTTTTCTTCTAAATTAGAAATACAAGCAGTGTCAGTAAAGTTCCGGGACTGATAATGCAGTTTGTAATCAAACAGATTGATAAAATAGATTAATTTGCTATGTTAGGATTTTTTTGTTTCAAAGAATATATTAGGTTGTCCAGAAGTAATGTCGTTTTCATATGAACTAGCATTAACCTGTGGAAATTCCATCATTTGAAAAATTTTAAACTCAATTGAAGAAAAAAGAAAGTTCATATGATACTTGACTTTATTGTCCTCAAAATATGACACGCAATTTAAAAAAAAAAAAAAAAAAAAGAATCGTTCCTATCCCACCCAGTGTTGCCAAGTATGGTTTGCTATTTATTGCTAGAACTGTCTTTAAAAATGGCTAAAACCAGCTAGATTTTTCAATTTCTCAATTTCTCTTATAGAAAATAATCAAAATTCCAAAACAAATTAATAATAAAAATTTCACATTTACTTTCATTTCACTTATCAGATTCAATTTGTTATTGCAGATTTTAATAGCAAAGTAGGAAAAAGATGTGCCAGATCTCTCAAAAATGGCTGACTTGGCAACTCTGGTCCTACACTCTTCTTTCCTTCCTTCCTTCCCTCCCTTTGTCTTCATTTTGCAAGCAGTGGCAGCTTTCTTTTTTTTTCCTACTCCTTCATTAAAGTGCCTGCTGGGTATATCCTACAGGCACATCTATTAGCCCCCTCTCTCAGTAAAGTACTTCACAAATATGACATTTCATTAGAGAGTGGTGGTTGCAGACCTTAACTATTGTGATGATAGAAGTTTAAGATGGGGGGGAAAAAAAAAACAAAAAACGAACAAGTTATCTGAGTAATGTTTAATCGAAGTAGATTCCATGAGACAGAACACAAAATTTTGCTAATTTTTAAGAATGCTGTTTTTGGCTAGATTTTGAAAAATCATTTCTCCTTGAGTAAATTCTTGAAAAACTGAGTCATCATCATCATCAGAAAAGGATCATCTCGCCTTAGACGTATCATGATCTTTAACCCTTTAGGCACGATCGTCACTGAATTGCAACTATATCCCCCGCTCAGTCAGTGGATGATAAATACGACCATGAATCTGCTCTGGGTATGACCAATAGGTGGAAAACATACATCGGCACTATTCTAAAGTAGATTACTGCAGTCATTCTTTTCAGATTTTTGCTGTTGAAAGTGCAGGGCTTTTTGTAAAATGGTGAAGTTGTAATAAAAATTCTAAAATCCAAGATGGCCACCACCCAATGATGTCATCATATGCACATTGGGGATTTTTTTCCAACTTGAACCCTGTGCCATACTGATCATTTTCATTTCTAATTAGCAACCTTCTATTGTGAACCGTTCCCCTTCTATAGCCCCTCAAATAAAAAATTTCAAAATTGTCCCCTAAAACTTGAAAACTCATCTCCCTGCCAAAATGTCTGAGGCCAGAACTGAGCCATACAAGTTGATGTTTTAATCAGGGTCAGTAATTCTCATGCGAGTTCTTTGCTGAAGAAAAATCAAACTTTCTGTCCATTTTATTTATGGGTTGATGACACCAATCTTCAAAAAGTGAAGAATTGAAAAATTACAATTTGTAAATGAAGAAGTGCTGGCATATGTCCCTCAAAAGATACACAAAATTTGCTTTTGGCATAAAATCTGAAGGGAAAAATATTCGTTTTTGTTTTGAATGTTCCTACTGAATAAAATTTCTTCCCAGGGAGTTTAAATGTTATAAAACAAGAAATCCTACTTTTAGTAATAGTTGAATTTTTTTTTTTTTTTAATATGTAATACACACAGATATTCACCCATAATTTCGAAAGTATTGCTCCTAGAATGCTAATTTTTTTTGCAGTTCATTGCACTAAATTATCTCACTAACACTGAATAAAATGCTAACTTATATTGAAGCTTTATATCCAGAGAGCTGCTATATATAATCTTATATAAACAAGTTTTCTGCATACCGCAAAAGATAGAGACTGCGTTTTTTCTGAAACCTCTACAGAAAGTTATTGGGTTCTGTGCTGATTTTCTGTTTAAAGAAGAAAGGATGAGATTTTTAGCTCTTATGAAATACTAAACTTGCAAACTTAAATCCATGTTGAAAAATTTTAGGAGCTGTTATGTGAAAAATTATTACCCACCAAAAATCACTATTCCCTACCCCCAGTTGCAACAGAAGAATATAAAAAGCCATTATCAGCAATTTTCCATAAAGATAAACCTTGTGAATGTAAAACAAATATCAGTTTTGAATTTAATGTTATTTCCAAGGAATGATAGAGTAATAGGTGTCTTTTGAGGTACATATAACTGTACTAAATTAACACCGACTTGTAAATGCTTATATTTTTTTTAGTATAAATATCTATATTAAGGAAAAAAAGAAATGCCATAACTATCTGGACAATTTTTAAAAAATTCTTATCAGTGAAGTAGCCAGCAGTGTGATCCGAAATGGGTTATCTACAAATTCTGGTTCAAATCTCACTACCGGCTGCTTTGTTTATATTTGATACTCATTGGTATACAAGAAGCGAAATATATATTTTATTGTCTTATAACTTGTTTCAATGTTATTAATCTTGTGAGATTGCCAGAAACTTCTATTCTCACTCTTAGTTTCCTCTCTCTCTCTCTATATATATATATCTCTATCTCAGAATCTATATTTTCAGGAAGGCCTGTTCGATCTGTTTCCTTCAGTGTATGTGTCTCTCTTTATCTCTCTCTCTCTCTCTCTCTAAAAAAAAAAAACCCTCTATCTATCTCTCTTAAATATAGATTTTGCTGATTACTTTCTCCCTTTCAAATCCAGCATAGGCAAATTATGAAAATAAGAAAAGTCAATAAGATTTTCACTGTTGAAACCTATTTTATCATCTGACGTATTGCCCAGTAAATACTTATGTTACTCTTTTTTTTTCTTTTTTTTTTTCCTTTTTTTTTTAAATTTTCAACCTGCGGTTAACATTGCAAGGTCTATGAGAACCAAATTCACTTTCTTTCTGGAAAAAGTTGAACGCATCTGCAGAAAGAGAAGGGATGGCAAGAGAGAGATTTACTCTATTTATATCTCTGACTTATTTTTCCTGACATCACAGTAGAACGTTGCGATGTCATTCAAGAACAAATCTAAAAAATTATGTAAACAAGGTTGCAGGTTTCGAACAGAGTTTGCGCTTGTTTCTTCTTCCTCTTTACTCCATCTCTGTGACTTTTGGCACAGTGCAGCAAATGATCGTCAAATTCGTAAGACAATGAAGAAAAAGACTGTATGGCAGCTAGTAGGGGCTGGATTTCAAAAAGCGTCTCATCAGCCCAGTCCTGGGACTTTATTGCCTTGATTGTTTTTTCAAAATATCTTGGACTCTAAACAACAAAAATATAAAATATATAAAAAACGATGATTACACACACTTATATACACACACACACACACACACATATATATGTATATATATGTATGTGTGCGTGTGTGTATCTTTATATATATATATATATATATATATATATATATATATATATAATTTTTTTTTTTTTTTTTTTTTTTTTTTTCCACAAAAATGTACCTCCAAGTCTGGTGGCTGTATGGATATTTTTTTTATTTTCATTTTATTTTTTCAAGAATAAGTTCTTTATGTAAATTCCATTATTGATTTTTGAACTGGATGAATATATATATATATATATATATATATATATATGTATATATAATATATATATAATTTTTTTTTTTTTTTTTTTTTTTTTTTTTTTCCAAATAAAAAGTACCCCCAAGTGTGGTGTCCTTGGCTATGTGGATAATTTTTAAAATTTCTATAACAAAAAAAAAAACAATTATTTTTATAAGAATAAGTTTCTTATGCAAATTCTTTGATTTAATTGATTATTGATATTTGAAATGGGTTAATGAAATGATTAAATCTTTTAAAGTTTCTAAGCAATTATTTTTTTCAATATAGTGGTACCTCTCATAGTGAAGGACTTTTATAACAAAATTTCACATAGCAAGAGGTGAATTTCATATCAACATATTTTTTAATTGAATTTTTTTGTATAAATATTGAAAAGTGTCATGCACTCACACACACTCACACACACACACATACACTCACACAAACACAAGCACTCACACAAATGTATGGATATATGTATTACTTTCTCAGATCAATGAATGTTTTGCCCCCAAAATCTACTAATTATATTCAATACATCCATGGAATAGTTACAGTTCAACAAAACGTAAAATTCTATTCTTTTTATGTCACCCGAAGAGTCTACTAGATAGATATGTGGAATTAACAGATCTGGAGACGTAAAAAAGTGTTACACATACAAAAAAAAAATTTTGCGTTTCATTTATGTGGATTAATTTAGGTATTCACATGAGATTGCCGCTCACCGTCCTGTAGATAAAAATGTGTAGACTATAATCAGAAACTGTTGACATCAAAATAGGTTTCCTCAGTTTTTAAATCTGGCTGGTTGTCATGCATACTGGATGCACCAATTGAGTTAAAGGGCTGAACATTTACTCCTTATATCGTGAAAAAAAAGTTGATTCTTTTTTTTTAAATACCCATCCCCAATTTAGTGGACTTCTGTAGTGGTCACCGCTTAATAAAAGGTGAGAGAAATAACTCATTTAAGAAAAAAAAAAGAAAAAAAAAGAATTTTTTTATTGATTACTCCACACGTGGCACACTGACAAGAGATGTTGGCAATATGATGGTTTCTCTCAAGTGACTAACCAGACCTGTTAATGAATTATCTAGATCAGTGGTTTTTAACTTTTTGAGGCTCAATGCCCCGTGTTCATAAGGTATTGAATCAAGGAAAATATCTGTAAAGAAACAAATTCTTTGTAGAAAAAAAATCCTGTTACATAAACTTGAGAGATATTTGCTAAAATTTCTGTACTTTCTTTATGGTTTGAAATTTATTAAAAACAACACAATTACCTCGTCACTTTAATAGTTAATGAGTTAAGCCCTAGTCACTATGGAATCTATTGTAAAATTAGTAATTAATAGTATTGTGTAATTGAGAATCAATAGTCTCGTAGAATTAGGGATTAATCAGTCAAGCCTCAACTCTACTCAACTTTGAGTCACAAATGGTCTTCGCAATATATTCAAGTTGCCTCCTTGTGGGACATACGTTTCATGTTCAGAATCACTGATCTGGAATATGTTTTTACAGAGAATCCATCTGTGATTTTTTTTATCAGTTTGCTTTTTAACAAGTCCTTAAAAATATGGGCGTTCAATCTTTGTGTCCAAACAGAGTTCTCTCTTTAACAAATAAAAAATTTGGCGGTGCAAAAAATCAGCGCGGAAATGTTTGAACATTTTTGATGTTTTTTGGCCATTCAAGAATTTATCTAGCACTTTTTGACAATCAAACTTGTGCGAAGATATTTTTTGAGTAGGCAACACCTACTGTCTGCTTACACCTCTGAAAAACGGACCTCTAACTGTCAAGCTTGAGATAAGCTCTCAGGTAACGTATGATATGGGCTTTTCTCTTCTATGTGTTCATTTGTTTACAACGTTTCATCTGTGCACCCTCCGGCCTTTGTCAGCTATTCCTGGTCCCAGAGTGCATGCTCGATTGGACTGGTCATGTTACATCCGATTTCTGTATATACTGTATGTCAGGGTTGTGTTTTAAGTGTTGAATTCTGAGTTGCTTCCCTTGCATTCGATGATTTGTTTGGATTTTCTGAGATGTCCATTTTCAACAAGACGTTCCCGAATGCTATCAATATTGATGCTCAGTCGCCCAAGTGGCTCTACTGAAAAGAGTAACATGTGTCCTTTCCTCCCTGGTGTCGTTTTCGTTGTGAGCAAATGAAAACGTAGATGAGGAAAATAGTCCGACCACATCATACACAATGATCGTAGAACCAGAAAAAACAATTTTGGTTGCTTAACTGTTTCACTAAGAATGAAGATTGTAGGAAAAAAATCATAATGCATGCTAATGCGAGTTAGAAAAGAAAAACAAACTTCATAATATATGCTAATATGAAGATAGGAAAAAAAAAGTCATAATGCACATAGAGTTGGAAGAAAAAGTTGTAATGGATGCTAATGCGAGTTGAGGTAAAAAGTTATAACTTATAGACATTTTCCTGCCACACATTAGCATATTTTATGACCTCTCCCCCTTCCGTGAATTTTTCTCCAATCACCGAAATGAATAGGAGTCCATATACTGACAACCCACTTGATGGTGCTTTTTTTTTTCTTTTTTTTTTTTTTTTTCTTTTTTTTTTTTCCAAAAAATGGTTTTCTCTGGCCTCATTTTTAAATAAAAAAAAAGAAAGTATTTCTCAATTGCAAAACAAATCATCACTGTTTTTTGCTGATATTGTCAAGAAGAATAATGGTTGCATATATTCTTCCATTCATCTTCTGAAAATTTTTCATTTTTGTTTTTTTTGTTTTTTTGTTTATTATTATTATTATTATTATTATTATTATTATTATTATTATTATTATTATTATTATTATCAAACCAAGTATTGTAATCCATTGTAATAATTTCGACTACTATTTAACTTCATCCTAATCTAGTTGCTTCCGTCACAATTCAACTCAGGATGCTTTCATCCGAGTTTTAGAAGTTTTTAAAGAGTGAGATTTGGACTTGTGCTAGTACTGTAGCTAAGTGATGAAGCAGCTGGGGACGTAAACCTGGCTTCCTTCAGGCAAGAGGATGGTGATGTAGAATCTCACGGGGAGCAAATTCTTTGTGCCTGATCCACACTTTTTGCTCGCTGCCATAGATGAACGGTCAATGTTGAGTTGTGATAAATGTAGCTAAAAATTGAGATGAAGTTGAGTTGCAGACTAAATTAGCTCAATGGGCTTTATTTTTTGTTTGTCGTTTTGTCTCTCTTTTTAAATGATAAGAAACCTGACAAAATGTTTTTCTTCTAAACTGAACTTAAAATTGAGGTCAATAAAGCCCTGTATTTGTCTTTCAAGAAATGATGAATCAAATTTTTCCTTTCATTTTGAGTTTCTGTTTTATCTTTCTATCAAATATTTGAAAATAGTGCGTCAGCCTAACCAAACAATTGTGCATTTTATGATGAAAGTATGTAATTTGGTACACTTGGAGCCAAAGGTATTTTTCAAAAATTATAAGCCGTTATGAATTTTCAATATTTTGCCCATAGCAGCCATTTTTGGAAATTGCTGCCAGCGACAACTGTTTTAAGATCAATTTTCTTATCAGCAGTGGATATGATATAATATTGAGGACATAATTTCCCCAAACTATGTATGATATATAAATTCAACTAATTATATCCTCAGTATCATTATATCAGTCTCAGTCACCCATAAGAAAATTGATAATAAAACAGTCGTCTTTGGCAGCCATTTTGCTCGAAATCATATGCAATCACAAAATGCACAATTGGTTTGAAATTTTCAGCTATGATGTCACATTTGAAAAAAAAATCACGGCATAGTAAAATTATGAAAATAACAAAAGGGCAGGTAAGATTTTTCAGCATTGAAACTTGTTTTATAAGGGTACAATTTGGCATTTATTTATCCACAAGTCAATCCTTGCTATTTAAAAAAAAAGTTTAATATTTAAATGATTTTGCAATTGCATGGTACTTATTAAATATCGAAATCTATGTTGTCTGTATTTTCTTGTTTAAGTTTGACCAGAATGAACCTTGATTTTTCCATGCGTTTGCAAAAAAAAAGGTAATTAAGGGAAACTACTCAATAATAAGCATTTGACAGTTATCTCCCTTGACTGATGGTACAGACAGTCAATATAGACATACAGTATAGTAGTATGCGTAGTATAGAAGTAGATTTTGTTTGTTTTTTCATTTGATTCAAAATAAAAATTCATTGCACGTAACCATTTTTGGTGATCTTCCATTTTATGTCAATAAGATGGAAGGCTAATCCCAGATGGCCAAACCATCACCCAAGAGAAATAACCAATCGATGATAAACACAATGGGCTTCAGAACCGTGTTGTAGTAAATCATAATATTAGTTTGGTTGATTCAAAATATGCTTCCGTACATAGGAACACGATTGAAGGTAACTTGGTTCATCTGATATTTCCTAGCTTGCTACTCGTATTTCTTCCTCTCAATCTCTGCGGATAAGCCATAGATCTGACTGATTGACTGTCCATCATTGTTTAGCTACTAAGCACCTCAGGGTGGGTCAAACTGAAGTTTGTAACCCTCGAGCATCTTATGAAACACCTCTGTTATTGTTATCTTTTGCTTGAGCATCCCCTGTCATTCCTCGAGTTACCGAGATCTTTGGTAAATTCACTTAGCTACTGGACCAAACCAGGTATTCCAACCAATCTCACCAACAACCGTTCTGTGGATCTTCAAGTACAATGTGGGCGTAGAAAGCATTGGCAGGGTGAGACCAGACTGAGTGAGGGAGTACCTATCACACCATCTTGGTGGCCCAGCCACAGTTGAGGCAGTGGGTGGGTGCATAGACCGAAATAATTATCTATCTGTCTGTACTATGTACCTGTTTGACAGGTAGGCCTTCGAATATCATAAAAGCTTGGAATGGTAGGTATATATAATAATGGTATCTAAAGTAGGTTTTTATTAAAGTTCTATTGAGAATTTAAACAAATAAGTGTTAAACTTTTGTAGATGAGTAATGTTAAAAGAATGAACAGAAAAAAAACAGCAGGTCTATTAGGTCACTCGATAGAAACTGTCATGTGACCAATGTCTTTTGGCAGCGTATCATGTTGGGGATGATCTATTCAAAAAAGGGGTCATCAATGAATAGCTCCTGTTACCTTTTATTTGGTTGTGATCTATAAAAAAAAGAACTACTGTAAATGCTGCCAGATACACACTTAGTTATTAATTTAGCATAAACTTAGATTGTAAATTAAATTATACCCCTCTAAAAACCTATTTAGGGGGAGAATTTTCAGAAAATGTTTTTTGTAGACATAATAAGGAGGAAATGTTTGAAGTTTCAGCCCTCTAGCTCCATTGATGCAGCCTGTACATATGATACATACATAGCCAGCCAATCAGCCAGACTAAGTTAGAAACTGAAGAAAACTTTGTTGACAATTTCTAACAGTCAATTTAACCAGGCGAATTTTGTGCAATGGGTATCTTTTGGCCACTATAAAGCTTGTTGAGTCACTTCCTATTCATAGAATTAGAAACTGTGAACTAAAACTGTCAACATAAGTTTTCTTCAGTGTTTAAGTGATTCTGGCTACCTGGCTACATATTTGTGTATATATATGTCACATTTATACATAGGTGTATGGGCCAAGGGGGCAGGAAAAATGCCTCTTCCCACCCCAAAAAAAGAATTACCCCAAGAGTTCCTATACGTTCATATATGCATAGGCCCCCACTAGGGGGCTTTAAGCTCCTTATTATGTTTAAGGAATTTTGATTTTTTTTTTTATCTTTGCTTCTCAGTTGTGCTATATTACACTCTAGTTTGTGCCTGGCTGTGGTCGCTTGTTTTTTTTTAAATTCAAAGTTTTCAATGACACAACAAAAGGCAAGATAATTTATATGATCTAATCGTAGATTTGGGGCGACAACGTTTTTTGTTTCTTAACTGAAAATGATTTATAGCTGTTAATAAAAATACATTTGTGAATATAATGCAAGAAACAGTTATCTTGATAGTCTTCCAATTCATGAAAATGAACGATGATTTTTTTTTTTTTTACCATATATTACAGCGGATAAGGTGACCTCTAGATAAGATGAGACCCCTATATACACTATATCTGGCCTATAGGATGACCCCATTTTTGAAGAGTCTCATACAGAGCCAGTAGTATTGCCTCATTTTTGCATCTCATACTCCATTGCAGCGTTTCCAAACTTTTCTACCCTCGAGAACCCCTTGAAATGAATTCTGTGTTTCAGGGAACACCTACATAAAAATAATTATATATCTTTATTATTCTTATTTCATTTTCTTTCATACAGAAAAATTTCATAAGGCAAACATTAGTTATTTTGGGACTTGAATCAATTATCAAAAAAATATACAAAGTTTATTGACAATGCAAAAAATAACAGAAATCAAACTGCTTGTTCAAGAGACCTCACAAGGAGGTTTTCACTTACATGATAAGTATCTGTATGCACTGAAAATTACCTTAAATAACCAATATCCTATATGAAACATATAAACAGAACAAAAATAGATAATAACTAGTACATTAAGTATGTTGTATAGGTCAAGGTAATGTTATTTTTTAATCCAATTTAGATGATAAAATTTACTTATCTAATGAGACATTTGCTCTTGCCTTTTGGTGTACAAATACTCAATTTGGAGTTGAACTTTGAATTGATATTCACTGATTTCATCCTCAACTGAAAGGAGACAATTTCTGATTTCGCTTTCAATGCTTGTTGAATGAGAAAATAACGTTTGCTCACGCATGCAAGAAGTTGAAGACTGTGGCAGTATATTTGTTGCTCCCTTATAAATGGCAGGATGTTCTTCTCTCAGTCATATACAGAATTCATGCAGGGATAGGTCAATAAATCTCATCTTGATAGTGTGATCAGACTGCAGCACTTAGAGTTCTTCCTCTTCTCTCAATGTCAAGTTCTCGGGATGAGCATTTGATTCAGACTATGGATCCCTTACCACATCATATACTTCTCTTGAAAGGGAGGGAAATGTTTGATTTTGATCAACAGTTTGTTCAGGTGTGTTTCAATAAAACTTGAAATTAGCTGATCTCCTCCTTCACTCTTGAGCCCTGGTAGTTGTTGAAACATATTTCTTTTTGCAACATGCTTTTTTCTAAAGATTCACTCTTCTTTAAAATTCCAAGAATCTTGTCATATGAAGTCAATATATTTTCTCCAGGGCTTTTAAAGGCTGATTCATGTGATGAAAAATGACGGCTGAGTAGGCTAGCCTCTGCAAGCGTTTCTCACCATCAAAGCACTTGGCAAACTCTGGCTTACTGTATTCTTGGAAGTATTCCTGCAAATTCATTCATTTCAAACATCCTATTTAAAAATTCTCCCTCTGTTCAATCGTCAAATTTTTGTACATGGACAAAGAGCATGTAAATCTCTTGCTAAGTTTTCACACTGATTTCAAGCATTTTGGAGTGAAATGGTCCTTGTTTGATAAAGTTCACCATTTTTCGAGTCTAGTTACATCATAAATGTAAGACTACAAGCTCAAACCCCTGAAGTATTTTTATTTTAACCGCCTACACTTTCTTGTCTTTAATTCAGAGTGACCATTACCCAACAAAAGGTGAGAGAAGTAACTTATTCATCAATCAGCCCCACCTTCTCATAATCTTTAATTGATAATTTCCAACATGGCATGTTGCCAAAAGATGTTGGTCAATAATGGTTTCTACTGAGTGACTCATCATTATTGATGTATAATATATACAATATATATATAATGTAAAAGAGTAAATCACATGTAATTAGCAAAATGCATATGTCTTATGTTATGCTATGGGATGCAACTGGCTTAGTAAAATCGAATTTCATTCTTTTTCAAATGACACTGGTTCGATTTCAAGTCAATTTCAATGACCTTGGAGAATAGTGTTCCACTGACCACAGATGGATTTCAAAAACTTTTTGTAGCTGAATTTAAAGAACAATAGAAGAATAGAAAAGTTAATGATAAAAGCCTTTCTATTATGTCCATACACAGAGTTTACTCGATAAAACTATTATACAATAGTAATTTTGGATGATAGGGGTATACTATTCAAAGAGTTTTTCAGTTGTTTGTATTGTTGAAAGGATCTTTTGAGCCTCCTCCAGTTGTACTATCCGAATATGATGGTGGCAAAACAATTTTTCCTGATGGACATTCCAATTTCAACAAGGGACCAGGTATGGAAATCCAGGCCTGACAAGGAAAGAAGGAGATATCACCCAAATCCAATGTTATAGCGTTTGCAAACATTGGAAAAAAATCTGTTTACTGCTATCACATTCGGATAGTGCCCCTGAAGAAGGCTGTAGAATGGATTGGTCGGAACACTGTGCCAACAACACAGGCAACAAGGAGTTCAAATGTCTGAAAAACTCTCTGAATGTTAATGACCCTCTTCAAGACTATAGACAGGGTGTATACTACTATGTTCTAATGAATGGTCAAAAGCAGCATTGTGTGTATTCATCTGATGGTAATATAATAGAATACACTCCAGTGATGGCCTTGAATTTCTTTTCTTAGTTTTCCCCACACGCATTCAACCAACTTAGTATGAGCAACGGGATCGACAGAGGAACCACACACCAGAGTTGTGAAAATAAAACAATATTCCTGACTCTGTGAGGGACTATACTACTTGTGCCATAATACATTACAGCAGGTCTTTACGTTGTTGATCAGCTTTAGATTATACACTGAAACACTGAAGATCAAAACCAATTTTAACCTTGGCTCAATGGTATGGACAAGAGTTAAGTTCCTACATTTTTTGTTTACTCATGGGCACACTAAGCAAGGCCACTTTTTACACAAAAGGATTAGTGAGAAGTTATTAATTTGTGTCAGAATCAATAAAGTTTTGCTCATTTTACTTGTAGCCAACTCTCAGTGAACTCATCTTCTTGGTAAATCAGAAATAGACAAAGCACACTAACTCTTAAATAAAAGTGACACTCATGTTACTTTATTCGTGTATATACATCATATAAGGAAGACAAATATGGCATCCCATTTTTTTTCACTGTCAGAGCCACCATGCACTGTACAAGTATAATAACTCAAATACAATCAAATATATAGATGGGTTCTTAATTATAACAATCTGTGCCACAGAATTGAGACCAGTAAAAATAAAAAAAATGTTGAAATAGCCAAGATGGAAACACTAAAACGTGACATGTTTAAATTGGAAACTAAAAATGACTAGAAAAAAAAGTAATACAAGTGTTAGAATGACTTATATGAGTTACAAACACTAAAAATGAGAGGCAATAAGAGAACAGGAATAAAAACAACTAGCATTTGGTAAGGCACTTGATCACCCTGGACTTAATGATGTCAAGATAGCAATTGTGGAGAAAAACATTCAGAAAGGAGTTTAATCCTCATGTCAGATATTCTTGTGAAGCTATTTATGTGGAACTTGCAGCAAGTCCTTGATGTACTTAGAAAGTATGGATCGCAGATAGTGTTTTGACTGAAAATTTCTGGACAACAGGGACTGGGGAATTCCTAGTCAGAATACCACTGTAAGGAGCGATTCCTGTGACCACTCATAGGGAAGTGGCTGTTCTGGGGGTGCAAGTTTGGAAAGGGCAAGATTATGGTGTGTGGAGCTGCCTGTCCTAATTGTCATTTAAAAAAAAATTTTCCGTTGGTTGTACGAAACTACAGCTACAAAGTGTTTTGGTCAATACTCTTCAGTGTTGCCAATTCAGATGATTTTATCACTCAATTTAGATAATTCTACAGAGCGGAAGTCAGAGAGTATAATCTATATAAATATCAAGAAAGATCTATAATCTTTTATTTTTTTAAAGATTTATTTTCATTAAATTTCTCAAGAACCGCTGATCCAAACAAATTTAAAATCAACACTGCAGTGCTTTATGTACTGACTGATACATCTGTTGAATGCCAACTTCATACAATGGCCTGTCATCCAGTAATCACAGTGCATACCCACAGATTTCTCCAATTGTAGTGATGTAAAAACTGTATGGTGTGTTCTCTGTGACCAAACCTCAACTGAATTTCATTTATAGAATGTTACCATTGTTGTAATAAATTCATCTTAGAGCCTAATATGTATTATGATCTGAAGCCTTGTTAAATTTTTATTTCTTTGGGAATGCAATTAATTTCACACCTTCTTTACCCAGTAGCACACGTAGGCTGAGCAGAGAGACATCAAAAGGGGAAATGTGTAACAGAGCACAAGAGCGTGTTCAAACAAATAAATTTTATTTGTGTGAGAAATCCTGAATACACTTGATGAATTTTCATTTAAAAGCATTTGGCTTTTAAGAATTTTTTCTCACAAACATAAGGAAATGATGTTTAACAAAACTTCATCAAGTCACGACGTACTGCACTTATATAAGAAACCTAGACTGATTTCAACCAAGTTTAGAAAAAGGTTTGAATGTTTTGGAAAATTTCTTTAACCTAAACTCAAAACACACAGATACAATAAATTCCTTTCTATGTCCAATGGGTTTGATTTACTATTATCTCATCTCACACGTGCATTTAAAATGGTTCAAACCAACCCAAGCGTTTAGAGAAACTTCTGTCATGTTCTAAATTGCTCTTTGAACAGCAGTGCTACAACAACGACAAAACAAATTTTCATGAAAATTACATCTTAGTACTGACAGTTTCAAAATCTTATTTACAATTTTACCACAAGTAGCAAATGTGTTGACTTACTAAAGATTCTATGGTAGAATCTTCAATCAATGCAGAAGTGGTGGTGACGGAAAGGGTGTAATGTCATAGTTATACATTTCATAGACTAAGTTCTGTTTCTTTTGGACATCTATGAATTTTTTTTTTTTTTTACCAGAGCTCATTTTCTGATAACTCTTTTATAGAAATACAATGAGGTGTGAGCGTAGACTTCAATTTTCCAAAATGTCAACTTCAGTTCTTAAAATAATACTCAAATATGTATCAAAGATTTGCCGAAAATTTTATACCTATTTTTGTCTTCCTGTTGGATTACCCTACCCCCATGGTTTTCTCTTCATTTCTGAACAAATTAAGAGGTTTTGGGCAGTGAAGGGTTCAGGGCACTAGGTTCATGGTTTGTAAAAATGGAAAATTTGTTGCAATGTGGACTCACTTATAGCACTGTTAATCATTATGGAGCCCTATTTCCGTGTTATAAAGGGTCAGCAGTGTAGTCATTTTCTCAAAAATATTAATGGTGTTAAAATTATTTTAAAAGACCATTATATATATATATATATATATATATGTTTTCTCAGCTTATTCAAGATTCTGGTTGGTTGGCTATTGTGCATTCATGTCATTGCGGGCTGAAAAATTTGAACATTTACTCATTATTGAATGGCCTCCATTCTGTCCCTACAGACAATAGAATGTCCCCATGGGGGCATATATCTGGATGAAGTATATGAAGATCCTGGGATGCCTGGCTGTCAGCATTACCCTCTCCGACAGCAATATGTCTGACATCAACCTGGCTGCAGGAAGGACATTAAACCACCTTAAAGTGGTGCCACTCCTTGGTTTGGAACCAGAGTTGTCTTCCTAAATTGGTTGCTTTCCCAAGGTCAGAGAGCTCCATCCGGGGAAAAAGAAAAAAAAAGAGGGAGGGAAAAAAAAGGAGGGGGAAAAGAAGAGAAAGAGAAAATTAAGAAAAAAAAAAAAAGGGGGGGAAGAAAAGTAATGAAGGATAATAAAAAAAGCAAAAATAAGATGAAAGAAAAAATGAAAAAAAAATAAAGGAAAAATGAAAAAAGATAAAAACAAAAGAAAAATAAAAAAAAAAATAAAGGAAAAAGCAATTTTTTGTTTTCACACCCTCTTGAAAATACAGTTATCCCTTACCATTTGCAGGAGTGAGGGGCACCAAAGGGCAGTGAATGCACTAAATCTGCAAATAGTTTTTACTGGCCCCCCCTCCTCCTAACGCTTCCAGTCCACAAAACCCGTGAATCTTGTGCCATAATCCTTTCGATAACAAAACACAACCATTACCAAATTGTAATTGTACATATGAATAAATGAGTAAATGAATAGACAATTTTGAATTTCTAAACTTTACTTCAATTTTTCTGATGACAGAATTTTCTGAATTACAGCAGGATTTACACAGAAATCCTGTTAGTATACCAAAGTATTTTTTCTACAACTAATTTTGTTATTTTCTTGCAGTTACAACCAAAATTAAACTTTCAAAGAAGATTTGATTACCGCCATATGTTTTAAAAGAGCATTCAAGAAGTGCATGATAGATGCTTAAAAAAAGAAGAAAAAAAAAAAGAAGAAAAAAAAAAAGAGAAAAGGAAAAAAAAGACCATAAATTCAATGTAATTGCAGTGCATAAATGACTTTTTCCTTTTTGTGCTACTATTTACCAACTGAAGATTAATAGCTTCAGATTTGCATCTTATGGACAAAGATGGCAAAAAATTTGAATATAAAAAGAGTGGCTTCAAAAAGATAATTCTATGCTAGTCATATCCTTAAGTAGAGTCAAACCATGTTTTTTGAAACCGTAAAATAGTTAAAAAACCTTTGTTTTAGCAAAATTTTGCCGCTGACCAACTTACATTCCATTGAGGAATAACCTTCAAGCTGCGAAACTGCCACAACAAAATGGAAAAAAAGTTGTGTGCACCAAGTACTGTGAAGCATATTCCCTGGGAACGTGTTTTTTTTGTGGTACACCCCAAAATATTCACATTAAATAAACTGAACAGCAAATAGAAATCCCATGAATGACAAGAGATAACTGTACTTATAAAATACATTAGTATGGTATCTGTAAAAAAAAAAATGATGGGATTATTCATGTATTGATAAATCATACATTTTAGAAAGAGAATTTTTATTTCAAACATGCAAAAAAAAAAAAAAAAAAAAAAAATGCATACTTTGAACATAATTTATTCTTCAATAAATTTTCTACAACTTTATATTTTCTGCCTTAAAATTTTTTTTTTTTTTTTCCGAATCAATGAGGCAACTGGAATGGTGAAAAATAAATTTCTTTTTTATAAGAAAAAAAACACCAGTTTTAATCAAGAAAAGTCAGAGATGTCAATATCTGTTTCGGATCAACTATGACATCGGTATCAGTGATAATAGTCATGATATACAAAACAAATGTTAGATGGTGTTTGCATTAAGCTAAGCTGATATCACACGTACATTTGGTTGTTGATTGGATTTTGTCAGATTGCTGACTATATCAATGATCAACCATCAACACGAGGGCTCTTAAGACCTTAAAAAACATCTAGAGTCCTGTGTGGGTTTGAATCTTAGCTAGATGAAAGTTCTTTTTTTTTTTCTCTCCAATCAACTCAGATGTCACTGCCAATCAGAAGGGGAGGAAAAAAAATTTAACATCTTGTCCTTTTGAACAAGATAAATTTAGAAAAAAAATGGCAACCTTTCGGCATCATCCTGAAAAACCTAGGATGATGAATGATACTTATTTTAACATTTTTACATTATTTTGGCCTCATTTTTGGATGTAAAACTGACATATGAAAGTTATAAAAACCAAACATTGGACTAACTAATTGCTAATAAATGGTTTTATGTTAAAATGAATTATTTGCTTTGGAGTTGTGTCAAATTAAATGTGCATTCAGCGTACTTAAAATATTGTTTGACAAATGGGCGAGAGAAAAGTTTTTACTTCAATGAAACATTGGTTTCAAATTGGGGATGGGGGATTGGGTGAATAAAAGTTTCTTGCGGAAAGTTTATCAATTTTTTTTTCCATAATCAACTTGACCACTTTTTTTTGGAAAAAAAATTCTGATGTAGTTATCTTTGTTTTGGATGAGTTAAGCTGAATGAAATTTCAATTAAATCATAAGAATCATCAGATTGTAGAGCAACACAAGCTTAATTTAAGCATAGGCAAACACTCAAGACACAAGCTTTGCTTAACCCTCTTCTGTTTGTTTCTATCACACTAAAGCAAAGAGCCAGCCAGCCCACCAAATTACCTGAGCTTTTTAAAACTCAAGATTAAAAATATAGATAGATTTAAAAATCTAAAAAATGACCAGAAAAAATATGAATTTCAGCTACATGATTATTCCTTCGTACTTTTGTGCACACAATCCATATTAAAGCTAGTTGGACCCATGGAAATTACACGGACTTTGACAATTAAGATTATCCATTGTCTGATGCCTTATCTCTTCTCTCTCTATGCCTGTATTTTCTCATTCTCTCCCTACCAAACTTGGTTGCTGGTCCATGACTTCATCCAAATATTATACAAACATAGATTATTTTTGCCTGAACTTTTTAGATGATGGATTGTCTTTACGTACAGATTTTTTATGGACTGTTGTCCTCGTCTTGGTTCATCTTTTGAACACAATGTTTTACAACACCTTCCTCAAGAAGGCTATAGGGTACAACAGCCGTAGCATTGGGTTAAAAAAAAATGAACTTAGATAAGGACAACATTCTGGCAAAAATCTATCCATAAAGATTGATTAGTTTTGTATGGTAATCATTTGGCTTCAAGCCAAAAGCAACATGATTTCACAGGGAGCTTATTCTTGATTTAATTTCTGATTTACTAACTGCTGTATTTGACTGTCAAAGTTAGTTTGTGATAAAAAGCAACCAAAAATCCAGGATGATGAAAGATATTAACAAACAAGAACTGAGAGTCCAATAAGGCGTCGATTATAAAGTTTGAAGCCCATTATTGCCAGATCATGTGACTGTGAGTTGAAGATTTTTATAAGTAATCTTATCAAAGGACACATTTCCACCAAGTTTTTAAAAAAAAATCTCTCAACTGAGACTCAATACGGTGGCAAACTTACCAACTGACTGACAGAGACTCTTATAGAGACCGCCTCAAAAATCAAAAAGTTGTCAATATTCTCTCTTTAAAATGTTAATTCAAATTTAAAAAAAAAAAAAAAAAATCTAAAATCATAATTAAATTGAGCAATCAAAAGTACAGCTATCTTTGCTTTGACAAAGCCAGAAGACAGTAGCCATTTTAAGTGACAAAAGTGGCTAGATTCTTCAATGACCAGCTTTTGAAGTCTAAAAGTCACAGGATTTTCCAATGACTAGTGGTAAAAATAGCCAGAAGTTGCTAGATTTTTCAACGACTAAAATTTTTGATTATTAAAATGGCTAGATTCCATTTTATTTTCAATATCGAATCACCGTAGCCCCACAAAATGGGGGACCAACCAGCCAAGAGGGCTATGGATTCTTCTCTCTTCGAGAGTCCATGTTTCTGTGTGTGAGTGTATGAGTGTGTTAGGGGGCATTCTTGGTCACGTTTTTGGGGCTACAACCTTGAAAATCTGCATGATTACACAACCAGGGACCAGCAATGCTCAAATCTTTTGCTGTTTTTTTTCTTCATAATTCTGAATAAAAGATCCATTTCTTTCTGGATAATTAGTACTAGTGCAAGTGTTAACATCTAGTCAATATGTTGTATAATTATACTTTTTGGAGCCTTTGTATGAGTTTTTAGAGTGCATATCATCATCATCAGCCATTATATATTCACAACTGGACTAGAGCCTCTCCAATCTCCTTCCATAATGACCGCAATTGCTAACCTTTAGTATGTCATACCAGCAAACCGTTCTATCTCATCCCACCATGTTGTGTCTGGTCTTTTCTTACAGCATTTACTGTCCTGTAGACAACAATTGGTTAGCTTTTTGCTCCATCTGTTGTCATCTCTTCTTACTAATTATCCAGCCCATCTCCATTTTTGTTACTGAATTATTTGTATAATATCCTCCAGTCTAGTCTTTCCTTGGATCGGTGCTGATCCATCTCTTTTTAGCCCATAAAGTTATACCTGATTGTGTGCATGTTTTATTTTTAGCTATTAACTTATCTGGATATGAATTATACCCAACTTTGTCCATTTTTAAATCCATTCATAGAAAAATCGAGTCATTTTAGAGCTAGGAAATGGCTACCATCTTCTGGGCTGTGTAACAAAGAAGAAAGCCAAATGCAGAATTAATCTTGTGCACAGAAAAGAACACTATCTTCTTTTCAAGAAGTAACCAAGAGAAAAGCTCAATGTCATCCCAATCACTAGAAAACTCAAGTATAGAGGTTTAGAAAATGTTTCCCGATTTCTCTCTGTTGGCAAGCTATTATAACTGCTCAAGCTGGTTGTGTCAGGTTCACGGGTCTCGCCAGCTTCGGGGGCTACCCTCTCGCCGTCGTCAGCTTCGGGGGCTACCCTCTCGCCGTCGTCAGCTTCGGGGGCTACCCTCTCGCCGTCGCCAGCTTCGGGGGCTACCCTCTCGCCGTCGCCAGCTTCGGGGGCTACCCTCTCGCCGTCGCCAGCTTCGGGGGCTACCCTCTCGCCCTCGCCAGCTTCGGGGGCTACCCTCTCGCCCTCGCTAGCTACGGAGACTTCCCTCTCGCCCTCGCTAGCTACGGAGACTTCCCTCTCGCCCTCGCTAGCTACGGAGACTTCCCTCTTGCCCTCGCTAGCTACGGAGACTTCCCTCTTGCCCTCGCTAGCTACGGAGACTTCCCTCTTGCCCTCGCCAGCTACGGAGACTTCTCTCTTGCCCTTGCCAATTTCCAAGATTTTTTCTTCATGTGTAAGGGCTGTCATGATTGGCAAAGATTTTGTTGAATCCCTGTCCTCTGTAACATGGAATGTTCTTACGTGATTGGTTAGATTAGATTCTGAAGTGTGGTCCACTGCCAGTTTTCCGAAGGGTTCTTTCTGATTGTAAACTGCCTCAGGCAGGGATGTAAAATCTTCGGCTTGATTTGAGGTTGTTTTCTCCAAAGCTTTTTTTTGAAGATCAATTATTTCACGCATTGGTGCTATGCCTGACTGCTGGAAATCAGAGTTACTAGAAGAGAGGGTGGAATTTTGTGTGTCAGACATTGCAGGTAAACTTTGCGAAGTGTTCGTGAATGAACCTTCAATAAAAGCTGCAGACATCATTTCATCTGTCAATGAAAGGGTGGCCTGTCGGACATAAGAGTGTTCTATTCTGAGTTCTCTTTTCAACTGCGTGTAAGCATTCTTATCTTCGCAATACATTCTATCCATCAAGGTGCCGAGTGCTGTCTCAGGATGAAGATCTGCAAAAATCAAGAATATTCAGCATTAAAAAAGTTACAAAAAAAAAAAAGAAAAAAAAAAAAGGAAGCATAATTAAGGTGTCCCGCATTATAATGCAGATGTTGGGGTCAAAGAGAGGCATCCACATCACAACTGTTGGGAGGTGATATTTAAGGGCAGGCAATAGGTGGAAGAAGGCCAACATATATATAACCTGAAGCTACTCTATGTAACTATATGACCCAGTTTTCCCCATCTCATCAGTGGCCTCAAGGAAATGGGTACCACAATAGAGTGTATCTGTAAAAAGCAAGTAGCATTGAAAGTGTTGACAGACAAGAGCCATAAGTTCAAAAGTGCGTCCACCATCAATGAGAGTAGTACTGGGATATTTTCTCTTATATCATAGCAGCAGGTGAAAAAAATAGAAATTGATTGGAATTTCCTTCCAATAACATCTTTTCCTTCCTCCTTCTTCATTAACATAATTTCATCTTTAAAGTTGACTAGAAAAAGTCAGCAACTTCAAATGATCACTTACTTTAGCAGTCTGCGGATGTGTAAGCAGAGAGTGGAGTAGAGTACCATGTTCTATTTCCTGAGTTGGAACCGTTATCACTGTTATGTGTTGAAAGGGGAATATACATGTCCAAATTCATGTTGAAAAGTTATAGGGAGAAATGAACACCAGATAACCGCATACATGTATAGCTCCACATGCATTCAAAATACATGTAACCGACGGGCTATATACTAGAAAATATGGTATTTAAATTTGCTTTACTACTTACCATATCTGATGATGTAAGATTCCCATTTTGTCATTACAGACGGAATGTCTCTGAGACAAGTTCTCAAAGAATAGCTTGGTTCCAAAGAGTTGCCATGTCCCAAAGAGAGGCTGTCTCTAATATCGTCCTCTGAATGGAAAAAAAAAAAATTTAAGAAATAATGAAATCAGGTAGGATAATGTGACAACTGTAGTCTCTAAAAAGTAGCAAAGGGTCCTTCCTTCTTTTATACATGCACGTGTTTGTTCCAGTGCTTATGGTCATACCGTTTTGTCTGAGACTTGAAAATTGGCATCAGTACTCCATTAGACCCTTCTTAAAAATTTGAAGAAAGAAAAAAAAAGATAAATAAATAAAAACACACACATACACTAAACCTTTTTTGACAGATTTTTTCAATGGCATCAAGATTTTGCAGAAATCTTTTACTCTATTTAGCAGTGGAAGACCAATACATTGTCCACCACACGAATATCAAGAATATTCTAAATTGCAGGTCTTGTCTATTACTGTTAACATAATCCAGATCTTCCTGATAGAATTTCACTTGATTTAGTAGGTGATTCATTAAGCAACCTATGCATCAATGTTTTTATTAGGTGACTGTACCACAAAGTGAAGTTCATTGCCTTTTGATCAAAATGGTAACAATTTTATCTATTTTTTTTTTTCTTATGTACGTAGTAAGTATCAAAGTAAAAAAACATTGTACTTGTAAAATTCTGAAGGAGTTGGATAGAAGAATTCCGCCAGAGTAAGATCAAGCTCCCCCTGACTGAGTATTGCTCAATGTATGGGATTTTTCTTTAATAAAGACATTGTCTTCTTGGTGCGCCAAGTGACCCACACTGCTTCTTGACTGACTCCATCTTTATTTACACCCGGGAAGCAATGTTTTACTAAGTTGCTTACATTATCACTACCAATGGCTTTGACAAAAAGAGATGTAAGAAATGAAGAAACAGGGTTTTCAGTTTCTTAGAAATTAGAAGTTGGAGACTCGTATGGCAGGGCAAACAAAAAAGAAAAGAACAAAAATAAGAAACACTGAAGAAAATTACATAAATTGCATTGATAGATATTGGGAAATGGGTGATTGAAGTGACACAAAAAAAAAAAAAAACCTTTTGAAAAAGTCTTATCGATGATTAGTGTTCAAGACTGGAAGTAGATATAAAAAAGATATAGATATAAAATATAAATAAAAAATAAATACAAATATGAATATAAAATAAATAAAGAAAGATAGATACACTGGGTCCTGTATGCATTTTTTAACATAAAGTTTGGTAATACTTGATATTCAGTATTAATGGACACTTGCAGCCACCTATTATTCCTTTATTAAGAGGGTTTAAAGTATTCCTTTGTGAACCATCTGGGCATTTTCATTATTTCATGATCAAAAATAGTTTAGACATGTCCCATTGAAGCCATGCTAGGAAAAGGACATGTTTGCAAGTCACTTTAGACCTGTATAGACATTCTTAGATTGTTTTACTTAAGGCTCTATCTTCTCAAACAGTGATAGTGGACCTTTTTAGCACGCGGCATCAAAATCTTGATTTTTTAAAAATAATCCTCTCATCGGATACATGTACAGAAATGTCTAGTACTGCACACCAAACTAGTACATGTGGTTAGTAGTACATGCAAAAACAAAGTGTTCTGATATTGGCAACTGCACACTGGTTCTTTGTAGGGCGTATACTAACATTAGGATGTAATTTAATAATGCATAAAATTATTTTACTTATATATATACAAATTGTCAAGAAGATTAATAAAGGGTGGGACGAGATCCCCCAACTGTACGTTCTTTACCTGGAACATATCCCTTGTGCAGTACCAAACTTTACTTTATTTTACTTTTAGATAAATACTTATTAGATAAAAGTCCTTTTTTTCTAATATATTTATGAAACTACAATTTCAACAGAATATAACTTGAAATCTATGTAATATTCTTCTAAAACTAAGATTTTAAAAAATCCAATAAGTTTTTTTTGCAAAATTCACACATGTAAATTGAACAAAGGTGATGGCAAAATTGATTTACCTTGATAAAAATGCTAACAGTAAGGTTTGAATAAGATTTATGATAAAAAAAAAAAAGAAAAAAAAAAGAAAGAAAGAAAAGAAGAACAGGTCAGGCGGGTCAGTCATCCAATAGAAAGTCAAATGACTAATTCTTTCAGCATAGCCCAACACTCCCCATGGTTCACACAATCAAAATTATATCAGACGTTCCTCCTGGGACATTGGTTCCAAAAATCTCAACTACATCATTTGTGCTCCCAATGCGACTGCTCAAATAGACCCAAAACTCTCACTAAGAAAACATTATACATTGGCACGCTTCTAACTAATAATAATATTAAAAAAAGATCACATGTAAAACAGTGGCTGACAAAATATAAGATAGCATGATGAACTAGATAGGCTCAGAAAGTATTGGCTTCATGATGCCCATGATAGAGAGGTTTAGCAAATCTTGGGGAAGGTCTATATCCTGCAAAAAGGCTGATGATATAAAGTGTAAATTTTCATTGGAAAAACAAGTGTGAAGTAAGGGATCAATTGAACCTTCTCTCTACTAAAAACCTATTTTGAGGAGCAAATTTGGAAAAAAAAAAAATATATATATATATATATACATATATTTTACTTTCAGGAGATATAGATCAAGCAACCAGAGGGCAAATGTTTTGTCTTTAAAACTCTTGTGCAAATGTCAAGTCTCATCTAGGGTGGGTGAAAACTTTAAACAAGCCTGTTTGTGTCTTGATTTCAGTAGTTGCTTCCTGTGGAGTCTGTGGATGACACAATATATATATATATATATATATATATATATATATATATATATATATATATATATATATATATTACTGAACACCTACCTTTATTTATGAATGGCTCAAAGAGTTCTGCAAGTTTTGGTTTGTTGATCTCTTTCCCTTTTAATGCATTGTAGAAAACCTTTATCCAGTTGTCTCTCAGAGGTAATTTACTTATAATCATTTCCAGGGCAATCAGATTTCCTTCACGATCAATTACACGCTCTATTTCTTGCTATAAACAAAAGAAAATAGAATTACAGCCAGGAATAATGAAACTGTTCTGGTTAGTCACTCAATAGAAACCATCACACAACCAATGTCTTTTGACAGCATGCCATGATGGGGATAATCAATTAGAAAAATTGAAAAAAAAAAGAGGTAGTCGATAAGTAAGTTAGTTTCCTCACTTATTCTTTGGCAGTGATAACTAAAAAAGATAATTTTTTTTTGAAAAAACAAGCCGACACAAACAAAGGGATCAATTTAACAAACTTACATTGCAAATTGAATCCCCACATAAATTCCGGGGAGGGGGGGGGGGTTAAAAAACAAAAAAAAACAAAAACAGAAATGCTTTTTCTAGGAATAAAGAATGAAATTTCATGTCTGAAAGATCAGTGATATATAGCCAGCTGGACCAACTTGAAAGCCAAAGAAACCTATGTCGGAAAGTAATGTAGATATAACAACAAGGAAAAATGAAATGAATAAACAAATTGTGAGTTGGGGTAGAAGTTCTCGAACCTTTTGCATAGATGGCACACTCCTTAGAAACACATCAAGTTTGATAGGCCAAGCCAAATTCATAATGACTTTGCAGCAGTTCAAGTGATTCACCAAAAGTATCCCGAATGCGAAAAGTTGCCGATATATTTCAAAAATTTCATTCAGCATACTGATATACCTCCAACAATTTTTGCCTGGATTTCCGAGATGAAAAATTATCATGATCACACACTGATTTACTTGTATTAACTTCCTCATCTTGATTGTTTATATTCACAATCCTTTTACTGATGTACCCTCTGACCATCAGTGGGCTATCATAGTTGGCAACCTGGGAATTTTGAACCGAATCCTTCTTTCAATCCGCAGAGGTAGATAGTCAATGCCAGTCATAGGGCACATTACCTTGTGGAGAAAAAGCTTGGGATAAGCTGGCAGCCGTGGGTTCAATCACTGGATCAAGTAATGCAAAAAAGGTAATATAATTTAGTTCAGTTCAAGAGGCAGACAAGTGACATACTCGGAAGAATTAACTTGTACGAGACGTTCCAGCCTGGCAAGTGCAGCAGAATAAGACATGGTCCAACCCGTGGATTAAATAAAGAGTTCACTTGACTTTCTATTTAACGGAGCAAGAAACAGGACAAAGTTGTTCAAAGTAAAGAATAAAATCTCAACTTAATGTCACTTCATAGAATGCAAACAGACTTGTACTATGTTGAAACATGCCAATACAGTTTTGTTAGTTATGAGATATAGGCTGTATCAAAATTATCTCAAAACAATTCCAAGTATACATTGGCAGAAGCATTCAGTGAGAAAATTGCAGAACGTAAGATTTTTTTGGCGGACACTGCTGAATACCAGAGGGAACTGTTGACATATTCCTACCTTAGTAGAAGTGGGAAAGATGTGTCCAATTTCATGCATAAGAGGCTTGGCTTCCAAATTTTTGCAAAAAAATAGTGTGTTCTGTTTGAGAATATCTTCTGGATCCATCATGAGTATTGAGCAGTATCTGAAAAGAGAAAAGAGAAAGAATTCATAAAGAGAAAAAAAAAATCTATAGAATAAAAAAGAAGCTTTGAGTAGCACAAAGATCAAAGGAAAGAGCAATACTGGGAAGAGATAGAGAGTGGTCAGCATGGATCCAAGATCAGACCAAGCTAATGGATATGGAAGTGATCAAGTGACAAAAATAGGGATGGACAAGACATATAGCCAGAAGGGAGGATAAGAAATTGTGCAAAAAGTTAGTTGAATAGTGTTTATGGGATAGCAGCCACAGTAGAAGAGTAGACAGAGGATGAAGAGACAAGATACTAAGACAGCAGAAATCATGGTCAGCATGGAAGGAGATGGAAAAAACCTTTGTCTTATAGTGGACCTGAAAGATGATATAAACAACAGAAAAAAAAAACCAAAGAAAAACAAAACGGTTAATATTTAATCAAAATATGACGTGTTTAAAGCAGAAGCCCTTTTTTCAATGGTCCTCTAGATATGATGATCTATCACTCACACTTTCAGTATAATGATAGATTATGGCTTCTCTGCTATCTCAAGTTTCCAGAATTATAAGTATACCCCCACCCCCACCAAAAAATATGGCAACACTTTTTTTTTATTGCTTGGTGTGTACAATGTTCAATATGGTGTCTCAAGATAGGTGCCAAATACAGATAATGCCCATAAATCATTCATTATTCACTTTAGACAAGTTTTTTTTCAATGATTTTTAGAACATCGAGTGTACTTGTTTACATACAAAAATACCACAGTCTGACCAGAGCAAATTTTCAAGATGGCATCCAAATTGAATGTGAAATCGATTGGCTTTGTGAAAAAGATCCAAAATTACGCACCAAAATCATTCCATCATGCCCTTCTGTAGCTAAACCATAGTGCCGAACAAATTGAAGCGAACATTAAAAATATGGATTCTTGCAGTGAGATAAAAGCTTAATGAATAATTCACCTACCTAAATTCATAATGAATCATCACAGCCCCCTCCCAAATCGCCCGACCAACCAGCCAAATGGGCTACAGATTCTTTTCTCATGTGTGTGTATGTGTGTGTGTGTCTCTCTCTCAAGGTATCATCTAAATGAAAATCTCTCCTATTTGAAAAAACTACAGTGATTCATTTATGCTCGGTACGGATATTTCATTCTGATATCAAATTCTATAATAGTTTCCAACCTTTTCATTAACAAGTACCTCATTTAATTAAAAGGAATTTTCATGCGGACCCCAGGCTTTCGACAGAAGAATGTCAATGGACACCTACAGCAAGATGAAAAATCATAACGTACGCCTATGTACGTTAAGAAAAAAACGTTCTTATGTACAGTGATGAAAGCCAAGAAAAAATTGTTCGTATGTACGGTGATGCACGCTAAAGAAGAACGCTATAAACACGTCAAGAAGGGCACAGCAGTGTACACAACGAAAGATGTCAACACATGCTCGATGTATACAGAGGAAAAAAGTCAGAATGTACCCCTAAAAAAAGTCATAACAAATGCCAATCTACGCCAAGGAAAGGGTCATATTGTTTGCTAATATGTACCAAGAAAAGGTCATAATCTACGTTGCACTCCAAGGAAAAGGACATAACTATTTTCATATGTTGCCATATTTTCTGGCTAAGAAACAAATCAGGGGATTTTTTTTTCATAACCACAGGGTAGCGACAAACCGGATTTTAAACAAAATTTTTGCTTTGAGCATATTTTGGAAGTCAGACACTATTTCTTCTTCTTATCAGATCCACTACAAATATATTTAATAAGGTTTGAAGTGAAAAAAAAACAACTTTTTTTTTTCAATGATTATTTGTTCTGGAGTCTGAATATCAAGTTATTTTATCTGTGAATTTAGCTTTAAGTGGCGACAAAACATTTTTAAAGTAAAAGATCAGTTGGTCGGTTTAACCGCATTCCAACCCTTGATCTGTTATCTATAATAATTAATGCGTTATTTAATGCCAAAATCAGTTGTGAACTAAGGAGGTCATATGTTTGGGCTATTTTTTTTAAGAGTTTCTTTTTCACGAAAAATAAAATTGGGAATATAGTTTTTCTTTTTCACAAAAATTGGGAAACATTTTTTTTTTTTCAGTGGGAAGGGATTAAATAAGGTTTCGTCGAACTCTTTCCTTTTGACCAGTCTGACTTGGTTGGACCTACTAGGCAGGGCCAGCTTTGAGCCAACTGAGTCACGCGCTGAAGCGACCCAGTCTAGTCTTGTCAAATAGGTCACAATGCAGATGAACAAGATACTTTATATTGAATAGCAACTATATCAATTTTCTTCTGTAATCTCAAAGATTCAACAGTGTTTGTTAATACTGCTTATATTTCGATTGCTACCCATTGTACCATAGAGATGTAAAGTTTATTTATATTTTTAAGTAACTACAGATCTTGACCATTAACCAGGTGCCCTGCAGTATTTCCAATCGTGGTCCCGCAGCTCCTATGGTCCACCCTGATACTAGCAATTGAATTCCCGCCACCATAGCTCTCCGGGCCATTGGAATATACAAGCTAATACACTACACCAGGGTACTTATTCGTGGAGTGACGAAAGTGAAAGAGATTTAGCCGCTTAAAACGAAGAGTATATAACTAATGCATCCTCCCGATACTCACTTATGGAGCAGAAACATGGAACCTAACCAAGAGACAGACTTGAAAACTGAGAATCATGCAACGCACGCATGAGAGAATCATGCTCAACCTCACATGGAGAGATCACAAGCCAGCACAGTATATCAGGAAGAAAACGGGAGCCACCAGAGAAACTATTAGAGAACTTAAATGGCAATGGGCAGGTTATATTGCAAGAATGGCAGACAACCAATGGACATCACAACTCAAAACATGGATCCCTAGAGATCACATGCGCAACTGAGGCCGACAAAATACAAGATGGAGAGATGAACTAGATAAATTCAGAAAATACTGGCTCCGCGACGCCCATGGTAGAGAGGCGTGGCGAATGTTTCAGTCGGAAAAATTAGGATGGCAACATTGTGGGGTGGTCGTATATGAGATAGTGGAAATGAGACCGACACGTCATTGTTAAAATACGAAAAGCACAGAGAAAATAGAATCATCACGAATACTTGTGTTATTGAATACCTGGCGTAGCAGGGGCGGGGGGGGAGGATTTGAAAAATATCCTCCATGCATCAATGGAGGGGCACCCCCCAAAGCTTTTTACCCACTGCATCTATGGCGACAATATACAATATAACAGGGACGTATTTGTTTATACGTCGATTGCAATGTTTAAATTCAGCCTTTGGGGTTGTTTTTAACCTTAATGTTGGAGGGGACCCCTCCAGGCCACCTGGCTCTTTCGCTATGAATGCTACTGATTTGTGACTTATTGATTGGGCAGATGTAATGGTGTACAACATTTTCTTCAAATTTTCATAATGAAAAATAAACGGTAATTGTTACCTTTCTCGTTTTAAACTGACCGTCATCGTGTTTGAGTTTATATTTTAAAAGGTCGGGGTTTATAGTCTTCGATTTGAAATAAATCATCAGCATCCGTTAATCTGAAGCTGGAACAGCGATCATTTTAAGACGGAAAAGGTAACTATGAACAAATCAAAAACAAATATGGACCGGTTGTAGCGCAGTTATTTGATAATCTATAACAGCGAGTTAGACTTCTATTTCAATATCTTATATGAATTTCCCCCCATGCCCGTGGACACGAAGCTTCTGAAAGGTCCGCCTACTCAACAAGCGAAAGCCCCCCCACCCCCCTGTAAATTGCCAGAGGTTCACGAACATCAGGTTGGGAACCTTAGGCCAATAGTGTCCTTTTAGGAGTAGTAACTAGGACTTTTCTAGGCTTTTAAGTTTTAAATTCTGTGCTACACGGACTTATTTTTGTAATACCAGGCGTTGGGCACGGACCATTCTGTACTAATGAAATAAGTAAGAATATAGTTAAAATATTCGTAACTGCCGTAATCCTACTGACTTTGGTTGATCATCCTCTTTATCAACAAAATATGACAGCGACGGGATATAATGGGTTCCAATAATTTTAGTTGTTAAAATTGTTAAGAATCTCTAGTATTCAAAGGGTGGAAAAAAAAAAAAGAATCGTTTTAACGTCTTTGTTAGTCTTCGAATCAAGTATGAATCCTTATTTTAGAATCTAAGATCTGTTCATTCTTTCGTTAAAACTTTCATAATGATAATAAAACTAAATATCGATCCAAAAAAAAAAAAGAAAAATAAAATAAAATAAAAAATGAACGAATGAGATTCTAATTTTTATTTTGAGTCACGCACAGGCTCTATTTTTTTTATTATAATGTATAATCGAACAACATTCTTCTCAAATTAACGAAATAAAATGAAAATCTTTTATTCAGTCAACGATTTCGTGGCGGCATAATATGATGAAGACATAATTATAACTTTTAATCAAAAATGGATACTTTTTAAAGACTTCGTCTGGCTTTTGGGGCGACTTCAAAGCTAAGGTTAAACATATATTACTTATTTTAGTGGTAAAATATTACATATTTCAAATGAAAGTATAACTTATTTTATCATCCAAATAAAAAATAATTACTAATAGTTCAAATTCCTGTGACATACGGTACGAAATAATGAAATAAAAAGGCTGTAAAAAAGTATAATTTTTAGTTAAAGGTGTAAATCATTCATCAGATATTAATGTACAGTAAAGATTATCAGATATTACTTATTTTAGTTGCATTCCATCACTTGAATATTAAAAAAAAATATAAGTATTACTTTACTTCCTGTGGTATGTGGTACAAAAATGAATCAGAATAAACGTTTACTCATTCGAATTTATAAAAAAGTAATTAAATTACTTGGTACAAATTTAGTTAGAATATTCTTATAACAATGTTCAAATTCTGGTCAGACATCTTTTAACGGGATGCAATTGTAAGTTGCTGTAGTCCGAACTATACTGCAGTCCTTTTGACTAATGTGTTCCGACTTGACACCTTTCAAACACGAATAGTGCGGCCATTTTGATATAGGCCATTTTTATTGGCATGTTTAAAAGTGGCTAGATTTCTTCAAACTTGTTCGAAAAATGTTAATTCCGTTTTTCGGCAATCTTTTCTAGCTAAAACAACAATGAAAAAAAGGCCATTAATTTTTTCCTCTTTAGTTTAATTTTCTTGTAAAATATAAAATCCTACGATTACGGTGTGATGATGGATCGCTCCAAGGCTTATAAGGAATATTCATGAATAAATCTATAGTAGAAATTTGAAGAGTGATCCGTGTATTGAAATATTCTGTTTAAATTAGAAAGAGTTTTAAGAGAATTCAGCCATACGAGTTATGTGTTAAATCTACCAAATAGCCATAAAAAATCTAGCCACTTCAAGACATCAAAAAAAAAAAAAAAGAGCCAGCCAGTCATTCCCAAACTTTTGAAAGCTTAGGACTTTGAGGAGCCGATGCAGGTGATATGCCGCCATAGATTCATGTATGTCTAAGTAAAGACTTTTTGATTGATAAAAATGTGAAAATCAAGTAGTGGTTAATAAACCCGACCAGTTGTTATTAGAACAAACTTTTGAGTAATGCATCTACATACTTTCCATACTCGCAGTAAAATTAATAGAAATAAACCACGGAATGTTCAGATATGGCAAGTTCAATTAAATCAAAGGGGAAACTTTAATTCAGGTTTTCCCCTTCCCCTGTAACCTTGGGGTCCCCCTGATTGATTAATGAAAATATATCGTAAGGAAAGGATTGACGGAATCATTTGGTTTATTGATCACAAAATTCATTAACCATTGTCGAAATCGACTATGTATTCACAATAAAGCACAAACACTATTGTTACACCAGGGATTTTCAAAGCAATAACATAATCAACGTATCAATTTCTGTTGTTTTTTCTTTTTTTTTTTTTAATTACACACACTCGCTCAGCTCAAAATAATCGGTATTGAAAACAGCGCACCAAAGCTTTTTTTTTTTTCCTCGCGTGAGTGAGTTTTGGAACTTACCAATTTACGACCCTTGAATACAATTGGTCGTTTGTACGGTTAGGGATATGTCACTTTTCTTTTGCTCTCCATCAGTTTTGACAATGCTCAAACTTTTTGCTATCACAAAATGAAAGAAACACAAAAAACTAATAATTGCCCAGTCGAAGTATAATAACCGGTAAATCAAATTAAATCAAATCAAAAGGGAAAACAGTTCATTTTTCCCCCCACAGGTATCCTATCAAGGAGATCAGTTCTGTTAAACTTGACAGAAAATAAAAACTTCTCTTGAAAGTGCGTAGTGATGTTGTCCCCCCACATTATTCCTAGAGCCATGTTAAATTTTATTTTCCTTACTTTTTCTCTATTATTTACAGTTAACTCCTATATCTTATATTAATCAAAGAAAGAAAAAAAGACAAAAACAAAACAAAAAAAATTCGTTCAGAGTGAGATCTGAAAACAAAACAAAATGAATGTATGTGACGTGATGAAGATTTAAAAAAAAAAAAAAACATATGTAAGCAGAAGCACTCTACTTACCTTGGGGCACTTGATAAAACCTATCGCAAGTCTAATACCCACCTCAAATGTCAATGAAATAATTATAAGAGTCATTACCTGGAAAGTCCCTAGTATTGCACAAGTGTTCTGAGTTCCAGCTGATCTGATGATATCAACTTCGGAAGAACTGAAAGTAATTAAATGACAAATTTCCAACTTTTATCAGGAACGATAACTCCAGTTGTTTATTCATTGACTTGAGCTTGGCACGACCCTCAAGAAGGGAGTGGAGGTAAAATAAATTGAGTGGGTAGATTGTTTAACGCTTAAATTCACAGTGATGAATGCCTATCTGTTTTGAAAAATCAGCATTCGGAATTTAGGGGTTCCCTAAGGCTTGGACACCGACTACTGTAGTTGATAGATGGAAATACGCAGGTATATCTCTGAGTCACGAACAAATTCCGTCCACACCTAACGTGCTAAAACTGGCCAGAAATATAGATCTGTGGTTCAAATTTCAGTTGCCAATCATCGTGTTAAACTTACCGCGTTTGTTGTTTTTGTATTGTGAAAAAGCGCTAAACTAATGTGGGCGTGGTAAACATTTTGGCCATGTTTTGATCATTTTTAGCATCTTTTGGGGATTCTTTTTCTGGTCATTTCAAAATTTTCCCTGCATTATACCTTTTCGGTTGAAAATTAATAGAAA
Source organism: Thysanoteuthis rhombus (assembly GCA_963457665.1). Classification (NCBI taxonomy): domain Eukaryota; kingdom Metazoa; phylum Mollusca; class Cephalopoda; order Oegopsida; family Thysanoteuthidae; genus Thysanoteuthis; species Thysanoteuthis major. The sequence goes on from OY735214.1 coordinate 8,880,360, forward strand.
CAAACGTAAATTTTATTTTTCATGAAAAAAATATCAATGAGACAAACTGGATTCCAGGTCAGTTATAATCAGGGAGGCCAAATCAGCCATTTTCCGGTTAGATCTAGCCAGTTTTCCCTACAGCTGATTATTATCTGCCATTATTGAAAAAAAATACATGATCATCCGATCTGGTTTATTCCAGAGCTAACTTGAAATATATACTTGATATTTTTAGCCATAGAATTAGCTGAAAATAGGTGAATATCAGCTAATTTTAGCCATTTTAAAGGTCAATCTGAGCATCTTACTCGGCATAGGAAAACTATTTATTCTGTGAACAGAATTTCAAACGAAACTTTTGCTTCGAAAAAATTTTTGGAGTCCGATACAAGATTTTTTTTCCCCAGCAAATCCTCCACAAATCTGGTAAGTTAAATAAGTAGTTATTTGTTTGATAATTGGACTTTGAAATAGACCGACATATTTTAGCCATAATGTTAGACGAAAGAGGAAAGATTTAGCCGATTTTAACTATATTTGAAGCAGGCTTAGCAAATTTGAGTTGGCAACACTGGGTTTAATTCAAACAACGTATTACATTGCCCAAAAGACATTGTTTCTTGGATTAATCCGGTTCAAGGGATTTCAATCCTGGAAACATCAGGTACAACACAAACGTTTTAGTACAGACTATGATTTCTTTTCGTATATCACAGGAAGTATAGAATGAGTAATTTAAAAAAAAATAATATAATAAGTTATACTTTTATATTTATGACGATTTTTAAAACTAAAATACCTGATATCTGTTAATCTTTTCTAAGTTTGTCTAAATGTTGAATAAAAAAGTACGACATAGTCATTAGAGATTAACGCAATACTTGAATTAGAACCCGATTGTAAAATATAAAGTTTCACATACTTGGTCTCTCAATGTTTGGAAAACGTTGCACAAACGAAAAAAAAGAGAATTAATGAAAGAATAATAAGTAAATCCATTAATCATGGTACTCTTTGGATCCTTGCAGTTCTGAGAACGAACATTTTGAATGGCCACGATGAGCTAGTTTTTTTTTTCTCCCCGAAATGGCGACTTTATTCTCGATTCAAAGATACCGTTTTTTTTTTCTATTTCTATTTATTTTTTAAAAACTTGTGGCCGTTCATATTTTGAATTCTTTGGTAAGCCTTCCAACCATCCGACACCACGCGAGTATTTCTTGGCGATTTTTACCTTTTCGGCGTCAAATTCAAAAGAAATGGACGGCATAAACTTTTACCAGTGTCGACATTACCGTCGCTATGATGACAAGTTCGTTACTTTCATTCGTTCCCTAATTGACTTGTAGTTCTTATTGCAAACTTAACACTAACCCTAACTCTAAACATTAACCCTTAACCCTAAACAGTGAGACACCAACCCTAACTCTAACCCTAAAAAAAGAAAATGGAGGCTTTTATTTTCTTTATGGTGTTTTCTGATCAATACACTGTATGATTATACTTTTTGGTGCCTCTGTTAGAGTCTTGGGAGCGTATATAACACTTCAGGAACACAATTACCAGAAAATTAAATCTGGTATGGAATGCCCCAAAATAATACGGTGTTATGTTACACCGAATCGGAGAAACTGCCTAATTGGCAAAATTTTAACCGTTTAAAATAATTAATACATAATAAATACCTACGTAGTTTCAATTTGATCAATTCATAATCGAATGTAATCAATGGGAAATTGATTACACAAAATAAGTAAATACGTTTTAACTCTTACAAATAAATACCTTTTAACTTTTAGGGGTCGTAATCGATAAGGAACTTTTATCCCCCCCCCCCACTTTTATGGGCCCAAATTAGAAAATTTTTTTTACTTTCTTCTTCTTCATCTTCAGGGGGCATAATCGTGGGTGAGATTTTGTTTTCACTTTTAGGAGTCGAAGAGTGCTAGTGGTAAAAATGGAGGGTAGGGTTCACTTATGGTCAAAATCGAGGGGAAGATTTCTATCCTCACTTTTTGGAGTCGAAATCAATTTTAAAAAAAAATTCTACGAGTCTAAAATGTAGGGGGCATTTTAGGGGTCAAAATTAAGGGGGAGATTTTGTGTTACTTCGGGTCAAAGTCGAGAGGAAGGTTTTTTTTTTTCTCACTTTTAGGGGTCAAAATCAAGGGGAAGATTTTATCCAATTTCAGAGGTCGAAATCCATGGGAATTTTTTTTTTACTTTCAAGGGTCAAAATTGAAGGGGTAGATTTTTCTTTCACTTTCAAGAGATTTCATTTTACTTTTAAAATCGAGTGTTGGCTTTTTTTTGCAATTACCTCCCTTGTATCGTAGCTATATATGAATTGATTTCCATTTAGCTGTTTTT
>OY735214.1:8887711-8917711 GCA_963457665.1 Thysanoteuthis rhombus
AAATCATCCCTACCTCGATAGGATTTTGGTGAGGGTTCAATTTGCAATGTGAGTTACTGCCAAATCGATCTCTCTGTTTGTGCCCAACAGCATTCACGTTTTTTTTTTGAAAATTGAAACTTTTTACAGTGATCATTACCCAACAAAAGGTGAGAGTAGTTGCTTATCTATTTATCATTGCCTTTTCCAATTTTTGGATGGATCACCCCCAGCGCAGCATGCTGCCAAAAGATGTTGGTCATGTGACAGTTCTTATTGAGTGACTAACCAGACTTGTTCTTTATTTAAATTTATTCACTGCCAAAACAGTAATCGGTCTAAGGAGAATTTGCAATAAAAAGAAGCTAACAGTATTGAGATGATGGTAAAAAGTAGTCAATAAAATTTAAATAATAGTGATTTGTAATACTTCAGATAAAAAAACAAAATAAAAAACCTCAAAAAAACAGAATAAATGTAATCGTAAGTCGTTTTAAAAAATTGATTTGCAATTACAGAGACATGCTAGAAGTAAATTGACACCCTTAGTTCCATGTTGAGAAAAACCCTTGTTTAAAAGCTTTAGAAGTGACAGAAATAATTCAAATTAGTCCCAGGATAGCAAAAAATGATCTTCATCAACTTGGTCATCAAGGATGAGCAGCCTTGAGGAAATCCATTTAATCATTCCTCTGATATGAATCCCATTGAATATGTTAGGGAAATATTAGATAAGATCTTTTGCAAGAAGTCTAAAGAGCCAGCAACACATTCAGACTTACGGAATCTCTTATGCCGAACAGGCTCTAAAATACCTCAATTGTAGTTTCAGAACTTATTGATTGTATGCCAAGACGAGTTATTACTTCTAAAATGGTTGAGGGAAAGTCAGAACCTCATTTTGTACTGTAAATGCTCAAATAAGATTAAAGCAAAACTGTTTGTGTCTTTTTATTCCTTGTATGTCTCTGTATAATGGCCGACAGAATATTAGTGGGATACATTACAAATGAGTGGCATATAGATGCTGAACATGAATGGTGTACAGATAACACAGTGCAACTTTTTAAAAACTATTTTTGATCTTTGGTAATAAGTGTTATTTTCTGATTTATCATCTTTCAAAAGTATAAAATATGATCAATCATTCCCTTCAAATTATGATTTTGTGACCAGGACAGTGATAATTTGAAATCCATTTTTTTACAATTGGACAACGGGCAAATTTTTGCATCTTTTGATCGCGTAAATTAGGAAAAACAATTATACATAGATACCACTATCCTGTTCCCAAAAGCAGAGTTTGAAGGGAATGATAGCCATTTTGATTGTTTTTTCACTTATAAGCAACCGGGAGACAAAAATTGCTGCACAGAAACAAAAATTGCATCTTACATAACAGACACGAGTTGCGACTCATGTCTCTAGTGTAATAAGCAGATAATGAAGACGCACCTTGCAAAATTTGGTTCACCGACCCAGGACTGACATCTGAATGCTTATTTCTCGGTGTAAAACTGTATGGTGATAACTTGGTGCATGATAACTTAGTGCATGATAACTTGGCACATCTACGTAGTACTGGTAATGCGAAATGAAAATGATTTTGATATTTTGTAATGAATTGTTTCATAGTTTGTTTACTAATTCATTCACCCATACTGCGAAGTGAAAGATGATTTTGATATTCTAATAAATAGTTTCGTTACAAACTCATTCACCATACTGCATGCTTGAAATAATTTCAGTTTTGGTCATAAATCTTTTTTACTTGATAGTTTTTTCCTGTGAACTATAAATCATCAAATACAGAAGTAAATTAATTCACTTTAATGATTCAACTCAAAGAATAATTTCAATTTTTTATCCCAATAAAATGCTTGATTTCTTTACTTTGCTTTTGTTGATTCTTGTGCCAAGTTATCATCTGCTGAGTTATTCTTGTGCCTTAATGTCAGGCGCCAAGAAGTCGGGTCATGACAAAATTTCCCAATCACAATTTTCTTAATGAAAAATAACAAGAACAAAGATTCAGGCAGTGGTGTTTATAATTTTATTATTAAAGTGCAGAATTCTATAACTGAAAGATAAGTTGTGAAGTAAGAGGGGTGGGTGTTGGTGTTGGCTGGGTAGGGAAAGCAAGGGTTGTATGGGTCGGGCGGGAACCTTATTGGGGGATGGGTTTGAGGAGACAGGAAGAGCAGCTTTTTTATTTTCTGATCACTTGTACTTTCTCTTTTTTTTCTTCTTCTTTCTTTTTACTGGCTCCTCCCTTCTCCTCTCTGTCTTTCTTCTTCCTTTTTTTTTTTTGACACGAAGAAGAAGGGGAGTTTTGGAATTATAAATTTGGGGAGTGGGCAGGGAAAAAAGGACTGAGAGGTGGGGGGTTAAATGGTAGGGCTGGGGAGAGAGCGGAGCACCATGTGAATATTTTGCTGTTTTGAAAAAAAACCAGCACTTAACGATCAATGTTTCTTTTTTAAAAAAAAATTGTTGTTATGTCTGTCAATAGTTTGTGTGTAGTGGCGGATTAACCATTAGGCTGAGTAGGCTTAAGCTTGGGGGCCCCAGATGGGAGGCGAAGGGAAGGGGCGAAAAGAGCAAAAAAAAAGAAATGGTTTTATTAAGGGTACACATGAGTATTTTGGATACTGTAATTGATTCAGATAACTTGATATTATACATGTAGTACTTACATTGTACACGTAGTACATACATTATAAATAGTACAACAATATAAGTTATTCAACATGATTCAATGTCATTGCTTTCTAATCAACGGAGGGAGAGGACAAGGTCAGGGGTAGGGCCTTACTTATTGAAGCTCAGCCTAGGGGCCCCGGATGGTAGAAAATCCGTCACTGTGTTGTTTTTTTAACGTGTGATGTTAGATTTCTTTTTACGTATCTTGTTTTTTCTTTAGATTTCTTTCTTTCATTTTCTTTTGTTTTTTTTTGTGTTTGTGTGTTTGTTTTTGAATTTCCTGGATGTAATATTCATTCTATTATTATTGTCAACTTACAACCGCCTTGAAAGATAATAACAACAATGAAAAATGCTAAGAAGAAAATATGTATATTAGTGTGTGCATACCTGTGTATAATCATATATATATATATATATATATATATGATAGAATGAAACAACAATACCAGAAGGCTGATTGTACAAAAGATTTCTTGACACATATCTCTACTCAGCCATTCCATAACTTAATTGCTATCCTCACCTACTACAAGTCACACACCACCTATAAATACACCATTTTCTTGTATAACCTCCACATTTCTTGATAAATACAGTTTGGGTAAAACATTGAACTAAAATAAAATAAATCATTTGTACAGTCAGCCTTCTGATATTGTCATTACACTCTCGTATTGTTGGATCAACCGTAATCCTCACTGATACACTGGTCTTATATACATGCATGTGTGTGTGTGTGCGTGTGCACCTTTTTATCAATATCTCTCACTGTCTGAATTTTTGATGAAGAATCATCATCATAAACAGATTTTTCTCAACTATTGCCATTATTTTGGTCTTTTTTCTTTTTTTTTAACCCAATGTTTTGGCTGATGTACCCATTGACTTTCCTCAGGTGTGTGTCTCCATTGAGAACGTAGTCAGAATGTGAGATCATAGAAGGCGGAATGAGGACAATCCAGCCCTGAAGATTGAATGGGGTTGTTGTCCCCACATTCCATGACAATGTTCCCGATCAAGACACACACCTGAGGAAGGATGTGGGCTACAACAGCTGAAACATTGAGTTACGAAAAAACAAGACAATAGTCCAAAAAGATCCACATACAATCTCAATCTCACTTTCTCTCACTATCTTTCTCTTTCTCTCTTTTGTTATCTCTTTTTCTCTATTCTTCAATCTGAAGCTCAATGTGCCCACCCTTGTGTCCGGTGATGACTCCAGAGGTCCAGTACAGTTCACTCTCCTGCTAGACCCTAGAGAGTCACCCCTTCAAACAAGAAAAATGACCATGAAATGTCAAAATGCTACAATTATTGTTGCTATTAGAGAGGTTAGAAGTCCTTGAATTTTGGTAGGAAATCTCACCCATAGAAGTGGAGAAAGAAGAGAAAACCACTTGATTTTAAAATCTGATGGAATCATTCCATGTTTTGTCCATCCATCTGTCACACCGAGGGAGGCTACTTTGTAGTCATCAAAAAAATTGCTTTCAGAGTGATCTCCCTTGAAGTGACTGAACTCTTTAATCTTAATCATTTTAAGTGATTCCTCCCATAGTGTCTTACAATGGATAATAGGCATTAAAGGAGGATTCTGTCATAAAATTGTTATCTTTATCTCTTTCTTTCTTTCTTTTCTTTTCTTTTAAAAAAGCTTGTCCCTTTATTTTGGGAAGAAATTTCTCTCTGATTTTGTTTGTAGAAATCTGATTGGTTGAATAATTTGTCACAAGATCTGAAGTTTTAGCATTTTTGACATCATGTTTTTTCCCTTTTGGGTTGTTACAGTGGGTGAAAGAAAAAAAAATATACATCAGGCTTCTTAGAAGAAGAGGAGATTTCCATTGAGGAACTACATCATAAAAAAATAAAACCAAGTTGAACACACAGAAACACACACACACACACACACACACACACACACACACTGTTTCAATCTAAAATAAGATTTGCTTTTCACAAGAAATGTGAAAAAAACTACGTTTTTATACATTTGCTTTAAAAATTTTTTTTTGCATTACATAAAAAAGAAATTTGGAAAAAAGGGAAAAATTATGAAGAAAGAAAAAAATTATCTTTTTCTTGATTTTTTAAAACTTCATTTGATATTTTTTCTTTTGCATAAGAAGGAAAGAATTCTCTGATGCTACGTAATCAACAAAAAAATGCTCGTATAAGTGTATATATATATATATGTGTGTGTGTACATATATATATATACTACAGACCATATTTCAGGGCATATAAGACAGTGTTTTCATTTCCTTCATTTTGTCACGGACAAAAAAGTCAGCTAAAAAATCAAACTACTTGCAATAGTTTTTTTTTTCAATATAAAATTCTTCTTTTTTAAAAATTTATTGTTTTAGTTCATTTTTCTAAATATCTGTTGAAAATAAGTTTGGTGCATTTTACAAGTACATATGTGTGTCTTATATGTCACAAAATAGGGAATGGGGGATATGAATATATGTATATATATATATATATATATATATATATACATAAATGCATATATATACATATATAAATGCATATATATAAATATATATACATGTTGATATATACATATGTATGTATATGTATATATGTACACACACACACACACACACACACACACACACATATATATATATATATATATATATATAGATATACATATATATATATATATATATATATATATATATATGCACACAGAGAAGGTGATGCAAAAAATGATCATTCAATCCTTATTAAAATAAAGGAATTTACATATATATATATATATGTATTCAAGTCCCTAGAGATCAGTGCAAGGGAATTAATTCTTTTAATGCCGAAGTGCAATTGTGCATTCTACCCGTAAAGTAGGTTCTCAGCTATTTTCTCCGTGATAAATAACAAATTTTATCATTTTTAGAATTTTTTATTTTCTTCCTCTTCTTCTTCATGGATATTTTTCTTCAATATATTTTTCCCTAACATTTTGCATTCAAACCCATCAAATATTTCATCTTTGACAAGAAGACTATTCTACTCATTATTATCTGCTATTCATCAACCAATAAACGTTTCAGTTTCAATTCAAGACTCTAGACCAGTGAGAGTGATTTGCTAGAACAGCTAGGGGTAGGTCAACTATGGCCCATGAGCCAACTCTGCCCTGTGTAGGGATTTAGACTGACCTCGTCGCAAATGTTGGGATACAATGCTTACTTTTCATGTTTCAAAGATTCTTCATGTCTTTCTAATTGAAAGAAAAAGTAAAGAGCAAAGTGATGAAGGAAGAATGGTTTTCCATTGATTTCTTGGGCATGTTTAAAGCATTTGGCTTTTCTTGATACATTTTCGATGTAACATCAGTGGGACCATGACTGATCAAAAATTAACCCCTGATCTACCTTCTTGGGCATATTTGTGTCTCAAACCCCTACTCACTGGGTTTTACTATATTTAAAAGACGCTTCTATATGAGTAAATTACAACTAGATTGAGGTTCTGAATTATTAATTCCCTTCCTTATGTCTTCCTAACATCTGCTATACATTGATTTGAGGCGAAATATAACTAATTGTATTTAAATGGATAATTCCCATACTTCAAGAATATGATCTGGTCTGCAGAGACAAGAAGGTTTCCAACCCCTTGTTTATGATTTTTCTACTTAGGAGGATGCAGAGGAAATGTGTGTGTAAGTAGAGAACATTGCTTGGAAAATTATATGGACTAAATCCTAAGAATGGGCAGCAGTTGGAAGATATGATACAGGAGAAGGGTAACATAGCTACAGATTCAGAGGCCCTGGGGAATGGGGTTGCTTCTTGGTGTAGTGAGATTTATAGAGATTTGATGAAGAAAATTCGTAATAAACAGTTATTCTCTGACAAATCCCAAAAGCCGAATTATTATTTGATATGCAATTCACGTGTGTATAAATATATCCTTCTTATTTCACAATGTCTGTGGTAATGCAGTAGGTGAACTACTATCTACACAGTGAAAGTACCATTTGGCCTTGACAACCTAAATGAAATAAACAATTAAAGAAAATGGGGCTGCGGAAGGAACCGAACCTGCCGCTGCAACGTAGCGATGCTCTTACCATTAAGATAAACAACTGCTGGTAATGCAAAGGCCCAAATAACTGTTTCAACTTGAAATTCTCGTCTTGCCTATTCTTATATATATATATACATATATATATATATATATATATGTATATTTTTAAAGACGTGAATTTGAACATTTGCTATGAAATATCCTTTTTACTCCTATTTATACAATCAATAGAGTGATTTTTTCGTGTACCTCTGTCTGCAACAGTGTACTCTTTCACTCAAAGGTAACAATTTTGCTGATAAAAATATGTGCTGCCCACGATTTCGAAACAATGGACTCCTCCACTTAAAGGAAATTTTGTAATTTATTTAAAAAAAAAATATCCCACAAAATTTAAAACACATCTGAAAATTTTTTTATTGCAGCTTAACTAGTTGATAATATTTGACTGTTTTTTTCATTTTTTCATATGATAGAATGAATTAGATTGTGATTTTTTTGCATCACCATGTATATATATATATATATATATATATATATATATATATATATGTATATATATATGTATATGTATATGTATATATATGTATTGTGTGTGTTTTTATTTTTGCCATTGGATAAGGGGGTAGGGTTCAAAAGGGGCATTATATATGGGTGTGAAATTTGACAATTTGGGTACCAGACCAAACCCAATCTGGCCTTAGAGGAAATAAAGGTGAAATGGTTGTGGTAAAGCTATATATATATACATATATATATATATATATATATATATATATATATATATATATATATATATATATATATATATATATATATAGTTATAAATTTTTTTTTAGATCCTGTAGGAAATGCTTTTTCTTCATTTTGTTAACGAAAGAAGCAGGTAACAAAGGAATCGTACATTTTCTCTTTTTTTTTTCGAACAATTACTTTATGTTTTTTTTACCTTTTTTTTCTTTCTTACTTCAAAGTAGTCAATGGGAGCCTTTTTTTTTTTTTTTGCTAACTCCAGAACATGGGCGTCTGTTGGGGGGCTGGGGCAAGGGGAGTGGGTGGATGGAGGGGGGATGGGGCTGAAACGGCTTTCTCAGTGAGGGCAGGTTTTTTTTTTTTTTGAAAAGATGATATCTCGTAGAGGCCTAAGATCATGAAGGAACTAATATGAACAATGATTAGTTCAGGATGAGTCACAGCTGAAGCACTCCCCTAGGCCCTTGGTCTGAAAAAACAAAATTTCGGATATATCTTTTTGCCCCCCTCCCAGGGTATGTTTTTGTCCTACTCCCTTCTTGGAGGAGTGGAGTGGCAATGGACGCCCATGCTCCAGAATTTTTTTTGTTTGTTTTCTTTGTTGTAAAGACTTTTTTTTTAGAATTTTTCTTGATTTTTTAAAATTTAATAAATAAATAACAACAGTGTATAAAATGCAATTGAGACAGCTTTTCGTATCCTTATCACAGAATAAAATATTAAAGGCATTGTCTCCAGATATTTTTTTACCAACTTTTTTCTTTTTTTCTCTTTTACTTCATTTTTTCTTTTTTTTCTGTTAACTTTTTGTAAGCTTCTTATTATGGTGATCCTTGCTTATTTGGTCCTAAAATATGGAAACATAGAGATTGCCAAAAGTTATCTCCCTTGATGGCTAAAAATGACTTGATTTTTCATTCCAAACTATAAGATCTTATGTACGCTTCCAATAACGTTATTGTTCTTGTTATAAGATACCATTGTCAAGAAGTTAACAGTAAATGAAAAAAAAAATGAGATATCTAGCCATTTTCAGCCACCAAGTGGGATAAATAACTTTTGACAATCTTTAGGCTATCATATTTTAAAACCAAATAAGCAAGGATCACTTCCCTTTTTTTTTTTCTTTCTTTCAACTTTGTGTAAGCTTCCTTTTTATAATCTAGAAATTGAACTTTTTATTTTTCGAAGTTTTTAATTTAATTTTTAGTTGTTATTCATTTCTTTGGCCTATGAGCGTATTTTTTATTGCTGAAGAATGACATTAGATTGTGAGGACTTTTACTGTTAGTTGTCATGGTTAATAGGAGGGACATTCATGCACTCATGGACACTATTTATGTGTCAGGGTAAATATATATACATACATATTTATATCTATATATCTATATATATATATATATATGTATACCTATGTATTTATATATATATATGTATATGAAAGTATGTGTATATGTATACATATATATATATGTATATATATGCATATGTATATTTACATATGTATACATTCATAAGTATACGTGTATGTATGTATATATATATATATGTGCATGTGTGTGTGTGCATGTGTGTGTGTGCATATGTGTATGTGTGTGTATTTTGATAAAAGATGTATCAAAGAGAATTTGCTGCCAAAATATACATTACATTATATATATATATATATATATATATATATATATATATATATATATATATATATGGATGTATACGTATGTATGTGTGTATATATATATATATATATATATATATATATATATATATATATATACATATGTGTGTATGTGTCCACATACATAGCTATATATATGTATCTGTGTTTTTTTCTTAACGTTTTGTATATCATTGCTATCTTGAAATTGAAGAGATTTTTCAAAAACTTAGAAAACAATGTTCCATCAAAAATATAGAGTACACATTCAAATACATGCTACAAATACATATCCACACATACTCATATAGGCCATATATGGACACACATACACCTATGCACACATCTCGCATACATATATGCAGACATATACAACAAATGAGTGTTTTTAGCACAAATGTGTATTTTATGTTTTCGATGGAATATCATTTGATGAAAATTCATGCTACAGTTTTAATTATCCAATATGGTATAGTCTGAATATTTTCCTAGTCTATGTTGTTCATATTTTCAGAACATTTTGGCTATGAACTTTGATGTTTTTTCGAGTCCTCCTCTTCTGGGATAATAGATGTGGAGAAACATTAGTGAAAAAAAGCATCTAAAAGAAATTAGTACATCACCTGTAGAGCAAGTAATTCTTTTCAATTCTTGTTAGAGCGTAAATATATCCTTAATCTTACAGATGCAATTTCTGTCTTTCTGATTTAGTATGTGATTCATTAAGTTATTTATGTGATTCATTAAGCTATTTGAGAATAAATGTTTTCATAGGGCGATTTTGTACTTAATAGTGAAGCTTATCGCCTTTCACTTCAATGTATTCATTTTAGTTTTTTCTTTTTGTTCGTTTTTTTTTTTGTATATATAGTAGGTGTTAATGTGGAAAAGTTTGTTTCTACTATTTTCATTGAGTTGGGCTGAAGAATACCTCTATGGTAACATCACACTCCCCTTACAGTGCATGTGTTTTTAATGTATATTATTTTCTTAGACAAAGCTTTTTCTTCTTCTCCTTTTTCTTTTTCTAATCAGACAACCTGATTTGCAGACCGAGTATCGATATGTACATGAGGATGGAAATGGTTGATTAGGAAAGTTCTCAAAAGACAAAATGTCATCCAATCAAAGGGAGACAATTCCCAAAACACAGTGGCACATAAGTCAGGGGCAGATAATCCCCAAAACAAAGGGATGCAAAAAAAAAAAAAAAAAATAAGGTGTGGTGACAAGTAGGGTAAAGAGCATACATCACTGGTTTCCATATTCCAGAATAAAGATCTCCGGGAGAAAGCTGGAGGTTACATGGTGGAAATGATGTGAAAAAAATATAAGCAACATAGACAAGGAGAACAGTCTGACTATACTACACACAAGGATTTTTCAGGGCGATTTTTTAATAACTATTTTTTGTATATCTATTTGTATCTGTATGCCTATCTATATACGTATATATATTACATACACACTATGTAATATATATATATATATGTATATGTACTACATGTACACACAAATGCATGTGTATATAAATGTGTGTATACATATATGTATGTATATAAACTGTGTCTCTATGTATCTATCCATTTGTATGTATATATGTATGCTTGTGTCAATATATATTTCCATGTATCTGATTTAAAGATCTCTACACGGGTGTGTGGAGTTTTGTTCCCATATCTACCTATCTATTTATTGAACAACTGTTGCCACCAAAGACGGCAAAGGGTTCTACCCCTTTTTATATGTACACGTGTTTTTGTGTTCCTACCCTTCTGCCCATACCGTTTTGTCTACAGACTTAAAAATTGGCTCTGGTACTCTACTAAATCCTTTTTGAAAATGTTTCATATTCATATTAGGGAAAAAATATTTTTTTTTTATCTTTTGGGGCCTTGTTTTGACGTTTTTATCAAGTAGTTGTTTTTTTTTACTCTATCTTAGATATTTCCCTATGAATAAGTGATGTCATAAATAGAATTAATTCTGACCATATTTATTGTTTAATGGAATTTTTTTCATGTGACTTCCAATTTTAAAGCAACGGTTGTTCTATTATTGACTTTGATGGCGAGTGTACCTTGTAGATACTTATACTTATTCTTATATATTGTTCAAACTAGTTCTCTTATTCCTATATTTTTGTCCCCATATATATATATATATATATATATATATATATATATATATATGTATATATATATATTTTTTTTGTGTGTGTGTGAAAATTTGTATATTTTATTGACATATCTTTTGTGAACTGAATCTCTAAATGATTGGGGTATCATCCAGCTTACTCAGTTTGCATAGCCGCAAAAATGCTGAACACAACACAAGCCTGAGTTTTAACCAGATAATAACTTGGTCCCTCAGTCTTTACTTCAGACAACAGGGTATGCTTCTAACCCTACTCGGGATAGAATTATATTTGAACTATCTCTCGTCAGGTACTTGAGAGCACTAAGTAAAACTTAATTTATTTTTTTTGCGAGCAGGTTACAAAGTTTAAAAGTCTACCCTTTGATGATTTTCAGGTTGTTTTTTTTCTTCTCTGATAACTTAGTATAAAAAGAAAATTGCTTTTTTCTAAGACCTTCTGCTCATCCCTGAACTTAAAATGAACTGCCAGATGACATATCTGATGTGAGATTAAATATGTATCTACTTTGGATTAACCCCAGAGTTATCCTAAAATACAAAATATTCAACATCAGAAAAAGTATCTGGTCGCAAAATATCCCAAGGTAGCGTAGGAATTAAATGGCTGGGACCTGCTCTATAGATGCTGTCCTGGAGGTTTCTCTACATGACCCTTATGCCCCCACCAAAGCCAACATAGAGGAGACCGCTGGGAGCATTTGTGATGACTTGCAAATAGAATTGCTACAAGAACTGCTGCTCCTTTGCTGTGATTGGCCGCTTGTTGGGGTGTGAAGGGAAAGAACCCGGTCGCTTGGCAGACAACCTTGAAAGATCTGGTAGTCTACAGGGCCCTATGGAAATAGTGCATCAGGAATGTACTAGATAGTTGGAAGTAACCACTAGCAATAGCCAGGCTGATAATGTCTCATCTAGTTAGACATGATCTATCTCAATGAGGTGGTTCTTAAACTTTACTGAGTTGGCGTCAGGAGAGGTATCAGGTTGTAAAAATACATGAATGCAAAGGTTAAGCTACCTCACTAGCAAAGGTCAATCTACCTCAATAAAAATGGATCTAGTTTCTCAAGATGGACCCATCAGTTTTGAAGTTTTTTTCCACAGAATTTTGATGCATAAACAAATACCAAAGCACAGAGTCGTAGCAGTAAAGATATTGGTGAAGAATCCTTGGTTTAGCTCCCTAGCGTACTTAATCTACTCCAATAGGAATGGATCTAATTTCCCCAGATGACACCATCCATTCCATAGTTTTTCAAGGCATTCCATCGCAAAAAAATACTCCAAAGCACCAAGTTGTATGAGAGGCCTAACAGTAGATATATTGGATGAGGAATTCTGTCTGAAACCTGGGATTTTTCATTCAAGTGTCCTTCACCAAGACATGGATTCTAGAACTCCTCCTTGATAAAAAAGGAGTTCCTTTGATCATTTGGTCTCATAACCCCACAGTCATTTAAAATATCCATTAAAAAACAGAGAGAAGGGATTTATTCCTCAGACTGTCCACTGCAATGGCACTAAAAGAAGTGGGTCAGGATGTTCTTGGATGTTTGAGGAAACTATTAAAAGTGCCATAGGTATTTCTGGAGAGATGTGGAAAGCCTACCTTGTAATGGCCTCTTTGACATATACTGAACTCGGTGGGGATTAATTTGAATACCAACCTGGAAAACTGTTATTGTTATGCAGTTATTTCCTGGATTGTGGTAAAATTAGGTGATTTGTAATATATAATCTATAAGGTATGGCTGGGTGATATATATATCATTTACAAGTTATTATTGGGTGATTTGTTATATGTCATTTGTATCGTATGAATTAGTTATTTGTTATACATTTATATGGTATATTTGTATGGTTTGCAACATATCATATATATAGTATGACCGGGTTATTTCTTGTACTATATCCTTTATATGGTATAACTGGGGCATTTGTTATCCTATGTCCTTTATGAGGCATAACTGGGGAATTTTTCATCCCATGTCTTTATGTGGTATAAATGAGTGATTTGTAATATGCCAATTAAAAAGTAAAATTAGGTGATTTGCCAAAATGTCTTTTTTATGGTGTCATTGGGGCATTTGTTGTAATATGAATTTCATATGATATGATTGGGTGATTTGCTCCGATATGTCATTTTTATGGTGTTTTGGGATGATTTATTGTAACATGTCATCCATATTGTCGGTGTATGCTGTGTCTGTTTATGCAAGTGCATACATACTCATATACAATATACAGTGCAATCATAACCCCACAGGAATATATATATATATTCCCGTGGAGTTATAATTGTACTGCTTTATTATATACTCTTTCAGAATAAATAAAAATATGAGTTTGTGTCTGTTTCTTGTACTAGATGTTTATCAAATGATATATCTTAATTTCATTATGCAATAATTCTATAATTTTAAGGGTTTTATGTCTTTGGATGGGGGGGGGCTGATTCAACTCTTACTTTAAAGAAGTCTGTGCAGTTCTCAGAAAATATGCTTTTTTCAGGGAACTGGATTTTTCCTGAGTAGGAATCCTACCTATCATCATGTGTATGTGTGTGTGTGTGTGTGTGTGTGTGTGTGTGTGTGTGTGTGTGCGATTTGCTCAGTGGCGGATTTACCATTTGGCTGAGTAGGCTGAGTTGGCTGAAGCCTTGGCATAAGGAGGGAAGTGGGGGGGGATGGGTGCTTGATAGCGAAAAAAAAATTCATGTGAAAAATATCTGAATAGTATTACAAAGTTGAGTAAGTACTTATTAATGCTATTTTCCTTCTATCTTTTGGTAAGTTAAAAAAATTTTTCCTATTCCCCTCACAACAGAGTTTATTGATTATATCCTTTTTACAGAAAAGTTTCACTGTCAATAGGAATGGCATTAAGTGGTTCATGAAATTAAGAATTAAGGTTGATAATCCATTACTTTTGCATATATATTATACATTTACTACTTTATACTACCATTGCATATATATATTATACATGTAGTAAATTAAACATATTTTACATACATATCATATGTATAGTACATTACACATATTTTTGTATATATATTATACATTTAGTACATTATACATATTTTGCATGTATATTATGTGTAGTGCATTATGCATACTTTTTCATATATATCATACATCATACATACTTTTGTAAATATATCATTCATGTAGTACATTATACATACTTCTTCATATATATCATACATGTAATTCATTAAATATTCTTTTGCATACATATAAATCATGTAGTACAATATACTTTTTTAAACATGATTCAACCAGCCTGTGAGATTTGAAAAAAAACAAAAAACTTAAACATTAGTTGAGGAAGAATCACTCATCCCCCCCACTTTTTTTTTCTATCTCATTGTTTTACCTTTCCTGTTCCTTGGTGAACAAACTTAGCAAAGAAAAAAAAGGTTACGTAGTGTGATACATTAACATTGTCGTCTTTGAAATTCATACGACAAGAAATCTATCTGGTTGTTTATTTCTGCTTAGTCCCTCCCTGACAACTATTCAGTTGAATATTTTTGAAAATTAAATGAATATAGAAATGTGATAGAATATCTTATTCTTTCAACTTGATTGGCAGTTGAGAAAGACGAGAAACTTACATACCCCGGAGAAAGTTGACTCAACTGGGTCAAGTGGTCGAGTCGAATCTTACAGACTGGATTCAGCGTCACTTTATTCTATTTAACGAAGGGTAGGGCAGGGGGGCAAAATTGAAGGGAGCCATATTGAAGCCCCGCCTAGGAGGCCCGTAGATAATCCGTCACTGGTTTTGTTCTGTTTTTTTCTTGCTTTCTTCATACCACCACTTCTCTCTAATAATCAATTCATCTCCAGATGTGTAAGGAATGGTAAGCTATGAACGATCAGAGCAGTTATCGACATTATCTCAGTAGACGTAGAACCAGGATTTGACACAATAAATATTGTTGACTTGAATGCAAGATTCACTGCAAATGGTTTCATTAGTCTATCTTTATTAAATGAAGTATTGTAAACCATTATTATTCGTTTCTGATTACCATTTACTTTTATCTATTTTTTTGGTTGTTATCTATTGCAACTTGGCTCAGGCCGTCAATCTATGACAGCAAGTAAACAGTGTGAATCGGCAATAAAGAATTCATTCTCGGTCAGCCTCGAACTCACATCTCGTTTGACATAGGGAATCTAAGTTTAACGCACCTGCTTCTATATTGACTTGACTAAAAGAACTTAGTTTAGCTGACCCACAGAATTCCAAATCCAATCTTTTAAACCTGCTCTCTATCCCCATGTCAATTAGATTTGGACTTCTGTGAGTCAGTTAAGTTCTCGTGGCTAAGTTGGTATTACAGCTGGTGTGTTGAACCTTGCTTCCCTTTGCCAAGGGGGACACGATTTCGAGTCCGACTGGGAGTTTATTCTTCGCATCTGACTCATGCTGTTTACTCAGTGTTGTAGATTGATGTCCCAAGTTGAGTTGTGATGAAAAAAATAACTAAAAAACTAAAATGAAGGTAAATAGTCGTCAAAAATCAATCATCAGGGTTTGCTGCAAATGGTTTTATGATTAGGTCTGTGTTTATAATTTTTTTCTTTGATATTTTCCAAACTTGAAAAAAAAAATCACTTTCCTGCTTTTCTTTTCAAATATATTTCATGCAGAAAACTCCAATTGGACCCCCATTAAAAAATAAAAAATGAAAAAAGAAGATACTCAGTTGAGCGTAGAATATTCCTGTAGAAAATGCATTTCAGTAGTTGTAACGTATAGAAAACAACAACAACAACAACAACAACGAAATGCCAAAAAAAAACAAAAAAGAAAAAAACAAAGTACGTGCAATTATGAACTCTGCTTGAAAATGGTTACCCAGACTCGTGTGAATGGTGTACTTTTTTTTCAAACTCTCAAATTCATATAAATAAAATTTGATTGTAACATTTCAAGGGAAATAATTACTGGTTAAAGTTACCTCCCTTCCATTATCTTTTTATTCTATTTGCAGAAGAGTTCAAGTGTAAATCGGAGCGGTATCAAGTGGTTCATGAATTTAAGAGTTTAAATATCTACATTCCATAAAGAAGCATAAAAAATACTAGAAAAAAAATCAAACAAAGAAAAAACATACCCGATGGTAGGTAAAATATTATTTTTTTTGTCCATTTTTCTTCTTTTCGTAACAAAGTGATTTCCATATAGCCCTCCCCCATCACCCTCACCCTTACCCCACACCCTCCCCCAGAGCCAGAAAGAATGAACCATTTTTCTTTCAAAATGCCAAGAAGGGAAAACTGCTATCAAAAAATAAACTCATTTTTTGCATTTTGTTATTATTTTGTTATTTTCTGCATTATAGCATAATTGGATGATTTGTTATAATATGTCATTTATATGGTATAATTGGGTGATTTGTTGTAATATGTCATTTATATGGTATAATTGGGTGATTTGTTGTAATATGTCATTTATATGGTATAATTGGGTGATTTGTTGTAATATGTCATTTATATGGTATAATTGGGTGATTTGTTGTAATATGTCATTTATATGATGTTATAGGATGATTAGTTGTGATGTATCATTTATATGGTGTAATTGGGTGATTTGTTTCAATATGTCATCTACATGGTGTACTTGGGTGATTCATTGTGATATGTCATTCATAATCTGGTGATTTGTTGTACGTAATATGCTATTTATATAGTATAAATGACTGTTTTATGATGTGTCATTCATAAAGTATACCTGGGTAATTTGCTGTAATATGTCAGGAACCAAAATTAGATGATTTGGTCTAATATCTTATTTATATGGTAAAATTTGTTGTAATATATCATCCGTATTACAAGTGTATATCATACTTACACATGCATTCATGCTCATTTTCATATGTAAATATTTTCATGTGTTGTTATAATTGTACTGTTTTAATATATTCTCTTTTAGATAGGGTAGTGAAAATTTGTGTCTGTTTTACATAGAGTGATTTGTTGCAAAATGTCTTTTATATGGTATAATCAAGTGGTTCATTATGATATATCCTTTATAAAGCATAATTAGGTGATTTGTAATATGTTTCATTTATATGGTATAATTGGATGGTTTGTTGTAATGTTTCATTCATAAGCTGAAATTTGGTGATTTCTTATATCTTATAAATGACATATCATTGCAAATCAAGGTATTAATATCAGGGCCAGGAGGACAACAATTCAATTTTTTTTTTGTTTTACTTTCAAAATGATATCAACATATACAAAAAATATCTAAATGCAAAAAGTGCACACACACATCCTTGTTTAAATATCAAGTCTTCTCTTTTGATACTTTCAAGTTAATACTATTCATATCTAACCCTGAGACAAGGTTGACTGTCTGCATGGTTTCATTGTAAAGAGACATTCATTTTAACAAAAGTTTAAAATAGCAAGCTCTGTAGCTGAAGAGTGGCTCAAACTCCCAACCAAGAAATCTTGGAACTGGTCACATACTCTGAGAAGATTAGAAAACACTGTTCCCTTAATTTACTTTAACAAAATTATATATTCTAATTGCAGAAATATATATGCAATATTAATAATGATATCCTAGTTGTGAACACCCATGGAATTTCAAAAGTCCCATCTAATTAGGTATAAGAGAGAGAAAAGGGAAATGACATTGAATGAAAATGTCTACGGGGGAAATGTATATTGACATAATATTCCTTTTGGCTATGGTTACCTTTAACATTTCAAAATGGCTGCTGCACCAGCTGCAGGATTAGCGTTTTTAAGGGTCAATATTTTTAGGGTTAGTTCTAGGATCAGGATAATTGGCTTGTTTGACTTTAAATTTGCCATCAACGCTTGTTACTTTACAGCTGGAGCGGCAACCATTTTGAATTGGAAAAGATCACAATTGCCTACTTTTCTGCAGAGATAACAGCTTGTTGTAGGTATGCACTCAAATAATGAAGGAAAAAAAATGTAATAAAATGAGTAAAAATCTCCCCCACCTCAGCAAAATTCTAGTCTTTTTTTTGGGGATTTTTTAAAATCCAAAATGATAGATGCAAAAGTTCTATATTCAGGTCTGTCTCTTTCTATATCATTAAAGTATTAAATCATGAAATCTAAGAAACAAAAAAATGAACAATTAACATTGTCAAAAAAACTCTTTGAATGTTAATGACACTTCTAAAGAAAAATTCAAATCAAATGAGAAAAAGTTTGTTGTGATGTATTCTTTATAAAGTATCATTCGGTTATTTGTTGTACTATGTCCTTTGTATAGTATAATTAGGTGATTTGTTATACTAGATCAAATAAATGACATAGTTCAACAAATCACCAAATTACATTAAGTGTTTTTTTTAATATGTCATTTATAAAGTATAATTGGGTGGTTTGTTATATATTAATATGGTATAATCAAGAGATTTGTTATACCATGTTATTCATATGGTTTATGATTTGTTGTAATATATCGATTATTGGGTTTAATAGGGTGATTTGTTTTACCAAGTCATTGATAAAGTAACATCAGGTGTTTTATTTCAATAAGTCATTTATAAAGAATATTTGGATCATTTATAAGGTATAAATGGCTGATTTGTTATATTTCCAGATTATTGAAGTATATGAACTTCGAGACGCAAAAATGAAATTGAATTAAGAAAAATTATTTGTGTTTTTTTCTCCTTCATTCAATATTTCAAATGCGTTCTCATTTTGAATTTTTTGCCAAAATAAAACGTATTAAACATTTTTTTCAAAATTTCAAAATAGAAATTTGTATTTCTTTATTATCTCTATGCTACTCTACACTCACCTTCCCACTCTTTGTGTGTTAACACCTATTGATTGTAGTACCGATAATTATTTTTATCTATACTATCTGGAAATACCCACCCCTCGGGTATATAGATAGAGTTTCAATTGAGATTCAGTTCAACTTGACATCTGAGTCTTCTGATTCTTTAATGACGGGTATCCTAATATCTGCGAATATAGAAAATAAGTAATTTCATTTGCTTTATGAGGTGGAAAAGTTGTTGAAATTGATACAGTGGGTTTCAGTCAATAATTGGTTTTGTTCATAAACATCGCAGTTTTCCCCAGAAAAAAACCCAACTTTCTTTTTCTTCTCTGTAAGTAATATTATCTAAATACTTAAAACAAAATTGAACCTCTACCAAATTTTGTGTAGTGGATGTAGGGAAAAATGAATGATAAATCTAACTTGCTTACTCATAAGCCTTATCTTTATGATAAAAAAATTTTTTGATATGCAACACTAAAGCGAGAAGAAAACTTATGATACAATAATGATAGTTGTTTTCAGCTTCTGCACTTTAAAAGTCAAAATGTTACTTTTTGTTAAGCTCTTAAAATATGATTTTGAACGCCAAAAATTAAGGACGTTTTTTGAAACTATATATATGTATATATATATATATATATATATATATGTATATATATATGTATATATATGTATATATATATATATGTATATACATGTATATATATATATATATATATATATGTATATATATGTATATATATATATGTATATACATGTATATATATATATATATATATATATGTATATATATGTATATATATATATATGTATATATATGTATATATATATATATGTATATATATGTATATATATATGTATATATATGTATATATATATGTATATATATGTATATATATATATATATATATTTTAATAAGCCACCAAAATTAAGGGTGGCATTGTGTAGAGGCCATTGTGGTTTCATTCTGGTCCTCGTTAACAAATAAAAAGCAGAACAATGTATAGATTGGTAAGATGAGAATGACATACAGATGGTATTTATACTCCTCCCTATGTCTAGAATATGACACAAAATCAGTTTTGTGTGGGGAACCCTCATGCTTATACGTGTGTGGTTCCCAAAACAGTCCAGTTCCATCAGCACTTCCCTTTTTTGGGATGCCTCAGGCACCTGACCCTACCCCTTTTAAGTGCAATGGGGAGATGCTGACTGGGAGGATGGCTCTCAAGAACTGGACTTTAAACTTCTCTTGCTTCTTTACCAAAGGTCTCAAAACAAAGTGCAAGTACTACTCTTTGATCCCAGTGGAAAGGCTGAACAGATATTGCTAACATACCTTACAATACTTCGATTCTGACCTAATTTTTATTATGTTTTTAAAAAAAAAATTAAATTCACATTCGAATGTGTCTCTCTGTCTTTCTTCCTTACTTTCTCTCTTTCTTCACCTTTCTTTTAATGTAATGTACTTTTTTTTCCTTGATAAATAACAACTCTATTTGTTTTGCATGTGTTATCAAAACTTGGGCCATTTTTATCCAAACTATATTTAAAAAAGTTCATTTTGATTTCTGGATCTACTGTTAAAATACGTTTTGGTTAGCTGAGGAAAATCTAGCCTCCTTTGATTGAATTTGAATCTCTAAATCACAGCATGCACATTATCTAAATGACATCTTTTAATTAAAATGCTATTTAGGGATACAATTTTGAAAAAAACTGATCAATGGATCTATAGGGTCAATATTTCAGGTACATATGATGTTAATGACTTTGTTCACAATTTGAATTTCTGAATCAAAGCTTGCATGTAATTGTCATTATTGTTAACTCCGGGAATTGGTTTCACCTTGTTGGGCTTATGGCAAAGTTAACAATTTCAATTGAACAAGATTAAAACTCAGTGTGAAGTGTTCCCTTCAACGCGTGTTCACATTTTATACTAAAACAAAATAGCACTCTCCATCAAGGGCATTAACTCCGCCAGTAGAGCCCTCTATGTATATAACTCCTGGCCTCTAACAAGGTTACCAATTAGTGTGATCATCTTCATCAATACACTACAGCAATCGGTTGCAAGTAAGTACACAAACTTTTACTACAGGGTCTATAAATCGCGAGTGGAATAAAAAAAAGTTTTCTCATCTCGTAAGGGAGATAACTACTGATTCATATTTTCGAAACAACATCTTTTAATCAAACTTCTACTCAAGGACGCTATAGCCTATGGTCCCCGAAAATAACCAATAGCTCTACAGAGTCAATATTTAGGTGCATATGACATTCTTAATTTAAAGAAAATATATTTGTAAACGCTATGATTACAATTCAAAGAGCTTCTTGGACAATTGAACCCCTTCAGGTCCATATGACCTCTAAAGTCTATTTCACATATTGCAAGCTTAGACTAGAATATCTTGTGATATTTGGAGCAAATGATGCCATAACCAGCGTTTGGGTGCTGTTGAAAAAAAAAAATGAATCCCATTCTTCTTGTTATTTTTTTTTTGTTCCAGCAACATTTAAGACGATCCCTTCGATGGCCTTCGTCAGAGTTCTTTACGGCCAAGTGCCAAGTAATGTTGTGGGCACAAGAATGATAACAAGAAAAATGAGTTCAGTTGTCTGGAAAACTCCGTGAATGTTAATGATATCTTTTAATTGAAGTTCTTGGCAGGGACAGTATAGCCCGTGATCGTAAATATAACCAGTGGATCAGTATGATCTCAATTTTCTGTGCATATGACATTGTGAATTTTTTCAAAAACTTTTTGTGAACACTGTGATTACAAGTAAAGGCATCAAAGACAGGTCCATAGTGAGTGCTGGATCTATATATAAGGTCCTATTTACCTGATCCCCCTTGAGAACAGGTTGTTACACAAGGTTGGTTTAACGTGTGGAACCTCACATATGAACTTGTGTGGCAATAAATTCCTCAAAAATTCTCTTTAGTCCTCACAACAGTAGTTGCGAGGCCCTAAGAGCATTTGGCTTGGTCACAGGGCAAATCCTGATTCCGTTGGTCCAAACCACGCAGATCAAAATCAAGGTCATCACGTCTGCGTTCGTATAGTCAGAAATGTTCTTCCAAACATGAATTTGGATGATCAGAATCTTAGATCCCCCTTGTGACAAGGAGCCTCTAATCTTAATATAACTTGAGTATTAAGCAAGTCTGAATCCAGCACTGTCTATAGTCTCTACTAGTTGAGAGGCACAAACTGTATTCCAAACAGGGGGAGATAACCAACAGAATGAACAAGTATCTTGCCACTCAATATCTGGCCCGGGTTACAAGGCGAGTTAATCCAAGCTTTATCTCTGAGACTTACCCAACAAAAGTGTTGGAATAGCATCAGATTATTTCCCCTTGTAGCTATCTTTAATCTAGCCACCTCAGATCCAGACAATTTTGCACCATTCTACTTTCCACAGCTTGCTTGTTTCTTTCTAGTGACAATTATTCCAAAAATAAAATTGATAAGAAGTTTTGAAAAATTTAAGAAGAAAGGAATTGAATGAAAAAAAAAAGAGTTCTGCTGAAAATATGATTAAATTTTGACAAATATATGTATATATACATAGTGAGAAGTGAACTCACTTCACTAGCAATGGTCTATGAGCTCAGCTTGCAAAACAATACTCTATGGTAGGAACCATGTACATATATATATATATATATATATATATAAAGTCAAGAGAGCTTTACAGCTTTAAACACTAAGCACATTAAAAAAACGTTTTCAGATATGTTTTTGTGTCACTTATCTATATACATATATATATATATATATATATATATATATATATATATATATATATATATATATATATATATATATATATCAGAAAAGATAATGTGGGGGAAGATTGAATTGTTGGTAAAAATGAACAATTATTTCACTAATATTTTTAGTCTTTGAAAAAACTTCATCAGAATGCGTGGAAATATAAAGTGTATGGATTCTTATAGGGAATTTATCTTATTAAAATGTCATCACTTGTGGGGGAGAAGAGGTCATTAATCTTAAGGTCATCTTCCTCTATGATAGTGTTTAAGGGTGTTATAAATTCCGTCTGTTTGATTTATCTTTTTCCATATTGGTGTAATCTTCTATTTCTACGTTTTATCTAGTTGAGTATGAGTGTCAGGCTTAGGTGAAGGAAAGGTTGCCAATGGTATATCTAATTAGTTGGCCTTAAGTTCCACTCAGTCTTTCCTAATATCATCTTGGATAATTCTCATACAAACACTGATTATATATATATATATATATATATATATATATCAGGCATTAGACCCTCTTATCAGTTGGACTCAAAAGGGTTAAGGAACAATATTGAAAGAATCAAAGAGTAGAAAATTTAAAAAAGGAACTCCTATCATTATATAAACTTTTTATTTCCTGGCTACCACAGGAAACTGCTTATATATATATATATATTTCCTGTGGTAGCCAGGAAATAAAAAGTTTATATAATGATAGGAGTTCCTTTTTTAAATTTTCTACTCTTTGATTCTTTCAATATTGTTCCTTAACCCTTTTGAGTCCAACTGATAAGAGGGTCTAATGCCTGAATTAAAATGTATAATTCTAAAAGATATCTATGGAGTATATATGTCCCAGCAATCATAGAAAAATTGTCCTGGGAGTCTTGAAAGGGTTTAAATGTGGTTCAAATTTTCAGCCTGAAAAGCCCCACCTTTAAACCCTCGTGAGGTTGTGAATAGGCTATCTGCAATGATCCAGATTAGGAAGGTAGGATCCGAAGGGAGTACTCCTTTAACAAGGATCCAAACCTAAAAACTGTGAGTATAAACGGTACTAACCCTTCAACGATGGTTCAGATTGGGAAGGTGAGGATTACAAGTAGCGATTCTCCAACAATGATCCTGATTAAGAAGGTGCAGATCAAAGGTGCTAATTATTCGGCAATGATCTGGATTTAGAAGGTGAGGGCTAAAGGTGCTAATCCTCCAACAATGATACCAAATCTCTTTTAATTTTTTATTAAGTTACAATGCCATTTTTTTTTTCCCTGAATCAATTCCAACCTTTCTACGACGGCAAAAATGCCTGAAACTATACAACAAATACAAGGAAGTACGAAGATCAGATCAGTCTACATTAAAGTTACTCGACTTTGTTTTGTAAAATAAATCAATTTTTACTGATTAACTCAGATTATTGTCCTCATCTTCATTGTTACAGTCCTAACGTTTCCAATGTTGTACCCTCCGGACTTCTTCAGGTGTCTGTCATAGTTGGTAACCTCCTCAGACTAGCGCCCCCATCTTAGTTATTATAGTCACAACATTTCGGCTGTTGTTTCTTCCGGACTTCTCCAGATGCCAGTCATAGTCTGTAATGTTCTCGGAATTTTGAACTGAATACACTATTCAATCCATGGGAATAGATTGTTTTCATTCCACACTGTCCACACGAGTGGTTAAGGATATCTTGTATCAATCAATTCATCCTTACAATGTTACTTTCCTGCATTACCCAACCGAGAGATTGAACTCACGACTGTCGGTTTTGTACAATGCTTTTATCCACAAGGCCCTGTGTCCAGTGACTGGTACGGAAAATCCGACCCCTGGATTGGATATAAGGTACTGTTTAAAATTCCCAGAAAGTTACCGACTACAACTGACACTTGAAGAAAGCCAGAGGATACTACAGCCGAAACGTTGTGTCTATAACTACCAAGATGTGGACTCTGGTCTGAGTAAATCATTGTATAGTATCTATGTGTTGTGTTTTTGTTTTTCTGTTTTGTTTTCGCAATTTCGGGTGGGTGAAAGGGTGGGGTTTCTGGTGGGGTTTCTGGGTCTGTCATTCTAGATTTAGAAAATAGTGGTACATTAAATTCATTTGAATATAAAAAAGAGAACCTGTGGAGTAAAACACAGCCTAGCTACAAGGATCTTCTAAAAAATTGATTTTGAAAAATACTCAAACTTTTTTCAATGTTCAAACTAGAATAATTCAAAAAATTTCTGGTTGTTTTGTTTTGTGTTTTTGTGTCATCATAATACGAAAAAAAAAAAAAAAAATGACAGTTGAAAGTTTTTCCCTGTCTTGTAGCGAGAACAGGGAAGATAGAAATTGTAAAAATATTGTCTTCAGGATTCTCTTTTCTTTTTTTTCTTTTTTTTTTTTTTTTTTTAGACTTTTTAAATAACCTTTTTGTTCCATGACAGGCAAGAACTGACTAAAGTCAGAACGTCACTTGGTCAACAACCAAAGAAGCTAGAAAGTCCACTTTTGCTATGTTTGCATAAATTTGTGTGTTTGTATTTTCTCTGTGTGTGTATGTGTGTGTGCGGGTATGTATGTGCAGTGGCGGATTAACCATTAGGTTGAGTAGGCTTAAGCCTAGGGGCTTGGATAACTAAAAAATAGTTTAACTCTTAAATTCATATGAAAAAAAATTGAATGTTATCATAAAGAGGAATGACTACTGATCAAAGTTATTTCCCTTCCACCTTTAGGTAAATTTGAAAAAAAATTATTCTGTTCTGTTCACAGAAAAGTTCCACTGTCAATTAAGAGCGGTATCAAGCATTTCATGAAATTAAGAGTTAAGGAGCTTAAAAAGGTGTGTGGGAGGGGTTGACAATTTAAAGAAAATGGTTCAGTTGAGTGTACACATGAGTATTTTGGATGACTTTTCGGTACTTTTGTATATACATTATACACCTAGTACACTAAGCATAGTACAATGATATAAGCTATTTAACGTGACTTAATGTCACTTCATTCTATTCAACGATGGTTTGGGTAGGTGGAGAGGACAAGGTCAGCAAGGTGCTTACTGACACTCAGCTTAGAGCCCCGGTTGGTTGATAATCCGTCACAGTGTGTGTGTGTGTGTGTGTGTATGTGTGTATGTACATGTGTGTTGACCAAATTTGAGTGATCCTGCCCCAGAGAAAATGTCCCAAAAGAAGATCACAAATAACAAGTTGAACTTTTTTTTTCTTTCTTTGCGCACATTTTTTCACCCCCTGCACACTGGGCACCCTTGTTCGACTGGTTGGGTGCCTTACGTGCAGGGCTTTATATATAGTTCTCTGTTTCTTTCCTTTCTCAGCCTTCATTGCTTAATAATACTGGGATACAAAATACCATGGTTTCATCATCACGACTTTATCGAACTGGTCAATCTCTCTGGCACGTTTCCCACAGGGCACAAGCCGGTCAGATGCAAAACGCACCTTGCAAATGCCCAACATGGCTCTGTGGTCAGGTGGGGGGGTAGATGTTTCATTTTTCAGCCAATCAAAATCTTAGATGTATTTTTGTGTAATCAACCAATCAAATTCTTCAATTCTGGCTTAAACTGGATCAGAAAATTTCAGATACAGCCAATCAAAATCTCAAATACATTTTTGTTTTAGCGACCAATCAAAATTGTCCATTCTGGATCAAACCACCCAGGTATGCAAATTTTTTCTTTTTTTTTTTTCCTGTATTTTTTTATAATTTGTGAAATCCTGATGAAAGGCGTTGAGGATTTTTTTCAAGTTTTTTTTTTTATTCTCAAACTACTGGGAGTGAAGGAAATAAAATATTAAATTCAAAAATTATTTCTTCTGGTGAGAAAATTGTAACAAACTCTTTGTTGAGGTTTTTTTTTTTTTCTTTTTCTATAAAAATCAAACACCACTGAATCAACTACATATCCTACTTGGCACACAACTCTGTGTCATTATCACTACTTTTTTGCTTTTTTTTAACCTTTTGCGCTCTGCATTCTTTTTCAAGGGTGCCAAGATTTCGTGCACTTTGAAAGCCTGTGTGTCTGTTCATGTATGACTGAAATTGACATGAAATTGCTTGGTGAACGAAGTCGCTTACAGAGTCTCAAAGGTTAAAGGTATGTTTCATTTGCATTAACTCTTGCCTGCCCGCATTGCAGGTAATGTAAGTAATGCCTCATCACAGGTAAAAATCTATTAAAGTTATTAGAACTGGAAAGAAAAAAGTTGTTTGGAAGTGCAGTTTTGTGGGTTTTTTTTTTTTTTTAATCTTCTTACCTGATTTCTAAAAGGTGTTTCTTGGCCTCCATGTTTTTTGGTGAATAAAATAAAAGTTTTTTTTGTATTATCTGAGAATTGTTTTTCGAGCAGAAAAATTGTTTTCTTACCAGATGTTTATATATATGTATACACAAGTATGCGTCGTTCACTGTCCTGCTTGACAGCGGCCATTTTGATATACATCTGTGATCCCATAAGGTTATGATGGAGTACAAAAATCCCAATCAGAGAATGGAACATCTTGGACGTAACCAGATGTAGTGGCGAACACAACAGGTGATCCTCATGCCTCTTGTACTGTAAACAAAGTGATTGCTCACCCAGGCGTATTATGTTACGACTCCTTTTTGTGTGTTGTCGCATTATCTTACGTAGATTTGCTAATTACATTCATAATATGGTTTTCATACAACGTCCAAATTGCATAATGTCCAATGTCCTAATTCGCTGAATGTATCATGGAAGTTAAGTGACGCATGACTGTATATATATATGTATATATATACACATATATATGTATAGCTTTTTTTCTTGGTACAAAGGGAAAACAAGGAATTTTTTTGTGCAGGTTATCTTGTTTTTTTTTTCTTTTTTCTTTTCTTTTTTTTTGTGGTTAGAACTGAAAGATCCTACTTGTTATTTAAATGATGTTTTAAAATTTATTTCAGTATATATATATATATAGATTTAAAATTCAATTTCCAAACCATAGGAAAAAAAGTATCGTATCTCTCCTGAAGTTTGAAATGGATCTGTGAAATGAGAGTTGATTTTATGATAAAGGGTATATGGTAACAAGTCCTTCTTGAAAATCGCATTAGTGGGTGAACCCTGGATTGTATTGTGGTTAGGTGTACGAGGTAGAGACGGTCAGGTAAGCCCACATGTACAGTCAAGTACTTGATGTGTGAAGCACAGCAGGAAATTAACTCTCAAATTCATATAAAACAAATTAAATTCCAAGGAAAGTAACTGTTGATAACTGTTACCTTCGGGTAGTTTTTTTTTCAATGTAAAAAAAAAAAATTCTATTCATAGAAGAGTTCCACTTTCAATGGGAGTGGTATCGAGTGGTCCATGAATGTAAGAGTTAAAATGCGTGAATTATGAAAGAAGATATTCACTAAGCTTAGCTTAGTTTGGCACAAGGCCTCAATGGTGGGAGTGCCCTGTCAGGATTGAACTCACTGCACTAGTAGTAGTCAGCAAGACTAGCTTGCTGGCCACTACTTTATAGCAATATGGCAGGCGCCCCTGAGATATGAAATTATTCTACAAAAAGATGAAGTTGTGAATTTTTTTGAAAAAAGAGAAAAAAACTATAAGGGTGAATCAGATGTATTTTTCTTTTTTTTACAGACCTTCACTCCATAGGTTATCCCATGTAAACATCTGAAGGCTATCTATGGCTCCACTCTTTCACTAATATTAACATCATATCCAATCATATCATCATCAATACTAATCGGTTGTAACTTTTTGTTTCAGATATTATAACGACAGGTGTATTGAGATTCTGGCAATTTTGAGGTATTATTTCAACCTGGGCCTCAAAGCCACTGGAGATGCTCATAAAGTTTGGGAAGTAAAAGGAAATGAAACAATATCTGACCATACTGCCCAAAACTGATTGAAGCATTTTTAAGGGTTGTTACTAGTCCATTGAAATAAGCTCAGAAGTGGATGACCCTCAGCTGTTGATGATATGACAGTTTAGAATAGAAGGTAGAGGAGAACTCAACCACCTGCAATTGAAAATTATATTGATAATGTAGTGGAGTCATAGTCTCTAGATGTATACATGAAATAAGTTTTTGAGTGAGGGTCTTTTGATACACCCTAATATATATGTACATGAATAGGTGTCAGTACAGTCTGTTATATTATTTGTGTTTCGGTGTGCGTTTGTGTTTGTGTTCATCTGTTTGTGTGTGTGTGTGTGTGTGTGTGGAATGCATATCAGAATAGCCAAATTACTATATCTCTGTATATATAGAATTCACAGCAGCATATTTCGATCGGTGTTTACTTGTCTTTCGTTTCTAGGATCAATCCCTAACGACTTGCAAATTCATCTAGGCTGAAGGAGTGAGGCAAGCGGAAATTGGGTATAAATTTTGCCTCATCATCCCTGCACCCTCCACATGTGCCTTGCCTGTCCCCACTGTTCCCAGGGTAAACTTTCAGAGTATCTGATACCCTTTGATACATGCCTAAACTGCTGAACTGATTTAGACAAAACTTTACTGGCATATGTAACATAACTCAGCAAATGTCATAGTCTACCAAAAAAAACATGATTTCCTCTATTTTGTAAAAGTTAAATTGACCTTGAATTCTCAACTAATTATGTTTCAAACCTCTGCCTAAAAAACTGACCTCTGCATAGCATGCCCACAATCACGGGGGATGTTAGTACCTTTGGAAATGGTCTTCCTCTCAAAGGGGAACTGAACTACCAAGTTTTAGCAAAAAATAGCGATTTGATGTAACAAAATGAATAAATAGGCAATAAAATGTTTCATACTCTTCAATGCTGATTCCGCATCATGAAACTTTATTATGTCAAAAAGTTTGTTTCTTAATAGATGGATGAAAATTTATTTTATCTGTAAATAAATCTTAACGTCAAGTAAAAAGCTATCCATATCAAGATATTTTGTTAACTAGCAATACTTGGGGTACGCAGTTCTTGCCAAAAGAATTTCCCTTGGCCACCAACACCCATTCAACTGCAGGTCTACTTAATAATTGTGAGAGAAGCTTGCTCTGCATCACCCCCATTCTTCTTTATCATCTCCAATTGCACGAGGCCAGCAAGAATACTTTCTTAGAATGACT
>OY735214.1:8922711-8935211 GCA_963457665.1 Thysanoteuthis rhombus
GGACAATACTCAAAAGCTGCCCTAGATTATGCGGACACCTCACTAATGCGACCCAATGTTTAAAAAGAACTTACTTGGCTGGTCCACCACACGGACTCGTTTTATGGTTGATGTCCGTCCATGTGACAACGTTTTTGCGACCAGTTGTTTGCGATTGTCCTACTGTAAATAAAAGCCGCGATTCAAAAGCCCTTTGTAAAAGTTTGAGTACTTCATTTCCATCTCGGTTGTTTGGTAAATATGCTGTACGGCATGTTCCATGATATCGCTTCCCAGGATTTGGATGGCAAGCCTGGTGAAAAGAGGCGAGAGAAAAAAAAAAAAAAAAAAGAAAGAAAAGAAAAGAAAATGAAAGAAACTGATTTCGATATCATCTTCATTGGCGGTTTTTCGTTTTATGTCGGTAAGATGGGAAACAACTCCCAATTGGTTAAACAATCAACGAAGAATAATTACAGATGAATGGTTAGACACCAGCGACTACAGAACCATGTTGTAGTAAATCATAGTTTTAGCTCAACTGATTCAAATTAAGTCAATATATATATATATATATATATATATATATATATATATATATATATATATATATATATATATATATATATATATATGTATACTGGATGTTGGATAGTCTATAGCTGCACTGAAAAGTTGTAATACAATGAAACAGCTGTCTGTGGATGTCACAATTATTAATTATTGTTATGATATATATATATATATATATATATATATATATATATATATATATATATATATATATATATATGTGTGTGTGTATATATATGTATATATATATATATATATATATATAATAAGAATATATGAACACCATTGAATGCAAGTTCTCCAGCATTAATGTTAGTTATGGCTGGAGGGAAAAAATGCCGAAACAGATCACAAAAATTCATTAATTCATTTATTGATAATGATTATGAACAGAATTTTCACCAGAAAATCAACATCTGAGAAATATCCGATTTTAATAAATTTTCGAAAAAAATTGCTAAGAATAGAGATATTTTACTTAATTTTCCTGTTTTTTAATTCCCGAAGGAAGACTCCCAGTTAGATCAATCATGGAGTGCTTTTTTTGAAAAAGGTGAACATGATTGATATTTCAAGGGATTTATCTGTAAAATGTATAAAAAGATCAATGAAAACCACAATACATTGATAAGAAAAATCATCGAAATAATTCCCGATAATTGTGATGAAAAAAAAATCATCTTTATTAAATAAGTATCGACAATTTTATCAAAATCGAATATTATGTTGATTTTTTCCTCGGATTTTAAAATTTCTCAGGTGTCAATTTTCAAGTGAGATTTTGTGCATATTGTTCAAACGGAATAATAATAAATTGTTTACAGCGAATAATAGTGCTTAATCCAATCAATAAAACTCATGAAGAAATTTTCTGCAAAATCTTGAGGAATAT
Source organism: Thysanoteuthis rhombus (assembly GCA_963457665.1). Taxonomy (NCBI): domain Eukaryota; kingdom Metazoa; phylum Mollusca; class Cephalopoda; order Oegopsida; family Thysanoteuthidae; genus Thysanoteuthis; species Thysanoteuthis major. Next base: position 8,924,156 of record OY735214.1, read on the forward strand.
AAGCATTTGATATGCCTTGCATGTTTCGTAAGTTATAATGCTGGCCTTCAACATAATTTGTGTTTACCATATTTTACATATAATTTCAACTTCATATAGTGCGAATTCGAATGGTACGTTTATTTCATTTTTATTCATATTTATTCTTGGATGAAATTCTGCAATATTATTATTATTAATTTTGATTAGCTTTTTCCTCGATATTAACTATCAATCGTTTAATTATTGGCATAGGATTACTTATTGGATACCATCGGGGATTGTGTAGTTGATAATAATAATAATAATAATAATGATAATAATGATAATAATAATAACAACAACAACAACAACAACCTGAGGAGATTTATCGTCACCCAGCCTTCAGCAATGACCACTGGGCAACCGGTGAGAAACTGTAAACTACAGTATTACTGCGACCTATGAGTACTAGGAGAGAAGGGCTAGAGATTTGAAGAGACTTGCTGTCACTCAAACTCCAGCGGTTACCACCAGGCAACTGGTGTGAGATTGCAAATAATAGTAATAAAGGGAAACCTTAAGAGAGAAACAGAATCGCTCATCATGGCAGCCCAAAACAAAAGCATAAGGACAAACTACATAAAAGCAAAAATCGACAGAACACAGACAAACAGCAAATGCCGCATGTGCGGTGAAAGAGATGAGATAGTAAACCACATAACTAGTGAATGTAGTCAGCTCGCCCAGAAGGAGTATAAGCACAGACACGATAGAGTAGCAACGATGATACACTGGGAACTAAGTAAACAAATGGGATTCAACCATGGGGAAAAGTGGTATCAGCACAAGCCAGAGGCAGTTTTGGAGAATGACAACCACAAACTACTGTGGGACTTTGACATCCAAACTGACCACCTCATCCAGGCAAGAAGGCCGGACTTAGTAATAGTAGACAAAAAAAGGAAGGCCTGCCAAATAGTAGACGTTGCTGTGCCTGCAGACCATAGAGTAAAAAAGGAGGGTGAAAAAAGGGAAAAATACCAGGACCTAGCAAGGGAGTTAAGGAAAATGTGGAACATGAAAACCAGGGTAGTACCGGTCATAGTGGGAGCACTAGGAACTGTCCCCCAAACGCTGAGGGAGAGACTGGAGGAGATCGGGATTAGGGGGAGGATAGAGACCGTACAGACCACAGCGCCTCTTGGAACTGCACGGATACTGAGGAAGGTGCTAGAGATATAAGTACTACAACGAATAGTAGCTCTGTCATGATATGCGAAAGAGGGAGGAGACGTTAGCTGAGGACCTGAGGAGACTTATTGTCACTCAGCCTTCAGCGATAACCACTGGGCAACCGGTGTGAAACTGTAAATCGTAGAATTACTGCGACCTATGAGTACTAGGAGAGGAGGGCTGGAGACTTGAGGAGACTTGCTGTCACTCAAACTCCAGCGGTTACCACCAGGCAACTGGTGTGAGATTCCGAAATAATAATAATAATAATAATAATAATAATAATAAAAAAAAAAAAAAAAAAAAAAAAAAAAGAAGAAGAAAAAGAATAAGAATAATAAAAAGAATTACCTCTTGAATACCATCGGGGATTGTGTAGTTGATAACGATCGTCCCATTCGCAGTCTCGTAACCAGGTACTTTTAGTTTATGCTCCAGAGTGACACTCATCTTGCCGTTCTTCGGCTGATCTCCAGTGAGGGGTGCGTAAACAGTTCCACAGATCGGACAGATAGGTTTCCTCTTTGTGATCTCCCGGTAACATCGCTTGCATAGGATGTGGCCGCAGGACAGCTCCTCCCTCTGCCCCATCTTCTCCTTGCAAACAGTACACACCTCCCGTTCCATTTCGAACAGAGCGGCGATGTGATTAGTGGCTCGCATGTCTAAGTCGACATCTTTCTCTTTCTTGCTCTTATCAGTCTCATTCTTGCCGCTCTTGTCGCCATCCTTCTTCAGTCGTTCGCCCTCCTTCCGCAACGTCTTCTCGCTCTCCTTCTTGCTCTTCTCGCTCTTTGACTGGCTCCCGATTTTCGACTCCTTCTCCTGCCCCCCGCCGCTGCCGCTGCTGGTGCCACCGCCGCCCATGTCTTTCGGTGGCTGGAACCCGGATCTCGGGGTCGACGAGTCGGTCGAGTGTACCTTTTGAGTGGTGCTCAGTAGTGCTTGTTTCACGGACGTTGCTTGTTGACTCTTTGACGGTGTCCCTGAGGCAGAGCTGGATGCGGATTTAGATCCTCTAGCTATGTCTTTGGTCCCCTTTCCGATGTCGATTCCGTTGTTTTTCTCCAGTTGACATGAGCTGGATCTAGCCAGCCTTGCCCCTACACGTACGTCCATATCACTTCCACCTACAACACTTGATTGAATGCGGTTACGCACTATTGAACCCACAGAGCTCGATCTCTTGCGTTCCAGGTTTGTTTCGCGGATGGCACCCAGCGTGGTTTTCGTCTGGTGGATCAGGGCTGAAAGGCAGGAGGTGAACCCGTCGGGACTTTCCTCGTCGATTTTGTACTCCCCTTTCTTGCGGAAGTTCAAAGAGTTGGATTTTTGGTTGCAACCCGATGTTGTTTCGTTCTTCGTCAGGCAACCGTTCTCCAAGTGACACATCGCCTGTGTGTAAGACGGGCTTCGTCTCGGGGAATTCAAAGCCATCACTTTGTTCACTTCTGTTGGTTCCGGAGGCTCAAGCTGTGATTCTTTCTCAAAGGTTGACTTTTTGACTTTCGTTTCCGAACACTTCGTCTCGGAAGACTGTTTTTTGGTTGCTGTCAGTCCCGCTCGTTTTGTCTGTTTTTTATACGAGTATTTGTAGCGTTCAAGAGCGGCTTCCGTCACTTCTTTCGAGTCCATAGAGTTTAACTGGTTGAGAATGATGATAGCAAAGGTGACACTGTCACGGTCATTAATAACAAGACGAATGTCTTTGAGAAGCTTAGGGGTGTTTTCGTCGCTCGTGTATATCAACAGTGCATCGTAGAAGGCATTGATGCTGAGATCGAAATCAACGCCAAATGAACCTTTACACCAGTCATAAAAAAACGAGAGAGAAAGAGAGAGAAAAAAAGAATTTAGTCAGAAAAAATATTGGAATACATTTGCCAGTAGTGGATCAACCATTAGGCTGATTAGGCTAGGTCTAGGGGCCCAGAAGGGGAGGGGAGTCCTGAGAGCAAAACATCGTTTGTGTGCAAAAAATGGTTTCATTGTGTGCACAAAAATGGTTTGATTTAGTGTTCAAAAAGGGTTTATTTAGATATACAAAAATTGTTTAATTTAGTGTACAAAATGTTTTACTTGGGTGTCCAAAAATGGTTTGAGGATATAAATGAGTATTTCGGGTGATATTTCCATACTTAAGCATATATATATATATATATATATTTCATATCTGGAATATTACAAAATTCTAATTTGTTTTCTAATCCAAGTCCCAAACATGTAAGCTCTTAGAAATACTGCTTTTAGGACTTAGTACTGCAGCGTGTAGCATATTATACTGAGTAAAACCAGCTCTGGATCAACCATTAAGCAAAATAAGCGCGTTCTTTGGGTATCAAAAGAGAAGGGAGCACCCACGGGTTTCCTGCGGTTTCCCGCGTCAAGTTATTATAAGTTTTTTTTCATATTGTTTAACATGAAAGTTTAAATCTAAAATCTATTTTTCCTCTTATGTATAGAGTTAATTCAAACATTCAAATGATCCAATCGTCCACACAAATACTATCGTAGAAAACTGGTCATTACGTAAGCACAAGTTTCGTTGGTAAAGATTTGGTTAAGTGAAGTCGTATATTTTTTATGGGAAAATGTATTTTTTGAAGGTATTTTGATGTGTTTTTAAATGAATATAATCTTCATTCCTTCACAAATGTTTCATTTAAAAAAAAAAATTTTGTCTGTTAAACGATTGGAGGTCCGAGGCGGGGCGCCATTTTAGGACTGTGCTTAGGACATCAAGCAACTTTTATCTGGCCCTGGCGATATAACTTGTTCAACGCCATTTAATTCTATTCAACGAAAGGTGGGACAAAGAGGCAAGGTCGGGGCATACTAATAATCAGCCTGGGGGACCCGGTGGTTGGTAATCCATCACTGGCATTTGGTCTCAAAGAGATTTTGTCAAGGAAAAAAAAACGTCATTCAATGTTCAAAAGTTAATGCCCTACAAAGAATCAAAGTGAGCAAAATTGCTTGACAACAGTCCATGATCATCACACACACACACACACACACACACACACACCTATTTTCATAAATATACGCACGGGTGCGCATGATAAGTGCCCAATGAACTATAAAAAAGTTGAAATTTTATCATTTTCAGAGCTACAATGCTCAGATTATTTTTAATTTTTTATTTTGAAACTTGAACACTCTATAAATCATTATGTAGATTGCTCAAGTAGGATGAGCGTTGTAGCTTTAAACATGAAAATATCAACTTTGGTGGGGTGGGGGCATTTACTTGTGCTTACTCAAATACATTTCTGCTTAATTGGAACAGAGCAGGTATATATCGATTTGTTCCAATTAGGCGGTCAAACTGGTTATGCGAAACAACATAAACAATTTATATTTTGGCAGATAAGATGAGACCCCAATTTCAGTCGGAATTTCATGGTTCTAAGTCAATGTTCTAGCTTATGGGACGATGACATTTTCTTGGGGTAACTTTTAGATGCTTCGTATGACATTTTATCTGCCAAAATATTAGTATGGTTAATTTGTTCAAAACCGCACTGTTCAGGGTCTTATCATAATTCAATGTATTTTCTTTCAGCTTATACTTAGTTACATTGATTTGTACAGCAATATCTAAACCGTACTATATCAAGGCCAGCACTTATCAAAACCACATTCATTGTAAATGATTATATTACAAAATTTAATTTCAAATTATTTACTTTAGAAATGCATTACAAATGATTTATTATAGAGATTCACAATAAGAAAAAAAATCACTATAAAAATGCGTTGCAAATTGTTTGCAAAAAAAAAGTTCATTTGAAATGGCCTTTCGTAAAAATACGTTTTACATTATGAATTATTTCCAAAAAAATTCGTTGAAAATGATTTACTGTAGAATGCATTGCAAATAATTTATTACAGAAATGAATAGCAGATTATTTTCATGTAGAAATGCACTGCAAATAGGTTTCAGTAGAATTCCGCGGTAATTTCTTTTTAGATTAGGGACACACCATCAACCCTATTAACAAACACCAGAGGGTTTTGACTAGGGGTATTAAGAAAAATCATGTCACATACTTAACAGGAACTATTCTAGAAGATGGGAGGAACATGCGATTTAGGAGTCACTTGGAGTTTTTTTTTTTTGTTGTTTTTTTTACTATAATCTATTGCAGTGCTTCTTAAACCATGTTAGTATCATTCACCCAAACATAGGCATTGCCCCCCCCCCCCGGGCTCCCGACAGCTCAGAAAATTTAATCCAAATGGAGTGGCGGCACCAGCGTTTGGTACCAGCTCAGGGGCAAAGTTCAGTCAGAAAACTATGAGGACGGGCAAAGTTTTTATATAAATAACGATGTTTGTTTATATGTAGATGTGAGGTAATGTTACAGTTCATGTTGGAAAAATTTCTCAAGATGCGACACTCTCGTACTAAGATCTTTCCCTTCCACATCGTGTAATTACTGTCACCATAAGTAATGAGTCAAGATTAAATTTTGCGAGCCCGCGCAAGGCTGCCGGAAGCCCGGGCAATGTGGTACCAGTTTCTTAATGTGATATTGTTCACAACTTGGCCAATTTAGGCATAATTGCCAGAAATAGACAACAGGCAGAAAATCAGAATCTTGGAGACATCACCCTTCGTTTCATGGCAAAATACCGATACAGAAGTATTGCCATTGTGTCGTTTGTGTTACGGCAACTTACAAAAGACGTTATTTGATACCTCAGTCTTTTTATTTATTGTAACTTTGCAAATACTTTGGAAAATGGCTTCGTATTTGATTTTACTTATTCAACTTGCATTATTCCTTGAATAAGATATTTGTCTGTTTTCATAGTTTTCTGTCCGAATCTTGCTCAGGCTGGCACAAAACGCAGGCTCTGTCACTGTTCTCCCCCGGCTTTTTATTACGAAATTTCATTCACCCATGACTAAATTTCTATATTTTTTATTACTTTCATCTTATCCTCTCTTGTATAATTTTATACAGAATTCATCATACATCATGAGCAAGAATTAACACCTTTCTTAAGTGTTCATACATTCATATTTTTTGAACATCCTAAAAATACGTTGAGAACATTAAGACCGATGGAAAAAAATTGACTATGGGAGACTATTTGAAGTTTTCTTGTTTACATAAAAGTTAGCGAATAACAGTCGTAGAAATAATGTTTTACATGTTTACAATAATAATTACTTCAAATATAGAAAATTTGGCGTTATGACTAAGATTACACGCGTAACACGGAGGTAACTCTTGTTTTTGTTTTGTTTTGTTTTTTTAATCGATGATTACCATTGAAGAAAAAATACCCTTAAACATCCTGCAATGGATTTGAATAATTCGTTTTTATTTGCGCGCCGTTTTTGACATCGAGTCGGAAAGTGTGTGAAACGTCAAGTGTTTGTATTGAAATAGATTGAAAAAAAAATGTATTTCCTGTGAAAAACTCGGGACTAATAAAAACAAAAAAACAAACAAACAAACCCTATTTTCATACAAACATTTAACGTTACGCACACTCGCCTAAACGATGTTAAAAAACGACGCTGAAATGAAAACAATTTAATGATTGGATCCATTCAAATTAATTACAAGCCGTTTTTTTTTCAAGGGGAAGTAATCATCGATTTTGAAAACAGGAGTTATCTCCACTTCATGTGAGCACATTGAACGTACTTATTATTTGAGTAAATTTATTAGTTCTCCTTTCATTCAGCCTGTAGTTCCATTCAACCCGAAATAATTTCATTCATCCTTGAGTGATTCATTTACCAATTTAAGAAGCACTGATTTATTGACCTGTATATATATATAATGGAATTCAAAAACAATTAGTCATTTTTTGGTTATTTCATGCTGAAGATGTTTTCTCATGTGAATCTTTTGACAGCACGGATATTCTTTTAGATATCATGCAGGGAAAGTGTACAGGCATGAATCCAATTTTCCTGGTGCTCTGTTCCATTGTACACAACTATTTAAATACATGGATTGCGATGATTTTTTTTCTGTTCAACCATGCAGGGTAGGTAGGGAATTTATAGAAAAATTACATATGCAAGTCTATTTGTTGATTAAACATTTTCAAAATGCAGAGAGAGGAGAAAAATAGAAAAAAGAAAGAAAAAAAGAAATAGGGACAGGCAGAAAGCAAGCAAGCAAGCAGAGAAAGAAAGAAAGAGAGAAAGAAAGAAAGAAAGAAAGAAAAGAGAAAGAAATAAAGAAAGCAAGATGAGAAAAGATAAGAAAGAAAGAAAGAAGAGATAGAAAGAAGCCAAACAAGCAAAGAGAGAAAAGAAGAAAGAAAATAAGTAGAGAAAGAACGAGGAGAAAGAAAGAAGAAAAAGAAAGAAAGAAGAGAAAGAAAGTGAGAAAAAGAATGTAAGAAGAGTAAGAAAGTAAAAAGAGAAGAAAAAAAAGGAAGCAAGCAGAGAGAAAGAAAAAGAAAGAATGAATGAAAGCAGAAAGAAAAAGCAAGTGAGGGAAGAGAGAAAAAAAACAAAGAAAGAAAAAAAGAAAGAAGAGAGGAAGAATGTAAGAAAAGATCAAAAGAAGAGAGAAAAAGAATAATGAAAGAATCATAGTTTAACTTCTGGTCACTGGGAAGATTTTTATACTTCTTCAGTTTCATGTTGAATGATGTCGTGTTAAGTCGAATAGAAATCTTGAGTTATGGATCCTCGATAGCAACAAAACTATTTACAATGCTAATGTCATTTACAAAGAAATCCACAGATGAATGGAGCAGTTAAATGAAAAAAAGTTCAATACTCTAAGCTCTTTTTGTTATCTACACACAAAAACCATTTGGCCAGGAAGTCTGCACTATTTTCGATTTCTTCCTGTGAACTTGTTTTATAGATTGTTAAAGTGAACTGAAATTTGATACTGGAGACTTCAGAACCAAACCAAACTTTTGTATATATCGAACTATAAGAAGCACAATTACGCTGGCTCCGGATACAGTCATTCCTTCTTTGAAAACTGACACTATTTTTTTAAAGATAATCTTTTAGATAATTACTTCTGGTACTCGCACAAGTTATAGTGATTCATTTCACATTAAAAATAAATGCTCTAATAATCTAATGTTGCCATGAATCAATTGACCTTTTTATTGTTGTTATCAGGGTCAATATTTAAAATCTTTCAATTAATATGGGATAGGTTTCTGATGAGTAAAAAATTACATTATTTTTCATGAATTCATTAGTTCTTATATTGTCACTAGATTTTCAAGGACAATATTTTAAATCTTTTGATGAATGTAAAACAATTGCATTATTATTTATAACTTCATCACCATTATGAACGCTCTGGTTGGACCATTTTTCTCGTCTAAATGTTCAATTGTTTACAACATTTTTGCCGTGAACCATCCTGTCTCTGTCAGGTCTCCCTGGTTCTAGAATGTGGAATCACTTCCCAGAACATATGTAAATGAACATAGACAAGGAAAATAGTCGAACCATACCATACACAATGATTAATGAATACCGTCTAACAAAATTCAGACAAGAATAAGGGAATATATTTTGTATCTTTTGATGACTGTAGATAAGAATTGGAGAAAAGAAATTACATTATAATAATAGAGTTAGACTAGATATAGAGATAGAAGAAAGGTATTTAAGATTTACAGGAAAACCCCAATGCTATGTCTTAACTCTATCATGCAAAAAAAAATAACCCCCAAACAAAACAAACAAACAAACAAACGAACAAACAAACAAACAAACAAACAAGAAAAGTATTTCTATTACTAAATTACAATTATTAGAAGGGTATATATTGATCTAAATTTTCAATCACTTGGGGAAAAAGATCAAATTTGAACGGTTACCATCATAAAAAGTGTCATCATCATCTGGAAAAAGAAGTGTAAAATAAAAAAAAAAAAAGAAAGAGATGTTGCAATCCTGAATAAAAGTCAGTCAGCGTGAACAACAATACAGAACGTCTCAAAAAAAAAGAAAATGTACCCGCGCCTTTCTAAAGAGTTAAAACCCCATGAAATTCAAGGTGGATGTAATTCAGTATTTTTTCCCTAGAAAGAAACATATATTGTAAGAACCGATTCAAATGTATATAACTATTGCTAATTCGTTTTGTTCATTATTTATGACCAATCTATTCATCTATTGAATAAAGATACCTCTATGGACAGCTCTGTTAACGATTTACATTAAAAATACATACTCAACATTAAGATACACATCAATTCAAGTGATAAAAAATGTATGAAACATAATAAAAATCTACGAGCTTACCAGTTCAGAGGAATATTTACCAGACATTTTATTCATTTTTTCACTAAATTCTTCCATATATCTCAGCTGATAACTCCCCAAATTGACCTATACATTTACTTTCCATCCCAGATTATCTAAATTTATCTTATCCAAATTATTCTCAAAAATTATTAATACTTGTACAATTTAAGGAAAATAAGATGTTTTCTAAAAAACAATTTGGTCTTGCAACTCATGTTTTTGTAATAGACCCAGCTAGTAAATTTCCTGTCCTATCTGACTTATCAAACATCAGAATTCCATAATTTGAAAAGCCATTTCTTGGGACCAAGCCACAGTCTTACCGAATTATTCTTTTTCTGAAATAAAATTTGAAAGAATTACAAAAAATATATTTTTTAATTCTCAAAACAACTATCTTTCAAATATTTTTTAGCTCATGACCCAAGTTGAATGCAAAATTTTAAAAAGAGAGAGTTGAGAAGAAAAGTGTCTTGTGGTGTTTTGGTTTTTATGCAAGTTGTTCCCCCTGAATTAAAAAAAAGCTTTGGTGTTTTGTGCATAGAAAAAAAAAAAAAAAAAAAAAAAAAAAGGAAAAAGGAAGTTGTTTGGTTGATCAGACCAGCCTGTTTTTGGGTCCCAAATCGTTGGTTAAGATGTGGTCCTATTAATGGGAATCCACTGCCTATATGTTTTTTTTTTAATTCTGGAAAAAGCACTGACTTACACCCCTGCCCACAAATTCCAAGGGTCTTGACCCTTTGTAAAATTGTGTGAACATTTTTGGAGACAATCTGTAGAAGAGTAGATCTGAATTAAAGAGATATTTTACAACTATTTTGACATGTTTCATGCAAAAAAAATAATCTTATGACATTAATATTACAAGAAAATATCTTCCTTATTTAAAGAAAATCAAGAAAAGAATACAGAAAATAGAGAGTAACATTAACAATTACTGTGAAATGCTTCATTCAAGTTAACCTGTTGTATGAGTTGACCTTAAGATGTTTTTGCTCAAAATTCTAGTTTAAGCCCGTACTTTTTTAAACTTGTTGTACACTTGCTGAGTAAACCGACGCTCACTTTTCAAAAGAATTCGACTTATATGCCAAAGTTAATGGTAATTCTTCCCACAATATTTAAAATATCAAAGGGAGGTAATCAATATGACAGACTAGGCTGCTACTCTTGCAGAGGCTGTAATTTCACCAATGATTCAGAACTTCTAAATCACTTTTCATTACTTATTTATACGAGTTTATTTGGGAAAATTGTTTCAGAAAAAAACAAGGAAAAAAATGTTGAATGCATTTTTGTTATTAGTTGCAAATGTTGGTCACTTGGAGTTTTATGAACACAAAAAATTGATAATTTTTTTGTTGTTTATTGCAACCCTAACCTTAACACTAACTATAACCTGATCCTAACCCTAACACTAACCCTAGCTCCAATTGAAAACTAGATTAGATGGAAAATATTTGTAAAACCTATAAATTAAATGTCTGGATTAGATTGGTAGCAGCAGCTGCGTTGGTCAGTGTTGTTGATATTCTCCCTTATTTTGAATGATTTGGGTATAATGGAGTTAACAAACCTTGCACAAATATCAACCCAACT
>OY735214.1:8940211-8977711 GCA_963457665.1 Thysanoteuthis rhombus
ACCGTATACTCCCGTGTCTGGGTGAATCTTTAATTTATAGCTATCCCCACGAATGTGCGTGATATCACTTAGCTGGAGCATTTGTTTGTCGGGACATTTAGCCCACTTGCAGTCAGTGTTGATAATGGTTTGGGATTATGAAAGTTTCAATCAACAACATTTAGTCATCAACAACATTCAGACCTGGATATAAGCAACATTCCAATCTGAATATCTGCTTTTGAACATTCGCAATCCAGTAAACCCTCGCTATAACAAAGTAATTCTGGAGTGGGTGTGGTCGTTAAAGTTGAAAGTTTGTTATACTCGATGGTGGCCTCTCTTTTGGTAAATAAGAAATAAATTCAGTAGTTTGTGGCATTTATCAAACATCCTTTGGTAAATCCAAAGGCAGTTCAATTGATCTTCTTTCTATTTCCGACCATACCTCTTCATGCAAATGACTAATGTTATGTTCAGTTCTACAAAATATCGGTAAAAAAGAAGAATGTTGGTTATGGTCTGTGCGCTCATCACGCTTCGTTTCATAAATCTGAAGTCAGTTCAGATTGATCCATGGGTTTGTTGAAGCCCAAATTCACTATATCGAGGTTTGTTTTAGGGAGGATTTACTGTATTCTCAAAATATAAATCATTTGTTTATGGACATACACACTATTTAGCATCCGGGCATGAATAAGTTTTACATCTGGGCGTAAGCAATTTTTGGTAAGATGCTTTATGTAACATTTACATTTGGACAATTATCACTGCGGGAGAATCACAACATATTTATGTTTGGAAAATTGCAGAACAATTGCAACATTTATGTCTGGAGGATCACAACGTTGGTAGGAACATTTAAATCTTGACAGGAAAATTGCACTGTTCATATCTGAATTGTAGCAACATCTATAACTAGGCAGGACAATACCAATATTTGCATTTGGAGATTCACAACATCTGGAGGAACATTTACATCTGGACAGTAAATGGCACCATTTTATATCTGATTCATAGCAACATTTATTTCTGGACAGGAAAATTGCAACATTTATATCAGGAGATTCACAACATTAACTTCTAGATAGGATATTCACAACATTCACATCTGGAGGAATTCAATATTTTACAATTGGAAAATAACAAGATTTACATGCGGGAAATGAGCAATTTTTCTAACATTTTTAGCATTTGGTCATTCAGATCATTTCATGTAGTAATTCAAAATCTCCATATACGGACTTGTACAAAATGTTTTGAGATTAAAATCTAGACACGAGCGACGTGGATATCTAGTATTACGTAACATTTATATCAAGATGTCCATCACATCTGCCTGCTGTGGCATCTGGACTTGAGCATACAGACAATTCCAATTTGCCTCCAGCAACATTTGCATCCAGATATTTTCATCTGGAGATTGCAGCATCTGGGTATTTTTAACAATCACAAATTGACATTTATAACATGTACACTTAAACATTTGCAACATTAGTATCGAGCAACATTTGCCTTTTGACAATGTCAATACTTACTTCTGTAAATTTGCAAAATGCTTAATTTGGAAGATGTAGAATTTGCTCCCTGGTGGTATCTACATGAATATTTGAAACATTTACGACTGTATATTTGCAACAATTGCAAGTTGTAACATGTACGCATTTGAACTAGATCTGGACATTTGCAACATTTTCATATGATATTATCTAGACATTTGCATCGGGAGTTTCACAACATTTTTGATATTTACATTTGAACATTCACATCATGTCTCTGAAATTAGCAGCATTTGGCATCAGGAAATTACCAACATTTACATCTCACTGGCATTTGTACATTTACAACATTTATATCTGGATATTTGCAACATTTGCAACATTTGCATTTGACTATTTTGCATCAGGAAACATCTGGTCATTTGTAATACATCGAGATTTTTGCAACATTTTATACCTGGACATTTGTAAAAGGCAATATTATCTGAACATCTGCATCTGGGCCTTTTTATTCGGACATTTGCAACATTTATATATCGCAACATCTGAGCATTTTACATCTGGATATATGTAACATTAACAAATTTACAACGTTTTCTATCCGGCATGTTAAACATTTGGACCCTTGCAACATTTGTTTGAGGAAGCATTTGCAACAGGCACCATGCACATCTGGACAAATGCAACATTTACATCTGGTAATTTTCAAAATAAATTATCAGGAAAAATAGCATTGCATCTGGTAACATCTGCAGCATTTGCGTCAGGATATTTGCAACATTTGCATCTGGACGTACATATCTGCCAACATATGCATTTAGACATTTGCAACATTATTTGCAACAGGCAACATTATCTGGATACTTGCATCTGACAACATGTAACATTTGCAATACATCTTAATATTTGCACCTTTTATTTCTGGATATTCTCCAAATTGATATCGAAATATTTGTTAAATCGATTTGGACCAAAGTAACATTTCTATTTGGACATTCGTAAAATGTTTACCTCAGGGCAGTAGCAAAATTTGCATATAATTAATATCCTGGTCTACATTTACGTCTGGTAATAAACAATATTTGGCAAAGTTTAATGAATCTGTTGTCAAAAATCGATCCCATAATTGGGCTGTTCTGACCGATCACCATTGAAAGAGCTAAGATTTGTCATCTACATATAATTTTGGTGGCTAAAATTTGGCAGTATATTATCATCTATTTTCATTTTCTTTTACTATTGAATATTATGTTATCCACAAATTAAAATCCTCGTTTTTTTTTATATTAGATTTCTCATGTTGTACGCAAGTAAATGAAGTGTTTTTTTAATTCTAAAAAGGAGTTTTAGAATTTTGATAAAATCAATAAGAAAAATATGTGAACCATAACAACATGAAATGTCAGATTATAGTTTATCTATTTATTGAATTATTGACTTGAAATTTTCTTATTAGTTTAATCCTAGTCTAACTAAATTAAAGCTGGCTCAATGATGCAATTAAGTACTGTCAAAAGCGCCTATCTACATTCAGTACATTCAGTACATTCAATATATTACTGACTTTTAACTACAAAAAGTATATATTCTAGATTGCCTTGTACTCAAGTAAATAGAGTGAGTACAAAAATAACAAAAGTTTGCTTGTTTAGTGGTGATCGGTCAAAACAGTCCCTATCATCGAATCAATTTTTGACGGTGACTTATTAAACTTTGCCGTATTTGAATCTACTCAATGGCAAATTTACACCTAAGCACTTGCATCATTTATAAGTAGATATTGGCATGTGCAAATTGTAACTCGTATCTTTGTTCCTTGGGTCACAAACTTATCAATCACCCTTTCTATGTAAACAGTTATCTATTCAACTAATTTATATGTGAGTGGCTGTTGTGTCCACTAGTTGTCTGAGTATTTTAAATGCTAAATGCAGATAAAGGGAAACAACTGTGCCTTCTTGTAGCCTTAATGGAAGTAACAAGTTGAGAGCCTCAGTCTGATACCAGAAGTGACTAGCCGAGAGCCTTGTTCTGGTAGCTGAAGTTGGTACTTGATGTGCGGGCAGTGATTTGACCACACACATTTCTTTTGATTTTCTCCTTATTACTGTCAGTGTTAACAGGTTAAATGCAATACTGTTTTAACCACTATATAACTAACAAACAGCAAGCTAAGACATTACAGTGGTTCTTGAGTGTATGGATTTTAGAAGCCCATATGCTCCTCATAAATGTATTACATACATATTTCTTAACGTGGTCAATTATATTATTAAGAGATGGATAGATTGTGTCTGACTGAATAATTATGAATGGATTATTGTATTTGTAGGTCTACTTGAAATGACCTTCTGTTTTTACCCAGTAAATATATCAGTTGGCCGAGACAGCGTAATAGAATAAACAATAAGAGAAATGGGCAGCTGCGGGAATCAAACCTGTGACTGATAGCAAGTTGTCTTAATGTGACACTGCTCTTGTCATTGAGCTGACATACCTGCAGGCTACTTAGCTCAATGGTAAGAGCAGCATCACATTGACAGCTTCCTATCGGTTGCAGGTTCGATTCCTGTAGTAGCCCCTTTCTTTAATTGTTTATTCTATTTATGCTGTCCTGGTCAACTGACACATTCACCATGTAATGGTGTAATATATATATATATATATATATATATATATATATATATATATATATATATAATGAATCATCACTACAAATTTGTTTCACGTTTCTCTGTGATTTCCCAGTGAGTTCTATTAAAAATGTGATCTTATACATACCCTACTTTCGTACGTTAAATCTTTTCCCACATTCTGGATTTGACATTTAAAAATAGTTATATCCTATCATCTGTGTGAAATAAATTTGTTGTGAGGATTCCATGAAAAATTTAGTACACTAAATCTATTTTATTGGAAATGTTGGACACTTTTATCATAAATACAACTTCATATCTTATTATCAGAATATAACTATAAATAAGTATAATTATATATATATATATATATATATATATATATATATATATATATATAATTCCATATATACATATATCCATATAATTTGATTTATATACACACACACAAACGCATGCACACACACACACACACACACACACATATATATATATGTATGTGTATGTTTTTTCATTTTAATTTAAAATAGATAAAATAATAATAATAAAAAGTTTGCATTTGATGGATTTTGATATGTTTGTATGTAAGTAATTTTACTGAATGTTATTGTTTCGTTTTCTTATATCTAAATAAAATATGATTGTATTTTACATATTCATAATTGTCTAGTTTGGCCTGACACTTTTCATAGGCCCCAACCTTTTCATAGGCCATAGGGGTTGTGCCTATTGTTCCTTATTCATAGGCACTGGATGGAGTAGTGAGGTTCGATGCAAGAGAAATGTTTCAAAGGTCAAATTATCAAAGAAGACAATAGATATAGCAACAACAAAAATAATCACAACAGAAAAATATTATTTTTACCATGCCTCATATCACGAGTACACTGATTTAAAAATGTCGGCAGCATCATCTTAAATATTTAAGTGAGAGGTGTTTGTGCGTTTGTGTTTTTGTCTGTCAAGCTATAAAAAAAATACCTAGTCATGAGTGCAGCCCAAGCAAATTTGGCATGCCTACTCAATGGACCTTGGGGAAGGTTTTAAAACAGAAAACATTGAGAAAAATATATTTCCAATGGTTTTATAGGGGGGTTCAATTTACTGTGTAACTGTAATGCCAAAGTGGAACCTACTTTCTGCCCATACATATATCTTATTTTATTTGTTTATGAATAATTTTTTAAGGGGAGTAAAATGAAAAAAAAAACCCACCCTTTAAGGGACCAAAAGTGAAGGAGACTTTTTCCTAAATTAAACTTGGATTAGAATTTTTTTAGATAAGCCTGTGCATATCTGTGTGATAAATCTTCATTAATATCCAAGACTTGTCATTTCAGCTCAGTCAGAGCAATTGCTTCCTGGTTATGAGTTCAAATCACTCTAAGGGAATGTGAATTTTTATGTACCAGTTTAAATTAATCACTGCTACCCACAATAGACTGGTTTAATCACTGTTGCTGGGTTTAGGTTATTCATGTGTTCTGACATTTCATCTACGTACCTATTTATCCGGACTTTGCCCAGTTCTTATTGTTCATAGCAGAAAATTGAAATTTTGCACACACCCTCCTCTCACTGAGTAGGGAAAATTTTTTTTTTCTTTTTTTTGAAAATTCCCCTCCAAAATAGGTTCTTAGTGGGCCCTCAATATTCACAGTAACTTTCTGCCGTATTGCTTACTGGCATACGCCCACTGAATTCAGACTATCTTTATTGATTACCGCCCCAAAAAGGTATGTGCAGTAATTCATTAATTGATCACCCCTTTTTCCGTCTTTTTTATTCATTATATCCGAAGCAGAATATATTGGCGGTGGTGATTCCTAATTTCCCTTGGAATGCTAGTTATCATTCCGTTTTTTTTACCTACGTATCAGCTTAATCAGATAAGTTTAGGAAAAATATTTTTTTATACAAGGTAAGATGAGCTTATCAATATTTTTTTGAGGAAACTGACTTCCATTTTATATCTTTTTATCAAAAGTCCTTTGGATGAGGGGGGGATGCAGGAAGAAATAGTTTATCTTAGAATGTTCACCAAAATGAACAAACATCTTTCTATCCAGTGTAAAATACTGATAATTTCTTTTGGGTTATGAAAGCATAAATTTTTAAAGACACTGATATGCACGGGAAACCAATGGGGTGACACTGTGATGTTTTGACAGTGTGAAAATTCAACATGCACTGTCACATTTAGTTCTATTTCACTGCGATTCTAGCCAATCTTTAGCTACTTTCTAGCCATTTTAGTCGAATCAAACCACCCTTAGTTATTACCTCAGTGACACCAATCCTAAGACTGCCATCACTGATATGTCATTAGCCATACGAATGACATTTTTACTCAGAGATTTCTTGACATATGAAAGTTATTTCAAGGGTTCCTCCTGTCTCAAAAGGTTGAGAAAGCCTGGTATGGGGTCTTTTTCAAGTACTACAAAAAGAGCAGAATTAAATTACGTTGTACTTGTAACAGGGAAGAATCTCTGACTTGATCGACCATTGTGGCATGCCAGTGACCATGCTGTCGAAGTATCTAGCGTTAAAGATTAATTTTCTTTTTTTCTTCTTGGTAGCCCTGTCTTTATTTCCTGACAAAGCCGACAGAGTGAAGGTATCAAGCTGCATCAGCCGGCCATCGCTGCTCCATCTGGGCCACCAGTTTTAGTGTAACGACCCCACCCCTTGGGGGAGCAGAGGATATGTTTCCTGATGTTGTGTCCCCAGTATCATCTTTTTTTTTTTTTTGTTGTTGTAACCCCTTGGAATGTCAGAGGAAGGCTAACAGGTGCTACACCTTGCCCAAGGGTGACAAGGAACTGCATAAGGCAGGGGTGTTCAGCATCCTGGGGGTATTTTCACATACCTGCGTACTGTGAGTGCTATGAAGCATGGTAAAAAAAATATAAAAACAAACAACAAAAACAACTGCATTGCACACAAAAATAAGGGTTTACGGGGAGAAGTAGACGAGGATAATTGGTTGGAATGCTGGTTTGGAGAGGGTAGGTTCTGCGAGAGGGTAGGTTCTGTGAAAGGGTCGGGAGAATTTTGAAAATTAAAAATCAAAGAAGTCACATTCAAAGAGTTTCTTGAACAATCGAACTCATTCTTCTTGTTATTTTTTTTGTTAACCACAATGTTTCGGCCGATCCATTCTTCGGCCTTCCTCGGGTGTGCTATCTGTATGTAGAGGGGAGGGGGATTCTTTATTTTTTATTCCGGTAGTGTCGAGGGTCGAGTGACAGAATTTTTTCTCTTCCAAATATAGAAAGCTTTTTGTTTGACAAGGACTTCCATTCCATGTCCCTGTTGAGCAGCGAAACCTACTTATACATAGAGCTACGCCTGTGCACAGGTGGGGGGGGGGAGCTTGGGGTGTTTGACCCCCTGCTCATATTTTGGTCCGTATAAAAAAATATCCTTTTAGTCATTATTCAAAAATATATTTTAATAGGAGATTCAACAAAGACCATTCATTGAATTAAATGGAATTTGAGAATATTTACCAGATACAATTTTAACATTTTTCTCATGTGTGTACGCACATATATATCTATATATCTATATCTATATCTATCTATCTATCTATCTATATATATATATATATATATATATATATATATATATATATAGAATATTGCATCTTGGATTCCGTTTTTAGAAATGTTAGGGGGAAAGCCTTTTTTCAACTGAGCCCCTGCCCTTCTAAAAGTCTGTGCACATCACTGCAAATAGCCAACCTAATGATTTATTCTGCTTCTTTCAAGTATTTTCCCACTCTACAATGCCTGGAAGGTTGCATAGTAAGTAAAGAAAGTAAGAAGTGCCATTACATTGGCTATGGCTTCAGCCCTCCCTGTATAGACTCCGCATATCATGCATTACCCCTAACACGGCTCATTTGTAATATGTGAATTGCACCAAGGGGCAATGAGCACCTGAAGTTGTATCACTCACTTCTCCCTGCGCTATTTTACCCTAAGCTTGTGGGGAGAGATGCGTTCATGCCTCCCCCAAGGCTATTAGCACAAAGCAAACACAATTGTGCAAGCGGAGTCAATTTTCTGTGCCCTTATTCACTTGGCCACTTAATACCTCTGGAATATGGTGCGGACAGTAAGAATAATCTATTGCTTATATATATATATATATATATATATATATATATATATATATATATATATATATTGTATTATATCTTTCGTGTGTGAAGGCTTGTTATCATTTATCAATTTTCCTTTAGTACCAAATCTCTATTTTTGGAACCAAATAGCTTTGTTCAGTACCAAATTAGCCTCATTTTGGTTTTGAAAAATCATCATCATTATTATGATCAGCATTTTAGATTTTGTCATTGGATATAGACCCTTCCTATGGATTGGCCGGACCAGACATCTCCATTGTCGATGTCCCGGCACCAACATCTCCTGTCTGAACCTGTCTAAGTCACATTGCGTCATTTATTTAAAAAATTTTGTATGCCGGTCACAATTTTGCATATCATCTCTTGGGGTTCTGACGTTGTGTGAACAAGAAGAATAACAAAAAAAAAAAAAAAAAAAGGACGAGTTCGATTTTCTGGAAGAAAAAAAAAAAACAAAAACAAAAACAAACAAAAACAAAAAAAAAACATCTCTGAATGTGTATTGAGTCTTCTCGAGAAAGATAGGCAAAAAAAGAAGCGACAGATAACGGGGGAGAAAAAACAGGGGCCAAAAGAAACACCTGCTAGTGTAAAGCCTGAAGAAGAAGTCTGGGGAAATCCAATCGTCTCTGCTACAAAACAAAAAGAAAAAAGAAAAAAAAAAAAGAAAGAAAGAAAAATATAAATGCAATGGCAAACTTTTTTTGTTTTCCACATTAAACTCTTAATTTCATATAAAAAAAAGCATAGATGTTAATGACAAGGGATATAACTACTGATCAAAGTTACGTCCCTTTCACCTTTGGGTAGATTTTTGAATTTGTTTTTTTTTAAAAATTCCATCTGACATGATAAATTTAACAAAATTTGTTTCTTCCTCTGTTCTGCTGCCAATTAGGAGTGGTATCAAACGGTTTCAGACATTTGGTAATTTCATATCATGACTTTTAAAAATACACAAAGATAACATGAGCAATTTGTCTAATCTTGACTTTTTATATTATTCTTTCTCACTTTATTCCCTACAACACGATGGAATACAATAGGTTTAGGATTAGGGGTTGGGGTTAGGTTTGTTTCTTCAAGTAGATACGTTTTCATATGTTTCTTAACCCATTCATGCCTAAAGTCAGATTTTTCAACCAATTTCGGTATAATCAGAAATATAGGGTAAATGAAAGTATACTAGCATGGTATGCAAATTTATTGGTTAAAAAACTGAAACAATTTTTTTTTATAATCTTGAGAGTGTCCAAGTGTAATTTGATTCACTTTCTTTCATAAGTATATATTTTATGACGATCTTTTAGAATGGACTAAATACAGTTCAATAGGCATACATAGGTCAAGTAAATCTCTTTTCAAAACTACAAATAAATGATGTTCAAACAACTTATTTCTATAAGTTTTTCCTGAATTATATTTCTTGGATCTTAACCTATTTGGATTGCGGTTTTCAGGATTTCAACCTTAAGGGATTTTGACATTTGGAATCGTGTCTTCTGGGATTCTGAACCAAATGCAAATTTTCGTATAAGATATAGCTATAGACAATATAGCACTTTTAGATATTTTATGATAACCCTGATAACTCACTGATCTACGATTTTTCAAGTTGACTGCTTCTGAGATGGAATGTGCTATTTTTCATGCATTTTGATGTGCTGAATCAAAAAATGACAATGAAAATTAGCTATTGTTTCCACGGTATATAAGTTTTTGAATTTAGATTTACGTTCATGGCAGATTTCAATCATGAATTATAAAACTATTTTTCTTTACTTGTGTTCATGGTTATTTCACCTGATTTAGGTCATCCGCTCTCTATATAGGAGGAAATCCAGATATCAGTCCAAATAATGTATCTGGTATGATATTGCCTCTCTTGCATTTATAAACCATGATGACATTTTCCACCAACACCTTGCAATTGTCAGCTTAATCGTCTCTAAGAAATCTTGTTGCCACTAACTTCCCATGCCTTCTTCTCCTCGCAATGAAAGTATCAAAGTCATAGTACTCTTAGTGACACAGCACCATGTCTTGAAAACGACCATTTTTTGTCATTTCCATTCTCAGTGACCCACTATTAGTCAAGATTGTCTCCATTCTTTTCAAAATCATTTTGGTTGTAGATTAATGAATTAGAGAAGTTCCACCAGTAATGTCTCTTGAACAGTCTGTACATTCACCAATGCAGCCATCTTGGAGAGGTCATCCAAAACAAATGTCGAGTCTATGCAGTCTTCAGAACCGGCTGTGATGGGCGGGCCATGGCTCTAAGAGGAGCCGTAATCAGACGGCAAAGCAAATATTGTAGTTTCAACTCTTGCAAAGGACCCCAAGGCTTGATAGTGCCCCCAAGAGGCACTGCAAAGACATGTTTAAAACAGCTCATAAAGACACAGACCCTTGAGAGGTCAGTATAGCATATAGGCTGCAGTGGAGAAGACCTGTGAGTCAAGGCTAAAACCACTTTGAACAACACCTGCAGGAAAAGACAGAAAAGCGTGCCTAGAAGAAAGGAAGAGAAATTCAAAAGGCTGAAAAACCCCGACAATACACTTTTTTTTTGAGCCGCCATACTCTTCTCAAGTAGCAGCAATGATGATGATGATGATGATAACTCTGTTTATTTGGTTGTGCAGAGAATTGTTTCCTCTATTCCTGGCCAGCAATGCAGCTGATACAGTCTTTTGAGACAGGTTTTTAATCACCACTACCCACAACAGACCAGTTTAAACACTGTGACTGGATTTAGGTAATTCATATGTTCTGATATTTATATGTATCTATCTATCCAAGTATTCATGTATCTACATATCCTGACTTTGTCCAACCCTAACTGTTGATTGTAGAAACTTGAAATTTTGCACACACACTCCCCTCAATGAGTAGGAAAAACTTTATTATTATTTTTTGTATGTTCCTCTCTAGTATAGAGTTTTAGTCGGGGCTTCAAATATGATAATGTGATTTTATGCTAAAACGGTCCCTGGTCTGGCTGTGAATTTATTCAAACTATATTGGTAGTATTTTCATCAAGGTAACTTGATTTTACCACCGCCACTGCTTAATTTATGACGTAAAAAGAAGTTTATATCGGTGGTGATGATTCATAATTTCCTAGTACTAATACTAGCTTCTTACTTTTTAGAAAAAAAAAAAAATACTCCTACCATAAAAATTGAATTGAACATAGGATGACAAAATGATTTCAAATGATGAAGTAATCATTACTGATCGTAATCACATGCTGTACCTTCCATCTGAAATATCGATTGATTTTTAACTACCAATTAATGTCTTCGATCAAAGCTAACAGAAAGAGAAGAGATATGAAAGTTGGTGAAGAGAAACAGTTTTACAATTTTTAGCGATAGTTAAGAAAAAATGAGTACAGCCCAAGTCTTGATAACAAATGTCAGGACTAATACTATCGACACTACTGCTACAACATAGTCTGCTCAGATAGTGTGTCGGTAAGCCCGTCTACCTCACACGTAGAAGGTCCTGGGTTCGATTCGTGATATGAGCGAGGAGCGAGGAAAACTCTCCATCAGGACGAATTTCCCCGTTATTTACTAAGGAAATCAGAATAGACGGAGAATATCTGAACAACCTCAGAATTCGCAGAGAACCTACACGACCTCCAACTAATGATAGATGAACTAAATGAAGAGAGCAAGAAAGTCAGCCTACACATGTACTTCAACAAGACGAAGATCATGTGCAACAACCACGTTGGAGATAAAAACACATAGATCAAAATTGAGGACACAAAACTGGTGAAAGTAGATCACAACATCTACCTAGGACAACGAATCTCCATGAGACCCTCAAAAGAAGGAGAAATCAAACAAAGAATCACACTACGATGGTAAGCCTTTGGCAGAGCAAGCTCAACCTTCAAAAATAAGATCCCATTAATCCTAAAAAGAAGGGTGTATAACCATTGCATCCTCCCAATAGTCATTTATGGTGCTGAAACAGAACCTAACCTAGAGACAGGTCTGCAAATTGAGAACCATGCAACGTGCACATGGAAAAATTATGCTGGGCCTCACATAGAGAGACCACAAGACAACACAGTACATCTGAGAAAAGACAAGAGTCAGGGACATCATAGAATCCATTTCAAATCTCAAATGGCAGAGGGCTGGCCATGTTGCAAGGACGGTAGACAACCGATGGACATTGCGACTCACGACATGGATCCCTCGAAATCACTGCAACCGAGGCCGGCAGAATATTAGATAGAGAGACGAGCTAGACGAATTCAGAAAGTACTGGCTCTGCAACGCCCATGATAGAGAAGTATGGCGAATCCTGGGAAAGGTCTACGTCCAAGGACAGACGTTAAGAGACTGATGATGATGATGATGATGATGATGATGACGAAGCTGTGTGATCAGGATGCAGATATTTCTTTGGTGGATTTGCTCTCATAAGGACAGAAGAGCCACAATGCTCCACGAGACAATATCCAACGACCAATACCATCAAGTCTGTTGGCTACATTAAAAGAAGCAAGATTGATCTCTTGAAAGGAGTGTCTTTAGGGATTGATTGAAGGTGTTCTATCGAGAGGTTGACTGAGAAGCCGTTGAAGGAGTCAACATCTCTAACTGGACTGAACTAGACCTTCTCTCAATCAACGTGGCTTCACAAGATCGACGTTGCCGGAAAGGACTCTACCACGTTCGTGTGCGTTCTGCCACAGATGGAGAAGGTAAACAACCATGATGATGGTGATAAAGTCCTGGTCTTGATCATACTTGAAACTTGAAAGGATCGCTGAGCTGACACACACAACAGAAATCGGGACCTTGTCACCGGCGGTTCATATTCCATCGGGAGGGTCTCTCAAATAGACGGAACGCTTTGTCTTTAATATAGCACAGTCTCTGTCTTCTCTCCTCTTGACTTTATTATCCCTAACAAATCTGAGTGGAATAATTGTCTCTATTTACTTATGTCATATCTCCGTATATTGATATTTCAAAGGCCTCGGCACGAGCGATTATAATGAACACTGACTTTTCTGCTGGTCCGAACGATATAGAATTATAAACGTAGCAAACTCGCATTACATAAGATCTGGTGTCGAGTTCTTGGATTGATAGATGGTGGGTAAGAGATGGTCAATTCGTAACATACGTTAAGACGAGCGACTATCAAATTTATAAAATGCAGAATGAACACCCGAGAGGAGACAGACAAGAGAATACAGCAGAGAAATGTTGTAACCTGGATAGCCATTAGCAATGGTTAAGGCTTGAATTCTTTTATTCCCCGAATTCAAATCTTTGTATTGTTTTGACTAGTGCTGAGAGAAAGTAAAAATTAGAGATAAAGAGGTGTAAGAAAAGGGATGAAGAATAAGATGTTATTTCCTCCTCTTTTAATACAGCGATTGAGATAGATGCAAGACCAGCTGTGCAGTTTCAGCCTTTGGGTGTGTGGGGCCCAATTGAAAACATTTTTTAGGGGGCCTAGGTTCATAGCCAAGGTCTGTAGACTCTTAGTGATATAAATAAAGTTTTATTATAGACTTTATATCGCTATAGTCAAAATGTGCGCTAAAAAAATGTCAGAGAAATTTTCACACTGTTTTATAATTAATTAACATATCTAATTCAAGTACAGCGAAATAAAAATTCCAATTACAAACAGGATAAATAAACTCTACTGACTTTTTGAGAATTCAGGAAAAAATTAAAAATAAACCTTGCTGTTCTCAATAAAATCTTCAATGTGGTGTTAGGTGTATGTTGTATTGTTTTTTTGTGTGTATTAGTCAAGACTATTGTAGATTACCCTAGCATGGGCCCCTTCAGGTGTGAGGCCCAATTGGGAGCATTTGGTTCAATTGATTTAAAGCTGGCCCAGCAGCCGTGGGTAGTAATCTATATTTCCACATAATAATTAATCCAGGAGGTTTTTTATACGACCTCTGTGGCACACAAGTGTTAAATGCTGATATCATAGAAAGATTTGAACCTCTCTAATAAGTGTGTAGGGGGAGATTGTGTTCGAGAATGGATACACGGCGCCCAAAGGAGAAAACATAGTGATAGTGAGAGACCAAATTATGAAGACTTGCGCCAACGGGCTTGAAGTGGAAGTGAACCAGAAAAAGGGTCACGCGAGGAAAAAGGCATCGTGGAAAAAAGGCATAATGATGAACATGGTGGTATTGAATACACAAACGGGTGGTCAGCTGCTGTTGTCCAGGATTGAAACTGCGGTGTATACTGCATCAAGACCGTCTCATCATCACACAAGTATCTCAGTCAGCCCTGAGTTAACCCTCAAGTAAAATAAGCATGTGCTTAGTCCAGATTTACTGTCAACCACGGTACAAAGAATATATTTTTCTACTTGTATTTTCCCCTCATAGTAATTTCTTCAAGAAACGAAAATAAAAGTGTGTACAGTGAGTTTTCTCGGGTGAATTTTGCTCACTATATATAATGTTGATCTTTTGTAATGAACTGCATTATGTTTATTCGTATTCAATTCTCGTGTGGTAATACAGAATGGCTGTCTCTTTATTGGATTTGTTCTCAATCTAATGTCACATTATTCATGCTTACAGTAAGATTTATTTACACTAAACACTACATGTACTGTAAATAAATCTTTCTGTGAGTTTTGTTTGATTTTAAAAGATAAAATTTTATTTTACGGTTTAGTTCAATGGGGTCATCATAATCTCAGTCTTGATCTTGTCCTGATCTCAGTAGCAAGAGCAGAATAACAATGTTCCTCGGACACATTTATTGATACATATTGCCAATAATTTAACATGCCTTGAATCGTTAAGTGAAAGATCAGTTTGATACCCGGATCAAAATTTAATATTCTGATTGAATTATTAAGGTGCATCAAATGTACTTTTTTTTTTTAACGGACTTTTACTCAAGAGCTTATTTCGTGTACATATCTAAAGACTATCTATGATACCACTATATTAGAAACTGTAAACCACTACTGTCAACATAGGTTTCATCAGTTTTCAAGTCAGTCTGGCTGGCTATGTATGTATGTATGTATGTATGTATGTATGTATGTAGGACGTATTCAAGCTGCATCAGTGGAGCTAGAAGACTGAAAATTTAAATATTTACGCCTTGTTATGTCTACAAAAAACCAAAGAGGTTTCGAGTGGAGGGTTTAATTTGCAATGTAAGTTTATGCTAAATTGGTCCATAGTTTTTGCTCATTTGGTTTTTGAAAATTGAGACATTGTAGTGATTACTGCCATCAAAAAGGAGAAGGAAGTAACTTATTCATTAATCAACCATTCTTTCAATGTTTAATTGATCACTCCCAACATGGCATGCTGCCAGAAGGATATTGATCACATTCTATTGAAGGATTAATTATCAATATTAGTTGATCATTGTATATAACATATCATGAATACTAACTAGCTGTACCTTCCGTTTTCTGATGTTATACTGGTGGATATAAGTATCGAGATTCTGACCATTTACAGATTTTATCTTATACTGGGCCTCAAAGCCTCTGAAGCTACCCAGAGACTTCGGGAAGGGCAAGGAAATTAAACAATATCTGACTGTTCTACCCCAAACTGGTTTAAGCGTTTTTAGGATAGTGACCTGTTCTTTGATATAAACCCCAGAAATGGATGACCATCAGTTGTTGATTAAAATGCAAAGTAGAGGAGAACCCTACCACCAACACTCGAAAACATATTTTGTGATATCTTAGTGGAGTCATAGATTGTCTCTAGATGTGTACATGAAATAAGCTATGGGGTAAAGGTCTGTAAAAAACGAAAATACTTTTGATGCACCCTAATAAAATGTGTGTATGATATTCCTTTGAGAGTCGATTTCTTCCATTCAAAGAGTTTTACTGAAGATTTGACTTTGTCCAGTTGCTTGTGTTAAGACGATATTTTGGTCAGTTTGGAATGGTTGGCCATATCTCATGAGGGAAGGGCCAACACCATCCTCTCTAGGAAGAAGTTCGGATTATAGATATCGAATACCGTTTGGAACTGAAGAAAATCAAAGAAGCAGCATATATCAACATGCCGGCTGTGTGTATGTCAGACAAGTGAGATGTTCAACTTGATATGGCTTCTGCTACACAAAAGGGATGTGGTATGGAAATCCAGACCAAACAAGGAAAGGAAAACACAACTGGATCCTACGTTATTAGTTTTGCTAGCATCGGAGATAAAAGAATTCTGTTTACCACCATCGCGTTTAGATAGTATACCTGTAGAATGGCTGAAGAATGGCTCAGCTGAAACGTCTTAACAACTCAAGCAACAAGAAGTTCGATCTCCTCTTTGAATGTTAATGACCCTTCTCAAAACTATACACTGATCCGTATTTTGATTTGTTTGTTTAAGTAATAACGTTAACGGACGTGAACCCACATCAAATTATAACCATAGACATTTAACAAGATACGTCGAGTGGAAGGACGCTCCTTTTGTTGCACAGACGGTCATAAAGGAGCATTATGTGTTTAATCAGAGCATTTCCATGTTTTTGTAGACAACGGTAAGAGAAGTGTCGCCACCTGTCGGCCAATGGAAAAACAAAGAAATTAATGACAAATAGGCCTCCCATGTCCAGAACGAGGCTTCTTCCTCACGTGTGCGTCGGATGGGAAGACAAATTCTATCAAGACAGAAACCTGCTCGGTACACCACAGGGTTAATGTATTTAGTAAACAGAAAATATAATCAGCGATGGAAATAGGTTTTTGGGAACTACGTATACGGTTATGTCTCCATTAGCAGACATTGAACATACAAAAAACCCCTGAAAGCTGGGAAGTAATGTTGTATCCCTTGTGTACCCCACCATTTCCATTACTGAATATAAGTGGATTTATTCAATGATTCTTCCAAACCCACGTATAGAAAGGCATTTAAGATGATTCAGCGCACAAATGCAGAAATTCATGGCGAATGATTTACTACAGAAATGCATTGTGATTCATTTATTATAGAAAAAGCATTCAAGATGATTCTCTGCACAAGTGCACTGCAAAGGATTTACTATAGAAATGCTCTAAACATCGAACTTTAAAGACCCACGGCCAAGAGATGGTGATGAAAATAACAAAAGATGAGGATGGTAAACCAAAAGAATAAGTCAATAACAAACAATATGTAGTCTCAGAAATCCGGAGAAATATATATTTTCTTCAACTATTTTTTGGTAATTGTTTGAATGAGGTTCGTATAGAAAAGACTGGCAATTAGTACAGATTACGTTTAGTGCTTTTATCATGTACAGCGTTTATATTAGATTCTAATCTTTCTTTGTGAAGCTCATCCAAATAATTACCAATTTTTTTGTATATTTTAACGAAAACAAAATGTATAACTGTTCTAAGTAAAGGATATAAAAATGGGTCAGAAAACAAACCAAAAAATTAGATAAACCACTGATTTACTTGGAGAGTCCCCATCTTGGTTGTTATAGTCACAATATTTCGGCCTATGTTCGCTTCAACCTTTTTCATGTGTCGGTCGTTGTTGGTAATCTTTGGGGAATTTTGAACTGAAGCCTTTATTCAATCCTTGAGGAGGGGTGCAAGGCCTTGTGGATAAAAGCATTGGTTTAGTGTATCTGGTAAACGCTCAGCGGTCGCAAGTTGAATCCTTGGGTCAGGCAGTGCATAAAAGTCATGTACATATATACTGTGATTTGGTGGAGAACCAATGAACTTGGAAGAATTGACTGATATGATATATCCTCTGCATTTATCCACTCGGACAGAATGAAGGGTTTAATCCAAAATTCCAACAACATTACGACTGACACCTGAAAAGGGCCAGAGGGTACAACGGCCGAAACGTTGTTGTTTTGAGTTGCCAAAGTGGTTTTGGCCCATGTAACAAAGAATCTTCCCTATAGCAAGATGGCCACCGGCATTTATAATCTCCATACCTCCCCAAAGAGCACTTACCGTGAGAAATTATAAGATGGCCACCAACCTTGATAGTCTCCACACCTCCTTTTTGGAGAGTACTCAGAAATTATGAACAGAAAAAAGCTGTTAACCTTTATTATTACTCTTTGACTACTATCTACCTTCATCTTATATCTTGAGTTGTTTTTAGGTGTGTCTTCACAACTCAATAAAATGCTTTTTGGTTGGTCGGTCGGTCTGTCTCTCTGTCTGTCTGTTGGTCCGTCAGCCGGTCTCCGTTACGTTAAGCAGAAATAGGAAGGAAGAGATGTGATGTCATTAAATGTGTGACATCATTTAGAAATCAACTGCTCTTATGTCATAATAGAATGTGCCAATTTGACATTTTTGTACGGGAAAAACACCAAAAATAGCCCCCAAAACGCCCAAAATGGCAATACAAAGCCCGAAATGGCAAAACCCTGCCAAAAACGGCCATTTACGATTTATATTGAAAATATTACTCTTGGAATATTTTCATATCACGATATTTTACAAGTATGAGAATCAATTGACTCAAACAAAAACTACTACTTCTTCTTCCTTCACCTCCTCCTTCTGCTACAGCTACCACGGATGGTGAATGCATCGCTGTTTCTTGTTTTTATTAGAACTTAACTCAATCTACAGCAGGTAATAAACAGCAGAGATTGGAACTAGCTCCCAGTGTGTCTCAAATTCACGTCCCTCCAAAATAAACATGGCACAGGGGATATCAGAAACAAGAGTAGGTTTGAAGGTTGGATTCGGACTTATGAGCGTCACTGAGCTCTCGTAGCTAAGTTGGTGCAGCTGCAGGTGCCTTGAATCTGGATTCAAAAGAGACGTGAGTTTGTGTCTCACCGGGTGCTCATTCTTTACTTCCGATCTGCACTGTTTATTCCCTGACGTAAATCAACAGCCTAGCTAGAGTTGTGATACAAAAAATCAACTAAAAAATTAGATGAAGATAGTCAACAATTGATAGCAATGATTTAGAATACTTAATCTAATTAAAAATAAATAATAATACCATTTCTGTCCCATAATAGTTGTTACATTTAGTGTATGGAATATATATAATAATTTGCCAGAGGTACAGATCACACAGGGATTAGGCACCCCAGAATTTATCGAATTGAAAAGGAACGCATTTTGATTCTTCACCGGATGACGACAGCTCATACGTCACTAGTTTCCCAAAGAGAGATAATGAATGAATTCAAAGAGCAAACACTGAATATGACTGTAGATTTAATAAATCAAACACTTACCTGTGCTAATTGGGGGGAAGGCGATTGACCTCGCTTTTAGTTTTCCGTTTGCATAATTAATGCAGTTGATGTAGCTGTGAACTAGTGCGCTGTGGCATTGCTTGATGTCTGCATAATCATTGTAGAATGGCGCTGAGACATGTATGACATAGTTTGCCCGAAGAAGTCCTCCTGCTCGAGTGCATACGATGTTACTCACATCCAACAGTCCATTCTTCATTGATATTTCTCTACACATCTTATCAAAATCGGGTCCGGCCGCGTGTGATATCGCCTGGGAAATACCTCCCGTGTTCTGCAGTAGCTGATTGGTGGGGCTAACAAGTACCGTCGTGTCGATATTAGTTATGTTCTCGCAGACAACGACCACTGAGACCCCACCCTGGAAATGCAGGGCAAAATTGGCCAGAAATTGCAAATCCTTGTCCCTAAAGCCCACACATCTGGGTATTGTCGATTTGGGTCTCGCTTCGGTGGAAGGGGTCTCCTCGTCGTCGTTGTCTCCACACTGATTGTTTCCAGTGCATTCTTTTTGAGACCTATCGCGTTGCGTGCTGCTGTTTCGAGGCGGATTTTGTCGCTTCGGTTTTCGTCTCCGTCCTCGGGAGTGGTGTACGGGGGAGTCGGTCCCGTCAGCTTGTTCTTCACTCGAGTGGCGCTGACGGGATGATTTACCGTCTTCGTTGCTGCTGTGGCGTTGCCGCCTTGATTTCGTGTCCGAAGAAGGATCGTCATGACTGCCGTGTTGTTGACGTGACTGCGAGGAACTGACTTCCGTACTGTCCTCGTGGCTACTGTGTCGATGATGCCGTGACAACGGAGAGCGGCGCCCGCTCTTCTTCTCTTCGCTGCCGTGGTGCTGTCTCAAAAGATGACAGTGGCCCGAGTCCACAGAATCCACGCCCCCTTGTCGTCGAGGAGAGGAGTAACTCGGATTGTTCGAGTGGTCTAAGTTGCTACTTCCGCGACGAGCGTACTGGTTCGCGTCGACAGAATCCTGGTTGCTAGTCTTCCGATCCTTCCTTTCTGAGCTACCGTCACGGCAACTGGCTCTGTGCGGGGAAGGGCTGTTATCACAAGACCCGTCTGGGCTGCTGCCGCGTCGTTGCCCGGGGGGACCTTTCTCCACTGGCAACCATGTTGGATCGAGCAGGTCTCGGTGGTTCTCCCCGATGCTATCCTTCTTGTCGCTGCACCACGCTCGTGACCCCCTACGACCCCCGCCGCAATCATCATACACGTCACCCGAGTCTCGCCGATAATTGTTCTTGCTACGGCATCCCTCGCCAGGTTCATGACTCTGGTCTCGATTAGGGGAGATGCTGTCACATCGACCCTCGTTTGAAGCGCTCCCCCGGTGATCTTTTCGATTCTTGCTCCGCCGACGTGTCTTGTGAGGCGTGTCTGGCGTGTCTTTGTCAGAGCTGTGTACATCACCCGAATCCCGTACAATGTAACCCCCCTTGTCTATTCGATCCTTCACATTTTCCCAGTGCTGACTGTGATGCCGTCTTTGTGATGAAGAGTTTGGGGTCGCGTCGCAGTCTCTGTCATCTGTCGACCTCCGTGGCGGCAAGTCGTGGGAAGAGCCGCGTCTGTCAAGGCTACTTCTGCCATCTTTGCAGGAAGGTGAGTAGCAGTGTTTCGGGGAGACGTCACTGTCCTTTTCGCAGGGACCTGGTCCCTTGTGGACGTGTTGACTTGACCGTCGCCCAGAGTCTGGCCCTGTCTTTTCATGATATCGGTCCGGAGAATAGTTTCTGGCGTCTCCTCTGCCTTTTAGTTCTGACCACAGTTGGCTCGACCTGTGGCACGGGGACATCTCTTGATCTTCACCCTGTTTGGCCCACCCCGTGTGTGACTTTTGAAGGTGGTTCAGCTCGCTGTACGGACGCTCCCCTCCACCACACTTGGAGCTGCCGCCACCTTTTTGCTTGTCCCTCTCCTGACTGTCGTCTCGGTTCGAGCGATTACTAAGGTTCCGCATCCGACCCTCTTTCTTGTACACGTCCCATTGGCTGTCGGGGTAGTGATACTCGTCGCACATGGATTTCTCCGGTTGGTAAAATGAAGACAAGAATCTTTCCCTAGCAAGTTTCATATAGGCTCTACGGTGCATCGGGCTACCAAATTCTATCCCTCCACCCCCACCACCAACGACAACAACCTCGGTGGACTCGACTATCTTCAACCCGTCCTCGTTGTTATCTTCAGGACCCCTTGAATCATTCGGTGCATGATCCTGTCTGTGTTCGCCGCTGGGATGCTCTTGATGATGGCGATGGCGTTGTGGTGAACGAGCTCCACCCTCTTTGCCCTCTCTCTGCATATCCAGATTTTCGTTGAGGTTGTCCTTCGTCCTGTTGGGTGAGTCTGATTCCAGGACGGTTTCCTGCATCTTTTCCAATAAGACCTTCGCGCATTCCAAGGAATACCACGTTCCCTCAAGGCCGTACAAAGAGGTGCGTTTGTCGATGCCAAATCGCACTCTGGGGATCGAAGTGAGTTCCCGGATGTACTTGTCATTTTTCAGTAACAGATTCGTGATATCAGGGTCAAGAGTGGCCGTCATAGAAACAAATACCTGCAAAACATGAAAGATGGAAACCGGTCAGAAAAGTAAACGATTTCAAGAAGGTATGTTTAGAGTAGGATTTATAGAGCGGTAAAATTTCGTTATTGGTTAGTAAACTGACTTTTTATGATATAGTGAAAAAATATAAAAGGGAGATTACAAGTAGAGACGCTGTACGCGATGAAAAGGAGGATAGCCATATTACCCAATCATTTGATTCAAGTCGATCACTTTTGTTGTCCGGTTTATCGATAATCGTAATCTTTCCATCTTTATGAAGTTTTATTTCAATAAGAGTTTTTTTCTGGAAAAAAAATGTTTAATCTTTTTTTTTCCGTTAGTTTTTGTGTAACCTTAACCCTAAGCCTAACCCTAAAACTAGATGATATACGTTGTGATTAAATTTGATAAAATACAATTTTAAATGGTCACGTTTTCTGCTTTCATTTGTTCTGTAATACTTTAGTAGCAGTCGCAGTAGCAGGCGCCGTTGTTGGTAACCTAACATTAGCTATTTTTTTACTACTTCATAAAAGTCAGTTTAGGAACAGGTAAAAATCTCTTATCTTAAGAACTATATGAAAATAAGAATCAAGGCAGTGCAAGGGGTTTTATGCACCCTAGGCAAGAATTAAAATTTGCGTCCGCGGTTGTATTCTAAAGTCTACTTTTTTCAGATTGGGGCGCGTCCCTATGACTACTGCGTCCTACGTGGCCACATGGAAGCGCCGGTTCTGACAAGTAGATCCCATTGGTCTTGAAAAGGAGTTTCTACAACCACTGCATCCTCCTGATAGTCACCCACGGAGCTGGAATATGGAATTTAACCAAGAAATTGGCTCTAAAACTAAGAACCATGCAACAAGAAAAAAATCATGCTTAACATCACATGGAAAGATTGCAAAACAGCACAATATACCGGAAAAAAATCTCAAAAGTATAAAGGTTCCCGACGGAAAACAGCCTTTAAAAAATCATACCATAAAATTCTTGAAAACGTTATATATTTTCAGTAATTAGGTACCCAAGAACCTGTATAGCAATCCTCATCCTGATTGGTTCAGCAGTTACAAACTTCAATATTTTTGGCATGTTGACATATCGCTATTTAACATATAAAATGTAAACAAACAATCGGATCGACCGTAACTCGCAGTTTTTCTATTCCTGTTATTTTGTCAACATTACAGCCAAATTTCAGCAAAATCGATCAAGATTTGATAATTTTTCCCAATTGTAACCCCCCCCCCAAAAAAAAACAGCAACAAAAAAAAAACAACAACAAGGTTTTGGTTTATAAAATGTAAACAAACAATCGAATCGCCCAGAACTCACCCTCCCTCGGGGTAAATCTCTCCATAAACCTCATTGAAATATATCAACGAATAACGAAGTTATAAAAT
This sequence comes from Thysanoteuthis rhombus, assembly GCA_963457665.1. Classification (NCBI taxonomy): domain Eukaryota; kingdom Metazoa; phylum Mollusca; class Cephalopoda; order Oegopsida; family Thysanoteuthidae; genus Thysanoteuthis; species Thysanoteuthis major. Next base: position 8,963,679 of record OY735214.1, read on the forward strand.
TGTGAGAATGACACAACGACGCCGATGACGATGACAATGACAGATACCCAGCGGCCATATTGGTATCTGACCAAATCCGTTCACAGTCTTTTGTGAAAACCTACAACCATATTTTGTTGTTAATATAGGCCAAAATACATCATTTCTAGGCTGTAGTAAATTGGTGAGTGTGTGAAATAAAAAAAAATTGCCACTTTTAATCAAATATTTCTTTTATTTTTATCATAATCGATATGAATTTATATAATTGCTTGCCATTCGGGTAAAAATTGTGCTAGAAAGTTGAATTATACATGTGCAAGATTACGATACAAAAACAAATATAACAATTTCTTTGGCAAACTAACAATGATTAATCCAATACAACAAAAATAACATGCGATTTTCATAAGAGAATGCTCAAAAAAGTTACCAAAAAAACAATTAGCTGTAAAAAGAATTGTTTTCATTAGGATCACTATGAAACTTTCCCACGAACTTACACAATATCAGGCTATTATCGAGAAAATTCGCTTTGAATCTTACATAAAAGTACGCTTCAAATTCAATTTTCCTCAGTATGCACCGGATATGTCGCATTGCAATTTAAAATATGATGAATATATGCAAATTATAATTCAATAATGACCTTAACAACCTTTATGAAATAATCTTATTGTGTCATTCATTTTAATTTTTGAACTGCGGGGCAATTTTACGCAATGGTCTTTTCTTTTCTTTTTTTTTTTTCGAAAAATGAAACTTTCTGAGAAGCGTATCTGAATATGATGGAGCAAAATGATTAGTCTGGGCAATATACATAAATTAATTAAATTGTTTTAGAAGTCAATCTTTGTGGAAATTCTTACAATTTGAAGTTTTGCTATCATAGTGAATTGGAACAATAAAGACGCACATTTTTATGCAGTGGCGAAAATCTAATTAAGATATTAAAAACCCAAAGCTTTGGTGGATAACCTATTCTCCTCGCCGTATTCCATTAAAGTTTTTTTTTTCTATTGCTTACTTCAAGTTGCACTCATATAAAGAAAAATGTATTGTGAAACCTTTCGAAACTAAACTAACAACACATAGAAATTTAAATTAAATCAAACGAGATATTTGTTAAAAAAAAAATCTCTCGAATCATATAAATGGATTCTTCAATGTAGTTTTAAAGTCATACTTTGCCTATGATTTAAATGGGTTCTGACATTCATTTACACACAAAAGACTAAAAGGGGCGTTTTGCGTTTGTTACAAGTTAAATTGGTGGTTTTGCATTGTTTTTCACGGCGCAGCTTCTAAGGACATTAGAATTAATGACAACGTTAATGACAACGTTCCAACAACTGCAAGCTCCCATCCTGACTCTTCAGGGTGTGACAAAATACGCACAGCAGAATTGCACCAGATAATCGCTGGGTGCATGCATCTCTTGAACTGGAGCACACGGGCATCATGTGTCGGTGGAAGTTTGTCTGGATGATTTAATCTGTGAAATAGTTCTACCATGAGATCATTCAAACAAGTCAAAGTAGATGAAACAGAGTAAATGTTGATCACAAAACGTCCTGTATCAACGAAATCTAGCGCAAAATCATCACTAAAGGAATCTATAGGCCAGGCTCGGCTACACACACCGGCCATAATTTCTTACCATGTTCACAAAACGGACAAGGATTCAAAACCTCCAGCAACAATCACTTCATATTCACCTTGTTCCTGATTCATAATTTCAGTTGTTAAGAATTTGTAATGTTTTTCTCGTTCTAATCAAAGCAAATAAAATTAGACCATGACGCTGGTAGTTGGCCTGAACGACTATCAATGATCTGTCTTATTTCCTGCGCGTTTGGTATTTCTTTTTTCTCTAGTTTTTGCTCTTATTGATTTTCCCTTGTAGATGTCGAAGATCACATCAATTCCAGTACAAGTTTCAGAAAAATATTTGGACACAGCTCAGCAATTAATATCTGCCCATATCTTCAAACTAGTAACATTTTTACGTTTACTAATAGATTGAGTCACGGCATCTATGATCACACAGGTTTTGTCAGTTGAATGCTGTAGTTGTTTAATATCATACCCACCAGTAAGTATGTACGACGGTGCAGATTCCTATGCCATCTGCGGGTTCTTATCAGAAGTGAAAGTAGATCTGATGTCAGCCTGTGACAAAGGAACAGCGGAAAATCAACATTTATGCCTTTAACAGCTGCACTGAAGAGATACGTGAAAAGATCCCGGTCAGCTTTGATTGTATTTGTTTGTCCAGACGATGTTTTTAATCTGAATGGAATTCATTGCTGTTTTTGATTTGACTTCAGGTATTCAACCTCGAAAAGCAGCAGTTTGATTTTCCTCAAACCGATCTTTGACAAGTTTTCTATCGCCCCTCCCCCACTCTTGACAACGAGAACATCATTTCTTATTCTTCCAGGAAGTGCTACCTCATTATTTTATACACATACTAAATCGTCAGGGCTACGACCAAAGGGTTGAATTGTTCAAATTGTTTCCGGAACAACTTCCCATCATCCTCACACCTTGTAATTTGCACCTCACCAGCATCCCTTTGAAGAGATAGTTTATCAGAGGTTTGTCTAGCTAGCTTTCGTATATCATCAGATAAATATGACAAAACACAGAAAGCTAGAATCCATCTTTCAAGAACTGCTTTGGAACGGGTATCTCCAACTTTGCCACCTGAAACTTAGCAAAGCGTATCAACATATTCCAGAGCCATGTCTGTGGAAATTTGTGTGAAAACTCTTTTTGATTCTTTAACAAAAGAATTACCAGCCATCAACTTGCTGTACATTATTGGCGCTGTTTGATAAAAGAGTTTCATATCTACATGATGTACTATGTTCCATTGGGGGTAATTCACATGATCTTATTCAGCCCCAAAGGCTATCATCCCTTGAAAACTGTTGAAATGAAATAGCTAGTTCCCTTCTTGCTCAGCTCTAACAAATGATTGGACCATTTCAATATACTGTTTCCAGAAGTAGTACCCGAGGATTGAACTTGAGTAAATTCTTGCGTATTACTAGCTGAAAATTTCCTTTTGAGGACAAAATCTTGTTCCATAGTTCATTTTTGTTGTATTACTTCCAATTAATTTTAGAAAAAATCTCAGCAGCTTAGCCAATGGTACAGGGTCCCGTGAGAACTTTCTATCAGAAGCATGAAGTAAGATTTTTTATGAATCATCAATATAAGTCCTTTCAGAGAAAATGTTGTCAATTTTTTACGGCCTGGTGTGTATAATTTTTCAATACGATATCCAAGATGGCTGCCAAATAATTATAATGCAATTATTCGTTCATTATTCACTCTAGACAAGCTTTTTCGGTGTTTGTTTTTGTAGCATCAGATATGCTTGATAACAGATCGAAATTCGACCACAGGCTGACCACTTGAAAGGTATACTTTTTACTTTAAGATAGTGTCCTAATTGACAGCCAAATTAGCTGGCTTTATGAAAAAGATACCACCCTAAACACAAAAAAATCACTGCAAAAGGTTTCTCAACGATCTTTTGTAGTATCAAGTGTGCACAATGACATATGAAGTCTACCACAGTCTAGCCACAGGGAAGGTATAACTTTCAAGATGGCTCAAGAAGGTCTTCTCACAGACACACTCCATGAGTTGAAAATGTTTCCATACAGCTGTACACACTACAGTGAAAATTTCTGGATCCATCTCCAAATTTAACTACCTTTTCACAAACATTCATTGAAATTTATTGACAACTTTGGAAGATATTGTGTGGACATACATGATTAACTACAGAAATGTATAGAGAAGAAATGAAATGTTAAAAAATACATTTCCATATTCGATCCTGTCTATCCATATGATATCTGCAAAAGTTCTCAGAGAATTTCAATTAATTTTTACATACGGTGAACCGTGAGGCAGAAAGAAGTATCTGAAATTTTGGGGCGGATCTAGGAATCCGTTTTTGATAGTGAGATATTTTTCTGTTTCAACAGTTAATACATTTCTGTATCTGCTCCTGTCTGTTTACACGATATCTCCGGAAGTTCTCAATGAATTTTAATGAAAGTTCGCAGATGAGTTAGTCATATTTGAAGCGAGAGGTGATTGAATTTAAGGATGGATTCAGGTATTCGTTTTAGATTGAGAGATATTTTTGCGTTTCGTTTTCATAAATCTTGGTATCCGTTCTCCTCTATCAATACGATATCTCCGAAAGTTCTCAACGAATTGTAATGAAGTTTCGTGGAAGGATAAGGCATCTATCGCCTTGTCTAAAATTTGATGCCAATAGTAGGTTCTATAATCGACATCTGCAAATGTAAAGAAACCAATTTTAGAAAGGAAATCTTCTTAGCAAGAGTAACTAACGCATTGAGTAGTATAAGTGAAAAGATGGTCACATCTAAAAATATCAATATTTTGAGAAATAATCTTTTTTCTCTGATATCGATCATACCAAATTTAACTAACGATTTTCTCATTAGTTTAATTCCACGATAACTAAACTAAAGCTGGCAATTAACTGCTGTCAGAAAAGCGAAACCTTTTTCAAGTACATTCAAGTACATTTTGCTCTTAACTACATGCACTTGCAACCCCTTCATTTTTCAATGTCCCTTTCACCAGAAGCTTTTAAGACGATTTGCTCTATAGGCTCTGAACTATAACCCAATTATAGATGTTCAGATAAATGATTAAAAATTTTATACAAATGAATCAGGATGGTGTAAGAGAGGAATAAAACCCCGTATTTTCAATACTTTTTCCTCCGAATATATCCAATTTTTGAATCATAATTGACGTTTAACGTTTGTTCCGATGACATTAAAAATCGGTAACTTTCAAAACTCTGTTTCATTATGTATTTTTCGTCTTATTCTGATGAATCTTCAACCAGCGAAACATGTTGATAAACTATTGATTTTACAAAAAGGAAATTGTGTTTTCTTCCACACTGTCAGCTATTAATATCAATATAATTTTTATGATATATATCATATCATAATAAATGAAAATTATTCGCTTATGCTTTTTAATTGGCTGTATGAAAAACAATTATAAGAGTCGGAAAAATAACAAATACACGTCTAATTTTGTATTGAAATAAACATTGAAAGTTGTCAAATTCAGAGTGATTCGATTCGGCTACAAACTGAGTTTGGTTTATTAGGTCAGTTTATGAGCCAGTAAATTATAGCTCTAACCACGATTCAAAACCGAATCGAAAAACTCCCGTGGCTAATCCACAGACTCAGATCATGGGAGTTGCCGGACCAAAGGGCACCGAATTTGAGGAGTATCGTGCAGGGAGCTAATATCGGCCTACTCCTAATACTGGCCGCTTGAAGTTTTGGGAGTTTGAGGAATGGAAAAGTTTAAATTCAAGATGCCAATCAAGGGGTCTTATTTAACGAAAGGTAATGAGATCTCTGTATTTACAACGGTTTTATGAACTTGGATAAAAGCTCTCACGAAAAGAAATATCAATTCAAATAAAGTATGTGGGTACTTGAAGTTGTGCTTTGTAATACTGCAACACTTACTTTTAAAGAGGGGAAATGTTACTGAATAGTGATTAGAGATGAGTGACATTACGTAAGCGATCAATGTAAATCGTGGCGAACAAGAACATCACAGTACCCCCCTTTAATAAGGCCCCGTCGACTTGGTAGCTTGAATAAATGTATCCAGTTAAATGTTTCAAGTCCTCAAACTCCACAAACTTCTTCCTCGACGATGAGATTTACGCTTAAAAAAAAATTAGAAATCATCATAGATTTCTTCAGTTTTCAAGTTGGTCTGGCTGGCTATGTATGTATCATGCGTACATACGGCACCAATGGAATTAGAGGGATAGAAATTTTACCATTTATCCCTGATTATTTCTAGAATTTTTTTGTTTTGTTTTTCGAACAAAATAGTGGGGGGGGGTCAATTTGCAATTAAAGTTTCTGCTAAATGTGTCCCTGGTTTGCACCCGGCTGCGTTCACACTGGTTTTTCGAAAAATCACCTTATTTCAGTCATCCAACAAAAGGCGAGATAAGTTACTTATTCACTGATCAACCCCTTTTTCCAATTTTTTAGTTGATCACCTCCAAGACAGCATGCTATCAAAAGACGTTTGCCACACGACAGTTGCTATTTAGTGACTCACCAGACCTGTTCTTTTTTAAAATCAGTAACAAAACAAAATATGCTGCAGACCAAGATCTCGCCAAATCTCGTTTTCGCTACTCCAAACTCTGCGATAATTGTCGCTTGGGAGCATCTAACTCCTTCAGTGAATGGATTAGCATTGAATAGATTGAGACAAATTGACATTTGGTAAATCAACTGGAGAAAAAAGCGTTCAAGCCTAATCTTGCCATTCGTCAATATTTTCCCTGCTTTTATGACTCGAAATCTTTATTATCACAGAGGCTTCAAGCTTACATAGCGTCATGTTATGTGTCGGGTTTAAAAAGGATGTCTTCAGGAACGCCCTCCTCTCATTTATTTATTTATTTTTTTGAATGTTCAGATATGGCCGTCCCATTCAACTCAGAGGTAAGTGTGATTGATAATTATATACTGGGGCGAAGTAAACTGTAGCGACCATCTAAAATTGTATTTTCTCAACATTTTAAACATTCGCACATTTCAATAGATTTGACTACAAAAGATAAGTCAATTACAGTCCACACGAAAGCAGAAAACTTGTTATTATTGCGATTGCAGTTTCATGGTAATTGTTCGAAATTCGTGAGATTAAACATTATGCCGATTTATCCGATACCACCATTTTGAATTTGGCTATTTTTGAATGGCTAAAAGTGGTTAGATTCTTTGAAAAGAAATTCCATAGAAAAATGCAAGCAGAAACTACGAACGTTTGAAATTATTTTAATGAATTTAACCAGAACCGGCACGACTTCTTCAGTGAATGGATTAGCTTTTAGTTCATTGACTCTCTTCATTTTGATCACTTGGTATGTTTTGTGGATCTCTGCAGTTTCTGCTATTAATATATTATCATCAAAATACGACAAGTACTCAAAATATTCTCCATCTATGTTTACTCCCAAGTTTATATTCTCACTTACTTTAATGTAGTTCTCATGTATAGCTTATTCTCGAAGACTATCTTGTGATATTAAAGTATCAAAGATAAACAAAGGCAAAGGAATGTCCATTGATAGTCCCAAAAAAGACTATGAGGATAGACGGTGATGTCTTCCAAGAAGTTAAATAATACATTTACTTATCTTTGGCGAGGAAGCAAGAGAAGGAGCTTAAATGAGACGGCGCTTAACGATTGACTGAAAAAGCAAATTGCCAGAGTTTAAAACGCGAAGTATACAATCAATGCAATATACAAGCCATGACGTACGAAATTGCTGAAATCAAAATGACTACCATTGTGTCAGTACACAACATAAGAACAGTGGGCATTTATTGTATAATCGCAGTATACAAAATTGGAACATTAAAGCAGAAAAACACACAGGGCTGTCGAAATGTAGTACCAAATCGAGTACCTACGTTATACGAGTGTCCACAAGTTGATTACTATTTTCCCCCTCAAAATCTACAACTCATATTATAAAAGAATTGTATTATATATTAAGAAATACAGGAAATGAACGAGGATTTCTATGCGAGAAGAACCATTCCTAGTCGTGTGAGTAGGTTAAGAATTAATCTTTGAGAATAAGGTGATACGTTTCGCCAATAAATACTTTTCCCATGGTTATTATTTTCCTTACTTTAGTTCGATTAATGTACATTTTACCAATTTGTGTCAATTTTATGGAAATTGATATTGTTTGAAAGCAGAATAGATTAGTTGATTTACATCAGTCATTCCCAATGGAAGTCATATGCCCTCCCTTTGGAGACATAGATTCAATTAATGATAAATGAATTTATGTCTGCCAATTCGTGCTGTATTCCTGTTTAACAAAGGAACATGGGGCCTGAAAGAAAACTCTTGAAGGGGCCGTGGTAAAAAAACAAACAAAACAGCCGATAATTGCTTTTTTATTTTTTTCACTAAGATAGTGAAAATTGTTTGTTTGTTTGTTTTTTTAACCAATGGGACCAAGCTTATAGATAGATGGAATCATGATTAATTCGCCATCATGGTAAACAACGGTAGCGTAAAAATTTGAAATTGTGTTTAAAAAAAAATCAACGGAATTCTATTTATGATCTCACTGTCATTTTCCACGGGAAAACATCTAAAATATAGTAAAAAAAAGAACTCTTGAATCTATATGGTATTGATACACCTGTCAGAATAAGTCCCCGAAAGGTTAAGAAGCCCTTTTACAAAAAAATCAAAATGAATGCGGCGGCCATACGGTACATAATTCAGTCAATAACGTCTCACAGCTGACTGAATACCCATACGGGAGAGTGACTGCCAGCAGATACGCAGTAAGGTTCACTCTGAGTGCTAAATTACACCAAGGCTGAACAACCGGTTTTCCAGATATTCAAAATGGTTGGATGCTTTCTAGCTAAACTGCACAAAGAGAGACACGCAATAAGTAAATAGAAACTCTTTGTTTTATGTTTAACCCCCCCCTTGTGCAAACGCTCAAGAAGCGACGGAGAAATATCGAATCAATCCAACACACACACAATCATTTAATCACAGTTTTACACATATACACACACACACATACATTTTCGACGTACAATATCGCCCTCAAATTGCTGACCTTGTGCCTGGCATGCACTTATTACGTAACATCGCATATACTTGAATTGTGTATCAAATAATTATTCAGCCTTGGGGTGTGTTTTTTCTCCCATCAATTCAGTGGTAATGCATAATTATTCATTACAAATTTTCCTTTTTCATCAAATCTCGCTAAATGTTGCAGGGGGCCCTTGAAGATGCCAACCCTCCTAGCTGTACCACCGATCAAGGTGTGAGCTTTTGGAGCTACAGCCCAGGAGCCTCCACTATCGGTGGCGGGGGGGGGGTCCCGAAATTAAGTGAAAAGTTATTTCTTTGTGAATGCTGGACCAGAATACAAGTACTCTAAATTATTTATTTGAAAAAAAAAGTTCATACATTGCATATGTATTTGTTGCAAACATACTGTAGCAAAAAAGAAACTCTGTACTGTATACATATTCGTATTGTAGGACGGCTTGTGACGTCTTGTGACTAAAAAAGACTTCCTCTAACAATTGAAAACAGCAAAAAATTATATTCATCACCTTTATTATTATGGACGAGCGGCCAAGACGACTCGCTTTTCAAACATGGCTAATATTAAGAGGAATAAATGGGCAATTAAGATGAGCCACAAAACCTTGGCTTTTCTTCTGATGAATCGAGATTCACTCAATTTTCTGATACTGCTTGAACACTCGTGTGCAATAGTAGACAATGATTTATGTAACAAGTCTGAAAAGCCAGCAACGCGTTCAGATTTGCCTATAGTTCTATTATGTCTAATTATTTGTGAAAACCCTTTTGAAAATCTTACTTTAATTGCATTATTAGATTTTTTGAAATAAAAATAATCGACTAGAATAACATAAAAATGTCTACAAAAACTCTATTACATCTTTAGCTGTGAAGCTCTACACACTAGGGTAGGAGGGCCCCAACTTGACTTGTGCCCCAGGTCACTACTAGGCTTAACCCGGTCCTGCATAGCCTCTCGTGAGATAATTTTATGGACTTGAAGTTACATGTGGAGCTGAAACGTGGAACCTAACCAAAAGATTGAACTCCAAACTGAGAACCATGTAATGGACACAGGAAAGAATTATTCTCAACCTCACATAGAGAGATCACAAGACAGCACAGTATATCACAGAAAAAACAAGTGTCAGGGAAATCATAGAAACCATCAGAAAACTCAAATAGCAGTGGGCTGGTCTTGTTGCAAGAATGTCAGACAATCACTGGACATCACGACCCTAAACGTTAATCCTCAGTGATCATATGCGAAACTACAACCAATAAAAAAGATAGCGTAACGAACTTGACAATTTCAGAAAGTATTAGCCCCGCGACGCCTATGATAGAGAGGTCGGGCGAATAAGGGAAAAGATCGATGGGTAAACGATGTTCACCATCTTTGGTTTCCGATTTCAAAGGGATTCTAAACGAAGTAGTAGTTACATTATTAGTTGTAGTAGTAGGGGAAAGGGGAAAGTGAGGATGGTTCACCCGAAAATCTGGTTATTTAAAAAAACCAAAAAACCCAAACAATTAGTGAGTTTAAATTAAATCAATGTATTATCATTATCAATAATTTGTTTCGATGCCTTCGTGTATGGTTATTTTACTTTATAAGTGAGATTTAGATAAGTATATGTAACATTTTTAGCTATAAAGTTAGCTGGAGATTGAAAAGTTGAGCCAATTTTGTAGTTTTAATTATCAATAACTTATGATACTCGGCAATACAGTAGAAAAAAAGAAAACGCTTGATAAGTCATCTATTGATGAAATCACACCTCTTATGACATAATAGCAGCAAGTAAATAAACACAAAATCCCTCTCTTCCTCTTTCTGTTGATTAACACAACACGGACTGACCGACAGACCGGCCCAAAAGCGTTTTATAGAGATGTATAAACAAATCTAAGAAAAAAAAAATTCTACAAAATAAAAAAAGATGATATATCTCGCCAGTGAGAAAAAAAATTTCATAAAAACAAAACCTTCTGTTTATTTGTTTAGAGACAAAGATTCCAACTCCAGGGCTGAGGTTTTATCGTCATTAGAAACCATCCACCAAAACTGTCGACATCTGATTAGGTTTCTTCGGTTTTTGAGTGAGTCTGGCTGGCTATATATGCATCACACATATAGGCCAAACCAAGATTTAATCCTTGCACTTGGAAATAGGTTTTCTTTTGTTTTCTGAAAATTGCCTGCCAAAATATGTTTTTCGCTGGGGGTTCGATTTACAACGTAAGAGAATGCTAAGTTGGCCCCTTTGTTAGAGTCCAGCAGCGTTCACATGCTTTTTAAAAAAAATTTCATTTCAGACATTTTTTAGTGATCACCACCAAAAAAAAGTCGAGAGAAGTAACTTATTAATTGATTATCCCTTTCTTCCAATTTTTTAATTGATCGCCCCGAACACACTATGATGTCAAAAGACTTTGGGTACACGACGATCTCTATTGAGATACGTTTTCGTTTATTTTGAATGACTACACTTTCCGAAGTGACTTTGTTGATGTAACTAATACTTTATTACTTTGTTTCCACCGTCTCCTTCGAAGTTCAATGCCAGCTGTTGGACTCCCGAAGGGCAGTAGTAAAAGTCCATACTACATTCAGTTTGCGCGCTTTTTAATTCAAAAACTCTTACGTAGCAATACATATATATATATATATATATATATATATATATATATATATATATATATATATATATGTGTGTGTGTGTGTATATAAATAATAATTGAGTCATCCACAGACAGCTGTTTCGTTGTATTACAACTCCAATATCCCTTTCTGTACCACGAAGAAAGATCGAAAACTTTGCTTCACAAACACGTTTATGTTTCTGCCTTGTTAATACTTCTTCAGGTGAATGATTCGATTTATTTTAGATCTGTATTTGAGACGTTAATGAGGGGTGTCTATTCTTCTGGGCGGACAACCTTCTTATTATTCTATTCATATATCTTTTCTTTTACCTCTCCTTGTTTAGTTGTTGGTCACTGCTTGTTTTATTTTACATATTAGATACTGTAGACCCTTTCTTTATCAGTGTGTTGTTAAACCGTCAGCTCTTTGTGGTATGTTTCCTCTCGGGGAGTGTTCTATTCTTCCTTTTATCTGTTGAATGTATTGAGCACTTCATGAAATAAATCCTCCAAACATCGGATATAGCATTGTATTATACTGCTCTCTTGATTTGTACTTTGCGTGTACATATCATATATACATATATATATATATATATATGATTTGTACTTTGCGTGTACATATCATATATACATATATATATATATATGTGTGTGTGTGTGTGTGTGTGTGCATTTAACATTCATATATATACGGCCAGCTATAAAAGATGGCCCAAACACGGTATGCTGTCAAAAGACGTTGTGTACGTAATAGTTTCTATTGAATTACCAACCAGACCTGTCTAGTTGGCTATTACAACTTTTACGATTTATGTTATTTTCTTTATTTAACGGGAAACTGTCCAATTATCATTGGGTCCAAGGGGTTAATTTTGTTATTTCTATTTCGTGTTTTGCCTTAGTAATCGTTCTGTTATTGCCCCAGGCTTTATTGCTTAGAAAGGAGTTGGGTGGGAGACACACGGGAAAGGGTTAAACAGGTTTTGAGTTGAGTAGAATTGTAGAAAATGGCCGCTCTGATCATTGCTTGAAAGCGTCAGCTCTGGAAAAAAAAATACTGCCTATTGCTGTATTTGGACGAGCGGTGGTGCCAGTAAGGTTGGCTTGGTGCCAAAGTTTTAACAATAGCTGGGTCCGATGGAGAGTCTTTACAATAAAAGAGGCAGGTTTTGGGTGGTATTGCTTGAGAAAGGCGCCAAAATCTACTTGCAAACTGTTGCGGAATGACCGAAATTGAACGAGGATGAGAAGGAAAATGGCTGCCATTAGGGTGAGCCGTAGGAGCTGCAGGGGCCCAATTGGAAACATTTTTTTTTTTTTTGCAAGGCCTAAGGTTTACAGCCAAGGTCTGCATAGTCCTCGTGATATAAATAGTTTATTACAGACTTTATATCTATGTTAGAATGGAAAGCAACCAAGATGTGCGCTTAGGAATTACAGAAATGAATTCTCACGCTGTTTTATAATTAATCAATATATTATTTAGTTTAGAGTACAATACAAAAAATTCAAATTGTACACCGTTCAAAGAAACACCACCGACTTTTTAAAAATTCCACAGAAAATTATATGAAACGAAGAGTTAGTTAAAAAAAATCCTTTGAAAAGTTCAAGTTTGTCTGGTTGACTAAATGTGACTGTATCGCGTGCACAGGCCACACCAATCGAGCGAGAGGGGTGAAAACTTCAACATTTATTCCTTACCAAACTAGACAAATTCACAAAGTACTGGCTCCGCGATGTTCACGATAGAGATGTGTGGCGAATCCTGGGGAAGGTCTATATATCCAATGACGGGCGTTGAAAGACTGATGATGTCTGTAAAATACGATTTTTTGTTTACCCTCCCCAAATAGGATTGTTGTGGGAGCTTGAATTTACGAAGTAAGTTTATGTTAAATTGATCACTTAGTTTGTGTCCGGTAGCATTCACACTTGTTAGTGATTTTTTTTTCCAAATTCTAACTGTTTCTTTATGATTACCTACCCACAAAATACGAGAAAAAAAAAACTTATTCGGCGATCATCTTTTTTTCCAAATTTTTTAATTGATCACCCCTGACAAGGCATGTTGCCACGAGACGTTGGTCATGTGACAGTTTCTATTGGGTGACTAACCAGATCTCTATTCTGACGTAGAAGAAAAGAGTTGAGGGAAAAGTATTCTTGACTTTCGTTCTAAAACTTTGAATGGTCAATCTCTAATCATCAATAGTTCTGACCTCAACCCTTTGCAACAACAACGTTATTGATCCTCACCACCACCATAGATGGAAGTGAAGAGGTTGTGGGGGGGGTGATTCCAATTCACTCGAGCAATGGTTCTCAACCTTTTTACTACCATGACTCCCCCCACCTCATATCTTCAATCTGAAGATTAGTTTTGAATGTGGTAACGCTAATATGTGAGTAAATCTGTTCTATGTAAGCCCTCGAATAATGCGGTTTATGAGTTAACAAAATGTACCGCACTAATCGAAACAGTGATGATCGAACACTCGAAACCTATGAGATGAAATATAATTAATGCTAAATTTCAGATTTTGAAAAATTAAAAATATTTTTGGGGAAAATTTTTGCATACATAATAGGGTGCGCTATTCGATTAGGGGAGGGGGTAGGAATTGTTAGCGTTAGTCGATTACGTACCAATCGAAACCCTTAATAGTTTTCACGATATAATGGAAACTTTTTTTTTT
>OY735214.1:8980211-9167711 GCA_963457665.1 Thysanoteuthis rhombus
TGAGTTGATTGTTTTTAAGGTAGTGTTTGTTTTGAGAAAGTAATTCAACACCTGAAATAGAAAGAATACAGGTGTGTGTTATATTTGACATCACAGAAATAGCAACAACTAACAAACAAAAAAAAATATGTTAGGATTGCAGTAGAAATACACTTTATGAAACTTTTGGGGTCCCCTCCGTCGGGTTCTCGGGCAGGGTAGTTTACAATCAGCAACTCGCTCAGGTATACCTCTTGGGATGGCCAAGGAGCAAAAAAAAAAAAAAAAAAAAAAAAAAGAAGATTATTTCTCAGATCTGACTGTCTTCTTGGAAGCCCTTGCTTTACCCTAGTGAAGCCGATGGAGCTAAAGGAATCAACTGCGTCAGCCAGCCTGGCCCAGAGGCCCACACAGGATCATGAGCATAGGCGTCCGTAGGAAAGAGGGAATGATTTACACCCCCTATAAAAATCACAGCCACTGATTTAATCAACGCAGTAACAAGAATCGAGTGTTATGGCTAATTTACTGAAAAAGAAATCTCTGATAGATAAAAATGATAGAATTTTGAATTGTTTTTTTTATTACTATTAACAATTATCGTTACCCTTTGACAGTTTTATTTTGTTCGTTTGATTCAATCTTTTCTCTTATTGTCGGTGGCTTGCGATCTCGGCGTTCTTTCCACGAGATTCTCGGTTTCTTCTGAGAGTTTATTGATGGTTTGTGTGCTCTTTGGTTTAAATATATTGGCTACTTCAATTAGAGAGGCTGTTATTTTGTTGTTGAACTCATCGATGTTGGTGTCGTTCTCATCTGGTTTGGCGCGAAGTACATATTAGGTGGCAGTTTGGCGTGGAACGTTTTCCTGTGTTTGGACTAGGTGAACCTGGTCTTCTCTATTTAAAGTAATTTGTGGAGGGGTGGATGTCGGTTAAGCATTTTGTTGTTTTTATTGATTCAGTTGCAAGAAGGGTTATATATATATATATATATATATATATATATATATATATATATATGCGTATTTATTGGTTGGGAGGGGGGGAGTGATATCTGTTACATAATATAAGTAATAAAATTTGCTTTGTAGATCATCAATTGCGATGTACACAAGATATGAACGAATTGGAAGATTGGATTTCACCGGGAAAACTTCAAAGAAAATTACGGTATTTTGGCAATATTTTATGGCCATAACTTGCTAGACGTCGAATATTCAATTAAAATTTTGTACGTCTGCAACCGGTCCAGCATTAAAACTAAGTACAAAAACATGTATGGTATGTTGAATGGTTAATTAAATAACATAGCTACAATTTGGTTTCCGTTGGGTCTTTACTGACGATTTGTTTAATAACATCAGTCATTGGATTAAACATTATCATCTACGAATCGGTTTTTGTCATTTGTTTAGGTACTTAGTTTTAATACTGGAGCAGTGGCTTTCAAAGATGTTCGTAAGCAAAGAGTTTTCATTTGAATCAACGAACTTAATATCATGATTTACTATGTCATGATTATGTACCCCGTTTCATTCTCCCATTGTGGTCCGGGCATTTTACTCAAAAATGGAGCTCAACCTCATACAAATTACTACAAAACAGAAAGCTCAGCGGATTTTATGTCCGCTGATATACTCTGAACGAGTCGGGAAACGTCTGCAAAAATCGTATGAATGGGGAAATCCAGAAACCGGACACTATGTGAAGCTGAAACTCGGCAGGTATATTGCTCGGGACATTAAAAAGTGTAGTGTCAAGTCATCACTATCCAAATGAAAAGTCGTTCATAGTCCGGTTCCAATTTGGGATAAACTATCCAGGTCAAGGTATTTTAGATTAGAATTTGTCCGGTTCTCTAGATAGATTGTTGTCACAAAAGCAGATGCCTGCCATTTTAGATTTCAGGATTTCCCCATTCATACAATTTTTGCAGACTTTTCCCCGCTCTTTCAGGGCGTATTAGAGGTCATGAAATCCGTTGAGTTTTCTCTTTTTATAGAAATTTGTACGAGGCTGAGTTCCATTTTTGAGAAAAATGCCTTGGACCACAATTGGAGAATGAAAAACAGACAACCGGATACAAAATCATGACGTTGCAAATCATAAAATTAACTTTGTTGATTCAAACGATGCCTCTGTGCCCACAAAAATCTTTGGAAGCGATTGTTCCAGCATTAAAACTAAGTACTGAATCAAATGACAAAAGTTTATTCATTGTTGATAATAAGTTGTTCAAAGTGGATAATAATGTCTGATTCAACAAAATAAACTGTCAGCAAAAACTCTAAAAAAAACAAAAAAACAGACTCTTGTCGATTCGTGTTCTATAAACCATTCAACATGCCATACATGTTTCTGAACTTAGTTTTAATGTTGGATCAGCTGATTTAAAATATAATAAAGAATTGACTGAATAACTTGTGTCTAGCCAGTAGTGGCCATAAAATATTGCCAAATACCATTTTTTTCTTTGAAGTTGTCTGATAGAATCCAGTCGTCTGTTTTGTTTCATATCTATTGTGTACATCACAGTTGATGGTCTTCAAAGTAAATTTTATTACGTACATTATGTAACAGACATTATTTCTCTCCCAAGCATTAATAACATCCGTGCATAGACATTCATAACCCTTTTAGCAACTGAATCAATGAAAAAAATAATAAAATACTGAACTTAAGTCCACTGGACATCCACTAGTTCACCTAGCTAGCTCAAGAAGCCCCTCTGTAAATCATTACAGGGAAAAGCTGGACTCAAATCACACTTCTTACTGCCGACCCTGTCCCAGCATCTGGCACATGACTCATCACTGACAGGTCTTTACTCGTTGGAGACTGAGTCGCGAACTTTCCTCCCCAGTTGAGTCTCTGAACCAGGCTTACTGAGTCTACCATGGGGTAGAGCTACATCTCCCCCCCCCCAAACATTTCCTCCCATTTTCTATTGTTTACATAAGTGGAACACATTTTAATGACATCACATCGGAACCGACCAACCGACCGAGGGGCGTCTTATTGAGATGTGTGGAGACATCTAAAATGATATTGAAGATTACTGGATGCAGTATCCACTCAAGGAATCCAGGAGAGCTCAACAGCCAAAACATATCAAAGAGGAAAGTATTCAGGACAAGGATAATAAAAGACTTGAAAATATTTAATCTTGGAATCTTAAAACCGTGGTCATATTCTTCCACAGACGAATATTAGATCAGCTGAGGACGTAATAAAACCAGAGGGCTCTTGGAGAGAACTCACTTCTGCCAATCCTCGTTACTCACTAAACGGAAACCGTCACGTGACCAACATTTTGGCAGCATGATGTGTTGGGGGTGAGCAATGGGCAAACAGGGGGGGGGCAATCATTGTATATTTCTTCTCCCACCTTTTGTTAAACGGTGATCACTAAAAAAAAAACCGACTGAATTTCTGGAGAAAAAAAAGAGCACACACACTGCCAAACACAAACTAAGGAACCGATTCAGCATAAACTTATATTTTAATCACCGCCTTCTGGTCCCACTAAGAACCCATTTGGGGAGGTTTTAAGTTTACACGATATAGCATGAGCAACAAATGTTCATATTTTTAGCCCTTTAGCTCCATTCGTGCGGCCTGAATACACAGTACATACATACATACATCGATAGCCAGTCATCCAGACCAACTTAAAAACTTGAGAAACCTATGTTGACAGTTTCGGTGACAGATTTGGTTGACGGTTTCTAATACTGAAAATGTTTCTTCCTTGAATCTCAAAAAAGAAAATGACTATCAATCCAACAGCACAAAAATAGATCAGCAAAAAACTGAATGAAAATCAGTACATATGTAGCTATGGTGCTGGGGAGGTCACTATAAGTTTAAATTCTTCAGTTCTTGATTTTTCAATACTTCTCAATCGAAAAGAAAATTCCAGGATACCCTCTCCCCGAATGCGATTAACCCTTACTTAGCTCATGGCTCATCCTTCCACAAAATTTCTTTGAAGTTCACCGAGAACTTTTAGAGATATTGCATGGAAAAACGTGAGAGGAAGCATGAAGGAAAAAGTTAATTCTTTCTTATCCATGACTGACCTTTCCTGAAAATTTAATTGAGAACTTTTGGAGATATTGTGTGGACAGATATGTAGCTACGATGCAGGGGAAGTGACCGAAAAAAATCCTGGATCCGTCTCAAAATTTAATCATTTGTCTTTAGCCGGTGACCACTCAACCACTGATGACTTAAAGTACATTTTCTAATTCCTCAGCTTCTTGAATTTTTAATGTAAGGACGTCTGCTAATGAGAAAATCTGTCACTGGAGAACACCTACAAAAATAGCCACAATATGTGAAGTTGCCAGATAGTTGGAGATGTTTCTGGCTGAAAACATGCAACAAAAATGGCCAAATGTGAAAATTGTTTCTAAAATCAATTATTTTATTTTTTTTATTTTTATTAGATGAGGTATCATGGGACATTAGGATTAATTGTGAAATCTTCTTCAAATATCACTATTTACCTAGAAATTTTTGGCCATTTTGACTTTTTGAAGTAATATTTTAAAAAATAAATTCTAATTTTTTTATTAGTATTTCAATATTGTAATGTTTTACTAACATTCTTGCATTTTTATTTTTTTTATTTTTTAATCTAATTACAATTTACCATCAATTCAATTTTTCAGTTTTTCTTTTTTTATCAACTTCATTTTGACTGCCTGAATATTGAAGATGTAATCATAAAGAGCAACACAAAAATTAAGAGGGAGGTGAATTGTACAACTGAAAAAAAAATGATTGTTTGTAAAACATTGTAACACCAAAGTACTAATCAAAAATTAGAATTCATCTTTTAAAATATTACTGCAAAAAGTCAAAACAGCCAAAAATTTCAAAATGGCTGTGCCAAAAAGTTGATGGCCAAATGCTATTTAAAAAAAAGGCCAAATTTGTCAAACTTGGCCATAAAATGGCCAAAATGGCAGCCCTGGTAGTGTGCTGTAGAAAGAAAAGTAGGCCAACCTATGCTGCGTACAATGTTGAAAACATTAGAGATATAAATATTATACATGTAATTGGCTAATCATCTATAATTGATAATTGGGTCTAGAGGAATTTCGGTATGAAATAGGTTGACTTAATGTGATTTTTAAGTACTTGCTTTGTGATTCGTTTGTAATTATGGATGTGCAATATCCGTTTCTGGTGTAAAGAGGTTACAGGCTATTCCCTATCTTGAGGCCAGGGTTGGAATCACGGTTGCCAAATCAGCCATTTTATGGCTAGATACAGCCAATTTTTATAATTTTTATTCCGGTACGGTCGATAGAAATCTATGATAATGTCTATTTAATGCATCTCTCAAATGCTAAAGTTGGAAGAATATTCAGTAAGATGAATGTAAATAAGAAGTGAGAAATGTTAGTTTGTTTGGAAAATAATGGCTAATTTTCTTAACCCACAATTTATCTAAGTTACAATATGATATATACTCTATATTGTAAGGTTAACCATTGTTCTATAGAAATCATCATCATCAGTCTTTTAAGGATCGTTGTTGGACATAGACCTTCCCAAGGATTTGCCACAATTCTCTATCATGGGCATTGCGGAGCCAGTATTTCCTGAATTTGTCTAGTTCATCTCTCCGTCTTGTGTACTGTTGGCCTTGGTTGCGCATGTGATCTCTGGAGATCCATGCTGAGAGTCGTGATGTCCATTGGTTGTCTTTCATTCTTGCAACATGGCCAGCCCATTGCCATTTGAGTTTTTTAATAGTTTCTATGATGTCACAGACTCCAGTTTTCTTCTTTATATACTGTGTTGTCTTGTGATCTCTTCATGTGATGTTGAGCATGATTCTCTCATGTACTATAATTTTAATATATAGTAAGATGGATGAGAGAGCAAAGTTTAAAAAAAAAATAAAACAAATAAACAAACAAAAAAAACCATTCTCATGGGGACTGAACATTTTAGTCGCAACCCTTTCCTCTCACTGCTGCTTCTTATCTAAGACAAACCCAACACCCACAAAGATAGGAAACAGACACCTTCTGACCCCGTCTCTCATACACTCTTCTCATTTGAAACCAAACTTTACTCTCATATACACTGATAAAAACATCTCCCCTCCCACTCCTACTGAACAAACGAACAACATAGAAATATCGCCATTATTTCCCCAACCCTAAACATGTAAACAGCAAAATTTTCTGTGAACAGCGGCAAATTTTACTCTGAAAAAGATGACTGGTATGCATTGAAATGCATTGAAACATGCCCATGGAATAATAAATTTGAAAATTCTTTTTTTCTTTTTTCTTCTTAGATGTAACACCTGCTTTCTTTTGAGTTTTTCTCTTTACCTTCCAATTTTCACTTTAATCAACATTCTGTCGGATCATTTCACATCCACAATACAAACATATATATATATATATATATATATAATGTGAGTGTGTTTTGGTGGTACAGAATTTCTAAATATCAGGAAGTAATTCAGATTTGACATTTCATCCTCAGAAGAGAGTCAAATGAAAAATGCTTTTCAAGAACTATTTTTTTCATCATTAATATGTGTATATTGTAAATATATATTGATATATATAATTGTTTCTGTTTAACATCTATCCTCTTATCACAGGAATTTCACCTGATATATATAAATATATGTATATTCAATCAGTTTTAGCTATAAAGTTAGCTGGAAATTGGAAACTCCTAGCCTATCCAATCATTTTTGAAGATAGTCGTAGCTATAAATAACAAATCATACTTGGTAATATTGGTCTTGAGGCCAGTGTTGAATTATGGGATATCTGGTACAAAACAAGTTCAGACAAACCCTAAGGATTATTAGCTTTCCTTGGTGTTTCTTGCATATAAATTGGGTGAAACAGCTTCCAATAAAAGAAAGGAGGGTTATACATTATTCACACTGAGGAAGCTGTAAGAATCTGGCGAGGTGTCGCTGCAATAGGGAAAGTTTTGTCTATTGATTAAGGAATTATGCCAAATCTTTGCAAAATGGATGTAAACACATTTCTGGCAATGCTTTGAGTTATCCATTTACTGAAAAAAATTGCAGAGAACACCAATTAATTTTCTGACATAGATAACACATTTTTTTTTCTTCTTCTTACCTCCATTTAAAAGGTTGTTGTGAATTTTAACATATGAGTGTACAGGTATCCCCCTCACTTTTTTGGAAGATTGCTTTGATATTTGACTTTTAAAAAAAAGTGGGCAAGAGGCTAAGCTGAGTGGGTGGGGGATGGGGTCCAGGGTGCTATTTAGAAATGCCCTCAGACTTTCTAGAAGCTTTATGAATAATATTTTGCTTCATCATCATCAGTCTCTTAGTGTCCGTCGTTGGACATAGATTTTTGTGAGGATTCGTGAGACCTCTCTATCATGGGCATTACAGAGCAAATGCTTTCTGAATTTGTCTAGTTTGTCACGCCATCTTATATTTTGCCAGCTACAGTTTTGCATATGATCTCTGGGGATCCACTTGATGGAGTTGTGATGTCCAGTGGTTGTCTGACATTCTTTCAACATGACCAGCCTATTGCCATTTGAGTTTTTCTAATGGATTCGATAATATTCTTGACCCCAGTTTTTTTCTTTAATATATACTGAGCTGTTTTGTGATCTCTACATGTTGCTAATGGGCATGAGGGAGCCCACTCACAGACACTCAAATCTCTAGCTTTGCCTCTGCTTCCTTTAATACACCCCCGCTGCTATCCAAGACTATGTGAAACAAAGAAACAATCATCATTAATTCATATTAGAAAATTTTGGGGCATCCCCAGACCAAAAATATAACTGATGTGAAAAGGAACAGAGAAGGTTGACAGTTTCCAGAAACTGTCAACACAGGTTTTTCTCAGTTTTTAAACTGGTCTGGCAGTCTATGTATGTATGATGTGTACAGGCTCTAGCTATTGAGTTTGAGGGTTGAAAATCTAAGCATTCACTCCTTATTTACCATGTCTAGAAAAAAGAAAAGAAGTAGGTTTTTAGTGGGTGTTCAATTTGCAATGTAGGTTTATGCTAAATTGATCCCTTAGTTTGTGTTGTCCAGTTTTTTGAAAATTGAAACTTTTTTTTTTGCAATCGCTGCCTAACTAACTTGATCACCCTTTTTAACCAATTTTTTTTCATTGATCACCCCCAACATGGCATGGTGCCAATAGATATTGGTCTCATTGCAGCTTCTATTTAGTGACTAACCAGGCCTGTTTTTCCATCGATTATGGAATAGTGCCAATGTTTTACAAAATGGGTGTATACATGTTTCTGGTAGAAGGTTTTGAAATCTATGAATAAAAAAAATGAAAAAAACTGCAAAGAATACTAATTAATTTCCTGACATTGTTGAAACATTTTTTTTCCTCTTCGATACAAAAGGTTTTTTGTATGATTTTCAATGCATGAATATGTTAGGTTGTTTTCCATGATGTTTTAGAGGCACCATGGCCTCTTTATTCGAGGCTCAGTCAGTCCGTATGTCTGTCCCTGTCGTTTCTCAGTTATTTGATGTCATTTAATTGAATCTCAATAGGAAGGTGTTCTTTGATAAGCCACTCCTTACTCATAAAATATCTTCAACTCAGGGTCAGTAGGTTTGTCAATAATGACACTTGAATCGTTCAAAAATTGGCTTTCTCAGCTGTTTCAAATCAGATTTACTCTAAAATTTGATAGAAAGATGATCCACGATAAGATGCTTCTTACCTAAACTTCTACCTGGGCTCACGAGATCTAGCAATAATGGTGTTTAAACTTTATAATTGACGCCTCATTGAACTTTCGGATCTTGTTTTTACGTCATCCACTTTAATAATGAACAATGTGATTTCCTTGATACACTTGTTGTAACACTGAACTATTCCACATGGAAGAGGGGGTAAAATTTTACTAAAGATAATACTTCCTACTCACTGTTTTAAATTATACACTCGTCTAAACTGATTCAGAATTTTTTTTTTCTAAGAATAAAACAAAAACCATTTCAATCCAAATATATCCGATTTTTCTTTTTTTTCCGATTCTATCAATGGGTATATTGTACTAAAAAAAAAAAAGTTTCAGGACACATGTTATATAGCAATGATCAACAAGTTAAAACTGTTGGCCAATGTTAACGGGTTTAATCTACATTAGATCTCTTACTATTGATGATCTGATACAAAACATCTATACTGATGAATAATATAAGGAAAAATAAATGTTTCAGGATGTACATTATATAGCAATGATCAGAAAGCTAAAACTGCTGGGTGTTATTGATGGGTTCAGTTCTATAGAGGGTCTGATACAAAACTTTTATTTTGATAAATAATATGAAATCATAGATCTGGATGCATGATGTATAGCAATGATCAGCAAGCTAAT
This sequence comes from Thysanoteuthis rhombus, assembly GCA_963457665.1. Classification (NCBI taxonomy): domain Eukaryota; kingdom Metazoa; phylum Mollusca; class Cephalopoda; order Oegopsida; family Thysanoteuthidae; genus Thysanoteuthis; species Thysanoteuthis major. Next base: position 8,989,589 of record OY735214.1, read on the forward strand.
CATGCTGACCTTTGTTTGTGGGTTCGATCCTCATCATATCTCCCAGAATAGATGGCCTGATACCAATTCAAGCCAAGTTATTATATACTTATACAATAATCAATGTGACTTTTTCGATTTTCTATCTATTTTTCAAAATAAATATACTTCCTACACACCATTTGAGACTCTCATACTGAAATAAATTCTGCATGTTTTTTCTTAAGAAATAGTTTCCTAGAAATTCAAATAGATCTGTGACTTTTTACATTGGTATTAACTAGTATAGGATGATACAAAAAGTGAGAATCAAGACTCCATCAGTGAACATATCATTTCAACTCAAGGCAATAAGACTGATTAAAAAACTAAAAAAAAAAAAAAAAAAAGGGTCCCACACAAATTGAATGAAATGTTCCATGAGAGTTCCAGGACTCGCACTTCACAGCTATCTGTGTCAAAGCAAAGAGAATTAAGATACGATGTCTTGCATCCTCCATATTCATTTGACATTTCTCTTACAAATCATCATCTTCTCAATTTCAAAATTCATATTTGTAATAAAAGATTCAATAAAAGGGAAGCTATAATTCATGCTTTGACTGAATTTTTGATCGCTAAATCTGAAGAATTTCATAGAAATGGTACATATTATTGGGATTGTGGGGAAAAAGTCATAGCTTCAAATAAGTCATATTTTGACTGAACATTTACTAATCTTCAAAAATACATCTGCTGAGGGTGATCAATTGAAAAATATGGGAAAAAAAAGGGTGATCACTGAATAAGTTACCTCTCGCCTTTTGTTGGGCAGTGATCACTGAAATAAGTCTGAATTTCCAATAAACAAGCGTGAATGCTGTCAGACACAAATTAAGGAATCAATTTTGCAAAAAATTCTGTTGAGAATTGAGCACCGACAAAAAACTTATTTAGGGGATGGGGATTTTTTTTTTTTCCAGACACATTAAGGAGTGAATGAAAAGATTTTCAGTTCTCTGTGACCATTGGCACAGCCTGTATGCAGACAACCCTCCATCTAGTCCATTTTAAAAACTAAAGAAACCTATGTTTAGTGTTCTACTTTCTAATAAAAAAAAAAAAAAAAGCATGTGCCCGAAAGAGAAATTATGATTTTTTAAAAAGTCTTTTGATTTCTAATCAAATTTCTTTTTTCATTCGTGGTGGGGGACAGAGGAAATAAGGAGTGATGTTGGGTGGGGTCTTAAGAATACTTAAGCCCCTTACCCGTCAACAAAGCAATGTATTGGATTTGTCCCTCAGGGCTGTAATGTAGACCCTGATTCAATACATGGATTCAATAAAGAATCAAGAAATGATTTAAACATGAATGAAGACATAGGTTTAGAAAAGACTATCTGTGATCGTTATTTTAAACCTTGATTTCTATCTTTTTTTTTTCAAATTGAATTATGGGGGGACCTGGTCAACTGCCGAGTGCGTTCATGTGAAAAGATAGCCATGGAGAATCTAGAAAGGAAAAATTTAGACTGACCTTTGTGATGCTTATAGAGCAAGACTGCCTCATTGTTTCGTAATGGGTAGGCGATGTCGGTCATGTAACTGCCGCCATTCTCTTGACTCTGGAAGTATTCCAGGAGCTGGTTCTTGTCCAGACCTTCCGGAATGTTGGATACGTTCACTTCCATTCCTCCACACACTGTGCACATGTTTAAGCCACTGAAAAATAGAGAAAAGAAAAACAAAAAACAAATCAAAAAGATGATAAGAAGGTGTGGGTAATATGGAGCTTTAAAAACATTTTGCATTGATGACTTGTGTTTAAGAAATGAAATTGTTTGCAAACCCATTTGCTCAAAATTCTCTTTGCCAAGCCAAATATATTATGTCATCCCAGCAGTTCAAATGACTCGGGGGAAAAGTATCTTTTGAAAACTATTTGAAATCATACTTAATTTTTGCAACACACCTAAAGATTACCGGCAATACATTAAAGTATCGTGATATGCAGTTTGGAAAGCTCTTGGTTCGTGGATTTTCACTTAAGAGATAACATCACACGTTCATCTTTTTTTCTTTCTTTTAAAAATAAAAGTGAAAAAAGTAAAACATTCATGTCAACATCAAAGTTTTATAACAATACGAAAAACTGAACAAAACAAAAAAAAATAGCATTTATACTGTTGTAAGAGTTATCACCCCTGAACTTGTAGCTTTGGTGATGTCAGAAATGGATGCCATATTGGTTACTTGACAAAGTTATTGTGAGGGATCGAATATTAGGGGGTGAACTCTAAAACATCCAAATTTTAAAAAACACAAAACAAACCAAAACAAAAAAAATTTTTGAATTTCATGCTATTCAGCTCCATTGGTGAGGACTGTACACATGTCATATACATACCCAGCTGAGCAGAACTTCTTAAAAACTGTAGAGACCTTCTGCTTGGCACTCACCAGTGGTTGACAATGGATCAAATTTGCATATTTGCTGTCCTTCTATGTATCTATCTATATCTATCTAGGAATGTATATATCTATACCTCTCTATTTAAGTATCTATCTATATCTATACCTCTCTATCTAAGCATCTATCTATATCTGTACCTCTCTATCTAAGCATCTATCTATATCTGTACCTCTCTATCTAAGCATCTATCTATATCTGTACCTCTCTATCTAAGCATCTATCTATATCTGTACCTCTCTATCTAAGCATCTATCTATATCTGTACCTCTCTATCTAAGCATCTATCTATATCTGTACCTCTCTATCTAAGCATCTATCTATATCTGTACCTCTCTATCTAAGCATCTATCTATATCTGTACCTCTCTATCTAAGCATCTATCTATATCTGTACCTCTCTATCTAAGCATCTATCTATATCTGTACCTCTCTATCTAAGCATCTATCTATATCTGTACCTCTCTATCTAAGCATCTATCTATGTCTCTACCTGTCGGAGTGAGTATCTATCTAACTATCTATCTATGTCCATACTTAACTATTTATAGATATTGATATATATACCTGTCTAAGTAAGTATCTATGTCTCTACCTGTCTAAGTAAGTATCTATCTATGTCTATACCTATCTATTTATATATGTTGATATCTATACCTGTCCATCTATCTTTACCGATGCCTGTCTAAGTATCTATCAATATCAATGTATATATCCATATATTTCTATTTATTCAGGTCTATCTATCTTTATCTCTCTACGTACCTATCTATATCCTTGGTTGGGAACAATTAAGTTATTATTTTTAGGTGTCAAGAACATCTTTTATTGAAAGTTCAAATTAGACTGTTTCTTCATTTAGTTTCTCTTTAGTTAATTATCAATTTTGCACTTTTCACCTTTGACACGGGGGCATGGTGCCAAAATTGCAATTACACAAAAATGGATATCCGCATAGAGAAGGAAAGGTAGCCCGTTGCATTTGATGGAATGATCTGAAGATATAAATTGTCAGTTTTCCTGAGTGATAGCTTGGGTTTACAGTTGACTTTGAGACGGATGGGCTTGAAGAAATGTCTTCCATTTACATCATTGTGACTATGATTGAAAACAGCAGCTGCAGTCAACAATTAGAATTTTTGCACAAAAACGCTTCGTTTGGAACTGTTAATTACAATATTTAGCCTCAAGTCAATGAATATGCCCTGCGAGAAAAACTTTCGTGCTTAACCATGGATGCTAATTAGTGATCAAAGAACTCAGTATTAGTTACAATTTATCTCGATCAAGATATTTTTGAATCTATGAAAGAAAAGACATAAAGATTCTTTGAAATATAAAAAGTCAACATAGCTCATTGCCAGTCAAAATTCCTCCAAGGGTTGAATGTGGTCAGCAGGCCATAGGTTGCCAACTCTTGGGCTATGTTACGCAAATGTTATAGTAAAATAAGGGGTCTTACTCGATATGCAGTAAAAAAAAAATATATATATCCTGAAATGAACACATATTCCATTGGCCGTTTAAATGATGTTTTTAAAATGCAATTTGTGTCTCTAGTCATTTCAAAGTGGATCCGGAATAGAAATGAAAGAGAAATCTTTTTTTTTTTTTTTAGTGATTTTTTTTTTTTTTTTTTTTTTTTTTAATTTAAAAAAAAATTTTTTTTTATAGATAGAACGTGATTAAATTGTATCATATTTAGATGTTAGGGTGTTGTTGTTTAATTCTGTTTGAACTTTGATTAACAACAATATTTCACTTTTGATTGTTGCGCTTAATGACAGCATAGATAAATGAAGAACAGCGTTTCATTATTTCAAGTTTAAACCCCCTGAGTTTTTTCATGAAACTAGATGTGTCTTAGACACTGTTGTTGAAGGGTCAAAAACCCTCAAATAACATTGGCTTTCATGAAATATCTACATTGAATCTTTAAAAAATGCGATTACATGAGTAAATCTTACACACATAGTCTCATTCACTATTATGTAACAAGGAAAAGAACAGACATTGTTGAAAAACTGCGATGTTGTTGCTACAATTTTTGATAGTAATTCACAAAGTTTGTCACGATTTGTTTCTTTAATGAAACTGTTTCTTTCCAATTAGATTTTTTAGTCAATTCTTGTTTGAAAAAAAAACAAACAAAGAATCACTCGAGGATGGCAAGCCTTTGACAGAGCAAGCTCAACATTCGAGAACAAAAAAGTCCCATTATTCCTGAAAATAGGTATATAACCAATGCAACCTCCCAATAGTCAACTATGGAGCTGAGACATGGAATCTAATCAAGACACTGACCCTTAAACTGAGAACCATGCAATGCGCACATGAAAGAACCATGTTCAACATCACATGGAGAGATCACAAGACAGCACAATATATTAAGAAAAAAAAAAAGAAGGAGTCTGAAACATCATAGAATCCATTAGAAAACTCGAATGGCAATGGGCTGGTCATTTTGCAAGAATAACAGACAACCGATGGACATCACAACTCATAACCTGGATCCCCAGAAATCACGTGCTTAACAAGCCGGCTGAATACAAGATGGAGAGACAAACTAGACAAATTCTGAAGGTACTGGCTCCGTGATGTCCTTGATAGAGAAGTGTGGGGAATACTGGGGAAAATCCAATGAAGACTGATGATGACAAAAAGAAAAAAAAATCATTGCATCAGAAATAAAGCGTGAAATATCGCTTAAAATTCAACATGATTGAAGCGTAAACATTGCATAATTTGTTTTCCTTCTTCCTTTCTTTTTTTTTTTTCCTTGAACTTTGCCCTTCAATTTTGAGGATTGATTTTCTTTCCTCATTCTCTATATTGTATCTTTCTACTTTCACCAACGCCTTCTCTCTCTCATCATCCCCCCCTCTTATCATGATACCAACATCCTTTCTTTGTCAGGAACGCTATCTCTCACTCTTTAGGCTCCCTCCCCCCCTTTTTTCTCTCTCTCTCTCTCAATTCCATACAACCGCTGTTGACCAATTTAATTGAAATCTGGTCTCAACACGAACATTTTCCCGTTCTTAAAACTGTTGACTTGCGTCACAGTTGAAAACAAGAGACACTTCATGTGGAGCATATAGCAATGAAATAAGTGCCAAATCCCTGAATCGGAATTAATAACTACGAGCAATTAGCGCGGGGTCCTTAAGAATGCAGGGCCAGTAGCACAAGTTCAACTTGATCTGGCACCAGTTAGGCTGCATTCATTGGTGTGTTAGATTGCAGATCTCCAGTCCAGAGTTAGTATCATTGAGCTTTGTCTTCAATTGCATAGGAATTTTATCTGTTGACCTAATGATCTGTCCTAATAATCTACCAGTGAACTTTTGGCCTTACTTCTACTCGCATCACAGATTGCCAACAGACAATTTAGTTATCTTTTTCTAAACCATTTTTCTTGAGAGAAAGAAAACGATTTTATGACCGTTTTTTTTTCTACTTATAGAATAGCTAAAACAGATTTAGCAACGAGCCTCGAAGGCCTTTTCTTTATGAATTTGCACACATCTCTATAAGACGATTTGTCGGTCCCTAGCTAACTGACGTCATCAAAAAACAATCATTCATTCTTTTTTAATCAATTCTCGGTATAGATATAAAAATAACGTCGTCGGCGTTCACAAGTATAAGATTAGACTTATCTAATCTAAATTTTTTTTTTTTTAAATCTTTTTTTTTTAGATTATATGATTTATAGGAGGCCTTCCAGAAGGGAAACTGTCCGCTTCCTTTTCGGCAGTACTCCATTATCCATGGTTTCCCTCATCTGCAAGTTACTTTTCAGACGCCCCCTATCTGCAGTTCCCCTTTCAGTAGAATGTGGACGAATCAAAAGAATTCTGTTCTCGTTTTCTTGAAGATTGAAATTATTCCTATTGAACGTATGTCAAACAATGGACTTTTTTCCTTTTACATTAATGCAATATTTTGCATGTTCGTGAGTGCGACCGATAAAATTTCCGATTATCATTAATTTCTTCTCTGGTGTCTTCTTACATCCGTTGAGCAACGCCAGAAACGTACTCCACCCACCCGTTGGACACGAAGGATTAGAAAACTAGAACCGTAAGCCTAGTTCTCTTTGGATGATGTGGCGGGGACCAGTACAGTGTCGGTCCCCAGAGACTCATTCATTTTATTTGTAGAACAGCAGATAAACATATTCAGTTCAAAAGCCTTAGAAGCAATTTTTCTCAAAGATTCGGATTGTTTTTTTATGAAGAACTTGTTTACAAAACACACCTGGATGATATTAGGCTCAATGTCCAGTCATATCCTTTTTGCAGAATTTATATGATAATTATTTGCAAAAAAATAAAAATAAAAATAGGGGAACTACTTTATGATTTGCATTTAATAAACCTGGAGAAACTGGATCATTGTCATATAGATAATGACAGTGAGCACGAATTCAGATATCACATTATTACAATTAAATTGAAAATTCTACTGGAAAATTGATTAATTCAAGTTATTAAAATTTGATGGTATTGCGCTAACAAAAGTCACGTTCTGATGTGCCGTTTTTGCTATGTTATAGCGACAAGAATACAGACAAACGTACAAAAATCGGATCATTATGATATAAATCAACCCTTTTACTTGCTAATGATACTGTAAAGGACTCTATCCCTCAAATTATGAATTATATATCAATTTACTTTGAATCTTAAGAAAAATTTGAAAACTTTTAAGGTCCCGAGCAGCAAATGGGAGAGGGAGAGGCAATCAGTTGTTTATTAAGACTGTTAACTCTGAGATACCCATTATTTTATCCAAGTCGCCATCATCACCATCATCAATCTTTTAACGTCCGTCGTTTGACATAGACCTTCCCCGGGATTCGCTACACTTCTCTATCATGGGCGTCGCAGAGCCAGTATTTTCTGAATTCGTCTAGCTCGTCTCTCCATCTTGTATTCTTTCGGCCTCGTTTTCGCATGTTATCTCTGGGGATCCATGTTGTGAGTCGTGATGTCCATCGGTTGTCTGTCATTCTTGTAACATGGCCTGCCCATTGCCATCTGAGTTTTTAAAAAGTTTCTATGATGTCTCTGACTTCCGTTTTCTTTCTGATATATTGTGCTATCTTGTGATCTCTCCATGTAAGGTTGAGCATGATTCTCTCATGCATGCATTGCATGCTTATTAGTTTGTAGGTCTGTCTCTTAGTTAGGTTCCATGTTTCAGCTCCATAAGTGACTATCGGGGGGATGCATTGGTTGTATACTCTTATTTTCAGGCACCCAAGAACCTGTACAAAATTTTTCTCATTTTAATCGGTACAGCAGTTCCAAAGTTCTGTATTTTTTGCATGTTGATATAAGGTTATTTACATATAAAATGTAAACAAACTATCGGATCGACTGTGATCCTCCATTTTTTAATTCTTGTGTTTTTTTTTATCAACATTATAGCCAAATTTCAGCAAAATCGGTCAAAATAGACGTAGAATAGCTCTACAAACCTTCATACAAAATTTCATTGAAATACATCGAAGAGTAACGAAGTGATCCCATAGAGAAAATGATACAACAGATGCCCATAGCGAATGATAGTTCACGTTTTTTTTGTTGTTTTTTTTTTTTTCACCAGGGACAAAAAGGCAATTACATTAGTAAATCTTCCACTTTTAACATTATTCTTTATGGTGTAAGAAAAACAAACAAACAAAAAAAAAAAAACATTTCGTGAGTGAGAACTTATTACTGAAGATAGCGTGCAGCCAGGAACGTCATGCTTTTTTTCCAGGATGGCAGTCATTCGTGGACTCGACCAAAATCAATCTTGCTACTATAAGTGAAGCAGTTTTCCTAACATACCAGCAGCCTGCAAACAGCAGAAGTTGATTAGCACAAGCCAATTTTCTGTCCATGTGTCCTCATTACGCCCTTCCTCTCTTTCCGTTTGTTATGTTGCAGACAGACTGACATGCTGAAAATTATAGTATAGATTCCGTATGATGTAAACAAGCCCCAACCCAAACAGGCCTGGTTAGTCACTCAAAAGAAACTCACATTGCCAGTGTCTTTTGGTAGCATGTTCTGTTAGGGGGTGATCAATGAATAAATTCTCTCACCTTTTGTTGGGGAGTGATCACTAAAAAATACTATTTGATAAAAAAAATAAACGTGAATGCTGCTTGACACAAACCCAGGGAATGATTTAGCATAAATTTACATTGCAAATTGAATCCCGGTGAAAATCTTTTTTTCAAAAGGCTAAAGAAAATTTTAGGGCCTATGCGCGTGATACATAGATTCATAGCCAGCCAGACCCACTTGTGAACTGAAGAAACACATGATGACAGTTCTAATTGACTGTTCCTAATATAAAAAACAAAAATAGTATATATATATATGTATATATATAATCATAGTGTGATCCATTTAAAGCAATATATATCTATATATTTTTTAGGTTTACTTATCACGAATTCAGTAAATGTTCGAAAAGACGATAATTTGTTGGTGAAATGTCAGGTAAATATGGGAGATACTGTCGAATTTCAGATCCGAATTCACCAAGCTTGGAAACAGTCAGGTGATCTCTAAAGGTGTAGCCCAGGGGGTCGTCAACAGGTGGACCACAGACAACATTTGGGCCATTGAGGTGTTGATTGTGGGCATCAGATCTTTTCTGAAGAAAAAATTCAATTCTCTTTGTATTTGTCGACCCAAGCAACATGCGCATGAAAGAATGATGCAGGGCTCACATGGTGAGACCACAAGACAGCACAGTACATCCGAGAAAAGACGAGAGTTAGGGACATCATAGAATCCATTACAAATCTCAAATGGCAGTTGGCTGGCCACGTTGCAAGAATGGCAGACAATTGATGGACATGTATATTTTTCCATCCTATTTGACTTATCAAAAATTAAAATTCCGTAATTTGTAAAGCCGTTAGAATGTTTTTAGAAACCGTCAAGCAAAACTGTCAACACAGGTCTTTTCAGTTTTCAAGTTGATCTGGCTGGCTACTTATGAATGTACATATCACATGCACAGGCTACAGTGATCAGCAACTTCTCTTTGTAAAGGCCACTTTTTTTTCCAATTTTGCCCATGGCCTACAGGTATGTTATATCATACCTTTCATATAAAAATTTGCCCATAGGACCAATAAATTTGAATATTTACTCAGCAAATAAAAGCAAAATTTGATCAAAATCCGCCGATTAGTTAATTTTTGGTAGAATTTTGAAATCGGGGCGTGTCGACACTTGTCAGGATGTGTCAAAAGTCCGTGGAAATACCAATAGTTAAATGATTATACAATGCAATGCTTATATAAGCAAACATTGAACAAATCGTGACACAAAAGACAATTTAGTTGCCATCAACTACTCATCATCATCATCAGTCTTTTAACGTCAGTCGTTGGACATAGACCTTCCCCAGGATTTGCCACACTTCTCTATCATGGGCGTCACGGAGCCAGTACTTCCTGAACTTGTCTAGCTCGTCTCTCCATCTAACATTTTGCCGGCCTTGGTTGCGCATGTGGTCTCGGGAATCCACGTTGTGAGTCGTGAAGTATTCCTAAAGTAAGTTGTTCAAGGAGATACTCATGGAGGCATTTTTTAAAAAATTTAATGACACAAACAAAACCAATTTATTTGTTACCACCTAATACAACGACGTGTTGCCAGAAAATTCTGTCATTCTGCGGTATCGGCAAAAATCAATTTAGTTTCCATAACTGAAGCATTTTTTTTTCTTCTTAATTCATATTTCTATCCGCTCAACACCCCCCCTCTTCGGCTAAACTGAAGTAGAGCGTTCCTATAAAGAAAAAAAACCCACAAATGTTCTAATCCCAAATGGCATAAAGCAAAGAAGCAAGTGGTCTGGTTGGTCACTAAATAGAAACTGTCACGTGCCGGACGTATTTTGGTTGAACATCTTGTTGGGGGTGGGGTGATCAATTGAGAAATTGGAAAAGAAAAGTTATTTATCTCGCCTTTTCTTCAGGCAATGATCACTAAAGAGGTTGAATTAAAAAAAAAAGCGGTCAGAAAAATAGGGTCAGTTTAGCATAAACTTACATTGTAAACTGACCCCCTCCCCACGAAAACCTATTTAGGAGGGGGAAATTAAAAAAAAAAAACAAAACAGTATTTTTCTCAACATAAGGAGTAACTGTTTGAACTTCCAGCCCTATTTGTGCGATCTCTACGTGTGACACATGTATCAGAAATATCAGTAGATGGACGATTTATATCCGACAGAATGTAATAATTCAAAAGACATTTAATTACGAATTAATTTTCGACGCTGATTTTACTCTATAGCAAATCTAGCGGCCTTAGATCGTATAAATAAATAAAGAACGCACTATGTTCAATTATCTATTTATATGATCTAAGGCCTCTTGATTTGCCACCAAGTGAAACCAGTTTCGAGAATAAGTTCCTTATTATATGTCTTTGTGATTACCACATGCTGACGGATATAAATTATCCATTTGCTGATCGTTGATATTGTCGGCATAGGGAACAACATGATTGTGCTAACGATCACCAAAATCGGAGGTGAGTAATCTAAACGTGTTTCGGACCCCTTCATTGTCATGGGAGTTGTTAGCTCAGCAGTCTGCACAACGCCCATTTTTTTTCTTTATGTACCCGATCTATGACCGCTCAATTTGGTAGTGTGTAAAACCGGCGCCAAGGATCAGTTCCTAATTAATGGTCTTCATAATTTTCACATACATACATAGCCGGCTAGCCAGTCAGCCAGACCCATTTGAAAACTAAAGAAACATATGCAGGCAGTTTTGGTTTAGTGTCTGGTTGCCATTAATTTATATGGGAAAATGTTCGAGCATTCTCTACCCCCAAAATGGAGATGATGGTATGTTAGACGTGTTTGGAGTGGTGGAGGGTACATCAGACTGGGGTGCAGAAGAGAGAGTGAGGGAGTGCACGCTACTTTTATAACGCTTCACTGTAAAACAAAAACTGAACGCTCTTTTCGCTTTCCATAATTTTACGTAAAAGCAAAGAAGTGGCTTAAAACGAACTTTTGAAAAACGGATATCTGAACTTCTTCATATATTAAAGGCTGTCAACGTACGTTTCTTTAGTTTTTGAGTCGGTCAGGCTGACTTGCTTACTATGTATGTATCATGCGCACAAGCCAAATCAATGGAGCTAGAGGGCTAAAAATTTATACATCTTTTCAACCCCCCCAGTCGGGCTTTTAGTTAGGGGTTCAATCTAGAATGTATGTTTATGCTAAATTGGTCCCCAGTTTGTGCCCAGCTGCATTTTTAGTGATCCAACGAAGGGTGGGAGAAGTAACTAATCATCCTGCTTCCTAATTTTTTGATTGCTCACCTCAGCACAGCTTGCGTCAAAAGACGTTGGTCACATGGTGGTTTCTAGTGAGCGACTAATCAGACCTATACTTCATCAAATAAGTCTTTTATATTCTGTCCCCGAATAACAAAGGATAGTATTTCATTCATACATCATCATCAGTCTTTTATCGTCCGTCGTTGGACATAGACCTTCCCCAGGATCCGCCAGATTTCTCTATCATGGGCATTGCGGAACCAGTATTTTCTGAATCTGTCTAATTCGTCTCTCCATCTTGTATTCTTCGGCCTCGTTTTAGCATGTTATCTCTTGGGATCCATGTTGTGAGTCGTGATGTCAATCGGTTGTCTGCCATTCTTGCATCATGGCCTGCCCATTGCCATTTGAGTCTTCTGATAGATTCTATGATGTCTCTGACTTCTGTTTTCTTCCTGATATACTGTGCTGTCTTGTGATCTCTCCGTGTGAGGTTGAGCATGATCCTCTCATATGCATGTTGCATACTTCTCAGTTTGTAGGTCTGTCTCTTGGTTAGGTTCCATGCTTCAGCTCCATAAGTGACAATCGGGAGAATGCATTGGTTGAATACTTTTCTTTTCAGGATTATTGGACCATCTGGTTTTTGAAACAAATAAGCGTGTAAAAAAAAAAAAAAAAAAAAAAAAAAAAAAAATTGTGCTTCTCGCGAAGCGAGTAATGAGGCTTCCGCGAGAATTGGTATTCCAGCACTGATTTTGAAGAACTGGGATGCAAAGTACGATAAGACTTTATATAACAGCGGTCTGGCTTTATTTTCCCGATTGTCATTCATATGTCATATGGGCAAAAAAACAATTTCGCTTATTTAATCTATTCAAGATTCGGTGTGTGGCAATTTTCAGTTATCTGCTGAATTCTTTCATCGCAGAGACAAAACAAGTCGTTTCATGACTTCTCCAAAATCAATTATTTCTTGGTAGAGAAGCACGCCTAACCCCTCTTGGAGAGATCACAAGACGGCACAGTATATCAGGGAGAAAACAGAAAACTCAAATGGCAATGGGCTGGTCATGTTGCAAAAATGATAGACAACCGATGGACATCACTACTTGCAATATGGATCCTAGGGATCACATGCACGACTGAAGCTGGCAGAATATAAAAAGGAAAGACGAACTAGAGAAATTCAGAAAGTATTGGCTCTGCAAAGCCCATGATAGAGAGATGTGGCGAATCCTTTAGAAAGTGTGAAACAACAAACGTTAAAGGACTAATGATGAGACTCACTGAGTACGCACCCGAATAGAGATAACTGGTCATTTTGAAAATAGGAGTTACCTTCCTTCCGAAAGAGGACATATTGTAATAGCTTTGAATAAATTGTTGAATTATTCCTATTTGTGCCCCGTTTTCAACATCGAGTGGGCGCAGTTGAAAACAGAGCAGAAATAAAATACATTTCATGAGCTATATTTTTTCTCGGATTGACCATTTCTTGAATAATGTATCAATGGATCAAAAACCTCAAGCAATAATTAATCCTATCTATTTACATCGAAATTCGCAAATAATACGATTAGTAGTAAGTACCCTTGCGCTGGTCACGACAACAGCCGTCCCTACCGGGGCTCAACATATCACAAGTGTCTCCTCGTCTTGGAGTTCTACGAGGTTTTTTCAACATAGGGGGGAGGGACGAGTACACAAGGTAGGGTCACACGTCAGTATACGCTATTTTACCCATAAGTTGGGAGTGGAGTCAAATTCATGCCTTTTCCAAGGACATTAGTGCCAGTCTGAGTTTGTACTCGGTTCACCCAGTCCATCTTCCACACTTTCAACCGATCAGCCACTGTGGGTTCTTTCCTGTTGGTGATGTCCCCACAAACTATACTAAACCAGCCGTGGTTCTGGGTTAGTAAAAGTAGGCAACAAGACGGAATTTCGTTTATACGTTTTATATAGAATATTGATTATCAATATCTCTGGAGACGGGAAATGCCTATTCGCAGTTGAAAAGAGAGGAGGCCGATTATTATCTAAGTCAAAATGACGACTGGTTTCTCATATCACGAACGGTAGTCTACTGAATGGTAGCAGCGGTTGACGGTTACTAAGGGCGGCGTCTAACACGAGAGAGAGAGCTGGCAACGAGTCTCTTCTCCAGACCCAAATTTTACTCTGCTTGCTTGTTACGAAAATTCTTCCTATTTAAGCCCTTGGTATCGACACTGTATCTCTTGTAATTGACTTCCCTTTCTCTCCCTCTCCTGCCATCTCGACCTTTCCGGAAAAACCCAAAACATTGACCCTCATTCATCTCGCGACGCAGGTCTGTTCAATATCATAAATTAGTCTCCCCCTCTCCCAAGGACTCTGAAAATAAGTTTTCTTTCATAAGCTTTTACTCTCTCTCTCTCTAGACCCCAGACACTGACCCTTATATCTGGCTTTGTTTTCGAAACCCAGGATCTGACAGATGACACTAGATTGAAAAAGTACAGGCAACTCAACCTCCCACGACAAGGTCATCGAATCGGGAACAAAACCTTTTTCCAAAAGCATTTGTTTTTGCAACCCAGGATTTGACAGATGACACTAGATTGAGAAATCGCAGATGCCCGCACCTGGAAGCACACAATTCTCATATTATCTCGAAATACACAAATAACTCCTTTTGTAATAACAATAGTAATTACTAGTAATAACCATAGTAATTTTTTGTAACAGCCATAGTAATTTTCAGGACACGGGGGACTCCTGGCCTCCTAGTGTCACACCACCAGCACAATACATTAGTAAATTGTTGGATACTCTCACCAGTTTTTGTAATGTATTTTATTATTGCTACTTCTGCAGCTACTTCTCATGTGACAAAGTAATAAGTCTCACTGGAGCGTTATTCTCATTATTGCGAGGGGCGCATCTTTATGGCAGTCTCAATCTAGAAGTAACACGCGAGAAGCCATATCAAAAGCAGCAGTGATAAACTCGGATTGACAATTAGGTAAGTGACGCATCAGTCTAATGGAGTCAAGGTTCACGTAACCAGAAGTGATATTATTACTTCAGCTAACAAAGCTGGAGAAGTATACGTATTCGGTCACGCCCGCCTTCCTGGGTGTGTTTTCACAGACGTACCCAACGGATTTCAGTGAAATTTTGTGGAAGGGTTGGAATTGCGACAAGGAGGAACTGGTGAAAACTTACGGCGAGTCTAGGATTATTCTTTTGATTGAGAGTTATCTTTCCTTTTTTAATATTTTTTTTCGATTAATTTATGTGAACGATTATGTCAGTCCACACGATCTTTCCAAAAGTTCTCATTTTCAATGAAACTTCGTGGAAGGGTGGACAATAGGTTACTGAAGAAATGATCATATTTTGGGGTTGGATCCATGCGCAATCATACAGTCAACATCATACAGTATCACCAAAATATCATGTCTGTTCATAAGCTATCTCTAGAAGTTCTCACTGAATTTTGATCGAATTTCGTGGGAAAGTGGGCCATAGGTTATGGAAGGAGTGATTAAATTTTGTGGCGGATCAATGCTTAATTACTTCCCCTGACAATAGCGTTGGCAGAGATGCGCGCACTCCGAGTGTTCTCTAGTTACCTTGTGTGACCAGAGTTACAAGGACATAAAATATAAGAATCGGTTTGCCAGGAAAACAGCCGATGTAAGATAAAGGTGACACACGGGCAGCCGATAAAATATTGGCAATACATTGAAACCCAGCGATTTAACATAAATCTCATACTTTGAGCATTATTTTCTCTGAGGTAAGAAGCGACTTTTCATGTGATAGAACCCAATACACAAGCGTGTTGCCAGAAGAGTCCAGCTTTATTTCTGAGAATGTCAGTCAATTTGTGGTATCGGCAAAAATCAATTTAGCTTCCAAAACTGAAGCAGCTCTTTTTTTCCAGTTACTTTCCTCTATGTTTTGCTCAAGAGCTGTATTTTTTCTGTCTGTCTGTCCACAGGATATCTCAACGAATTCAACCGAAATCTAGTGAAAGCATCAGCAATGGGGTTGAGTGAAAGTTGGTTAAATTTTGGAGCAGATCCAGGATTTATTTTTGTCAGATCGACAGAATTTATTTCTTCTTTTTTTTCCTGTACATATACGCCTTTCCACACAATATCCCCCAAAGTTCTCGAAGAATTTCAGTGAAACTTCGTGGAAATTTGGACAATGAAGAAGTGATCAAATATTTGGACGGATTCATGCAAAATTACCTTCCCTATGTCGTATTTATATGTCCACACCACATGCTATCACAAATATTTAATGTTTCTCTTCACGATATCTTCGAAGGTTCGCAATGAATTTCAAGGAAAGTTCGCGGAAAGGTTAGCAATGAACTATGATGATGATGATGATGATCATCATCATCATCAGTCTCTTAACTTCCTTCGCTGGACATAGACCTTCCCCAGGATTCGCCACACTTCACTATAATGGGCGTCGCGGAGCCAGTACTTTCTGAACTTGTCTAGCTTGTCTCTCCATCTAATATTCTGCTGCCTCAGTTGCACATGTGATCTTGGGGGATCCATGTCGTGTATCGTGATGTCCATCGGTTGTCCGCCATTCTTGCAACATGGCCAGCTCACCGCAATTTGAGATTTGTAATGGATTCTATGATGTCCCTGACTCTTGTCTTTTCTCAGATGTACTGTGCTGTCTTGTGGTCTCTCTATGTGAGGCCCAGCATAATTCTTTCATGTGCACGTTGCATGGTTCTCAATTTGCAGATCTGTCTCTTGGTTAGGTTCCATGTTTCAGACCATAAGTGACTATTGGGAGGATGCATTGGTTATACACCATTCTTTTGAGGATTAATGGGATCTTCTTTCTTTTGAAGGTCGAGCTTGCTTTGCCAAAGGGTTGCCATCCTGGTGTGATTCTTCGCTTGATTTCTTCTTTACCTATGCACAATTACCTCCCTTAGAATGACCGAAGCTTTTATTGCAGACTGATGTACGTACTCATCACGCTACTTCCTTTCCTTCTGTCAAGAGTGAAATCTCACAAAATTCAATGATAACAGCCCTACCAAATTCCGAACTGCAAAATATCTCAATATTCATAAACAAACAAAAACAAAATCCGGATATTTTAGTGTGAACGTGATCTAATTCTTCCATAAATGCCAATCGATTATGAACATTGTTATAGTTGACTGTTGCATTCTGGACTTTCTTCATTAGGTCGTCATCCGGTTTCCATTTGTGACACGCGATCTGAGACTATTTAGATCTTGACTTCACGGCTAAAATGTTTTATGAACTGCCACCCGAGATCCTTGATGAGTGAATGTCAGTTTTGTTTTTGCGGTCAATACTAAACAAACTCTACTCTTCTGCATTACACTGCAGTGGAATCAGAATCACTTCTTCCACTACAAACAGATTGCGAAATCGTTGAACATTTGTTTACAACAATAATGTTTAAAAAAAACAAAACTTACGTAATGGACACCGTATCTTGAGATCTCAAGATAGATGTAAAAATCATGTGACACGGGACAAGACCGTGAGATTTGGCAATAATAGAACGACTCGACTAGTTACTTCTGGGGCAGACAGACATAAAACTTGTAGCAGACACGTTCAAGTCTTGAAATATATGTTCGCGTATTTAGAAAAGAAATATGTGACATACTGGAGACAACAGTTAAGTTTTAGGACCATTGCTCTATTACGTATAAAACGAGAGCCATAAGTTCAATGATACGTCCACCGTCCGACCATCCGTGGTGAGAGTAGCAGGAAGAAGAGGGCGGCTTACTCGGGGGGTCTGGTCCATGTTTCATATCAATTCAACATGATACGGTTGAGAAAATCGATATTTCACATTATCGGTTGTGGTATTATTAGTGGGAGGAAGATAAGGAGGGCTCACCGAAAAGTCTGGTTCGAGTTTTATATCAATCCAACGTGATACGGTTGAAATAATCGATATTTAACATTACTAGTTGTGGTGGTAGTAGCGGGAGAAGGAATATGAGGATGATTCACCCGAAGGTTTCGCATCAATCCAACATGAAACGGTTGAGAGGATCAATATTCAATATATCAAGGAACGATCGATCGATCGACTGAAAAGTGTCCTATAGAGATGCACTGGAAATGGGATACATTAAAAAAAACAAAACAAAAACACTTCATTTGTAACAACCCAACACGTCAACGTGAAGCCAGAAAAGTCACGCTTTATTTTTCAGATTTTCAGTCATTTTGTGGTATTGACAAAAATCAATTCGGCTTCCAAAAGAGAAACGTCTTTTCTTTCCGGGAAAATTCATTTACTCTTTTTTTTTTTTTTTTTTTTTTTTTCCAGAGCTGCATTTTTCTTAAAGTGACCAGTTTACCTCTGACAACGAAATAGGAGACGTATTTGTATTAATCTAGAACAAGGAATCTAATCAAGAGATTAACCCTCAAATTAAGAACTATGAGACGCGCAGAGGAGAGATCGCAAGACAGCACAGTATATTACCCCCCCCCCCCCCACAAAAAACAAACAAGAGTCAAAGATATCAAAGAATACACAAAAAAAAACTCAAATAGAAATGATAGAGAAATGAGGCGGATCCTGAGGAAGGTCTATGTCCAACGACAGACGTTAGAAGACTGATGATGATTATATTATTAGAGACATATCGATGGCATCCCATCTCCTGTCGATGACGATACCGGACTCCACTAACTAATCATACCATAAGAGGTATTACGTCATCTATGGATGAGATAGCAAGCGATTGTTTTTTCACAAGGTTGCCAAATATCGTTTATTATTGGTAGCAAAAATGGCTGAAATCTGCCAGACCTTTTCAATTTCAAACTAACTTTATAGCTAAGAATTTTATGCAGACCCATGTAAAGATGACTTATCGAATGAAATAACCCTACATTAGGATTCCAGACAGAACAAGTTATTGATGGAAATTTGTACGCTAACTTAATACAAACTATTTGTTTTTTTGGTAGTCAGATTTTCGGGTGAACAATCCTATGCTTCCCCCCTTCCTTCAACAACTAATGCTACTAATACTACTTCTATAAGAATCCCCTTGAAATTTGAAATATGGACGTATGGATTCATCATTGAACCAATAGTCCTTGGTTTTGAAGAACTGCATTGTTTTCACCTCTACCAATGAGGTTGGGGAAGTACTCAGTCGCGACTTTTTGTCTCCCTCTCTGTCCTGGCGATATATCTGAAACTACTCAACGGATTTCGATAAAAAAAGTTTGAGAGAGAGAGAGATGGACACTGGATTTAGGAAGAAAGGGGTAACTTTAAGGGCAGATCCATGAATTTTATTTCGATTGAGAAATATTTTTGCCGCTTTTTTTGTTGTTTTTGTTTGTTTTCAGACATTTATGTATACGCCCATGTTTGGCCAATGAGTTTCTATGAAATTCCACGGAAAGATGGAAATAGGCAAAAGAAAAGGTAAATGAATTCTGAGGCGAATCCATACCCAATTAACCCCCTTACGTCGTAGTCATGTACACACCACACAATATCTCCAAAAGTTCTGAGTGAATTTCCTTGGAATTTTGAGGAATATTTGGCGATTGACTACAGAAGTGATAAAGCTTTTGCGCGGATCCATGCACAATTACTTCGTGTGACGATGGCGTTGGCAGAGGTATGAGCTCTTCGAGTGCTCATGGATGTCAGTTTTCACAAACTTCGCTTTACCCTCCCGATTTGCTTTTGCGTGATAGAAACCAACAAACTGACGAAAAAAGGAAATTGGCTTTTATATAAAATAATTTACATTGGATTTGCAAAAAATGCAATTACATTAGTAAATCTAACACTTTTTGCATTATTTTTTCCATTATGTAAAAAAAAAGAGAAAAAGAAAACGACATTTTAAGTGTAACATCCTAATAAAAAAATCAGCGTATAGCCAGAAAAGTCAAGTTTTATTTTTCAGAATGTCAGTCATTTTGTGGTATCGGCAAAAATCAATTTAGCTTCCAGAACTGAAGTATCTTTTCTTTCCTATTTTATTCACTCTTTCTTCATGACTTTTTTTCTTCTTTAAAGAATTGCATTCTTCTTAAAGTGGCCATTTGTTTTCTATTGCGTCCCAGTAACATGACTGGCTGCCAATGGCGAATGTCAGTTTAGCTGTGGAAAGCACTTTAACCTGACTTTGCTTCTCTCCACGTTCACTTCCAAATGTCGTGTTTGCCCCCGATAACATCTGTCATGTGACTGCATTTACCAATCAAACGGGTAAATCAAACTGTCATGTGACTGCACTTATCATGTGACCATGCAGTCATTATCGGCCATGTTTTTGACAGCGGTGTTCTACCTATTCACACATAAATTCACCTTCGTCCTTGTCAGTTGAAGGCATATATTTTGTCGTCCGGTATCCTCTCGATTGTTGAAGCTTAAAGGAATAAATAAATACTGTATGAAAGGTCTGTTTGGCAGTGTTTTTCGTCTGTGGTGGACTGACCCAACGAGATATCAGGAAGTTTTCTGATTGGCCCCCTTCTTTGATGGTATGATGTTTATTGGTAGATAAGTTATCCATTGGTAAATCTGTAGCTCTTTTCAACTTGACCTCGGAATAACTGCCTCTGTGCCCTATAAGGTCTGGTAGGGCGCAGAAAAAATAAACGAAACGGGCTTGGTCAGTGTCGGATTTACATACAGGCGAATTGGGTTGCAGCCTAGGGTCTCATAATTTAAGAGGCCTGAGGTCTCCTACCCCTTTCCCCATAACAATTTTCCATTCATTTCATTTCTATTGAAATGATAAAAAACTGGAGCACTTATAAAGTTTTACGGTATTTATGACTACATTATACTAAAATGTAACAAAGATGATTCAAAAAAGAAAAATTACAGATTAGAATAGAACCATTTTCACAATAAGCATCAGAAAGTGTACATTTCTGTATAGAGATTATTAAAAATATCATTCGTTATAAAATTATTCCTTAAAACAAATTTTCAAATGTTTCTGCCACTTACACTCATTTTTACGCAACCCCCATGCCCCCTACTTTGAGAAGCCCTGTCCTAGTCAAATGTCCCCAGTTGCTCCAATCCGACCCTTGGCTTGGTTGAAAGCATGTCCCATCCGATCATATTTGGTGCCAAATGCGATCTCTCGTGTCCAGATTGCATCCATGGAAAATGTTTGGTTTTTGGTAATTTCCAGTTTTTAGAATTCAGTATAAAAGATCGTACGCCGATATTAAAAGCGTAAAGCAAAAAGAGACTAGAGTTCAGTGATTGGAATGGAGGGGGTACATAGGGGTACAGCGTATACATAATTCTCAATTTTCAGATATTTTATATGTTCACCATCAGCAAAGGCATCTTAGCACCCATCGTTAGACATAGACCTTCTTCGGGATTAGCCACGTTGTGATGTCAAGCAGTTGTCTGCCATTCCTGCAACATGGTCAGACCGTTGCCATTAGAGTTTTCTAATGGATTCTTTGATGTCCCAGACTCTTGTTTTTTTTTCTCTTTCTAACTAATGTACTGTGCTGTCTTGTAATCTCTCCATATGATGTTGAGCATGATTCTCTCCTGTGCAGGTTGCATGGTTCTCATTCTGAGGGTCAATCTTTTGGTTAGAGTCCATGTTTCAGCTCCATCGGTGACTATCGGGTGGATGCATTGGTTGTATAATGGAGGCATTAAGGTATATTTAGTTCCCAAACCCCATTTCTATCTCAACTGAAATCACTAGATGAAATGAAACATGGAATGCCATAAAAATATTCTTGTTCAAATCTCTGCATGTTAATTACTGGTTAATGCAGACGACATTTGATAGAGGACATACGACTAAAGCTATGTACCACAGAGAACACATTTGTCTGAATTTCTCTGGAATGACCCCATAACGTATGTAGATTTCATTTTAGTCTGATCGGATAGTGTAATGGTTAGAACGTCTGCCTCACATGCAGAAGGTTTCTAGTATTAGCGAAGAGTGCAGAAGACTCTTTATTTGGTGCACTCAGCAGCTAATTGAGTACACTCTTCTAAGCCGTGTGATTAGGGTGAAAGTATCCCTTTAGTAGACTCGCATCCTACCACGGTGGGGTTGGGATCATAAAGACTTGAGACTTGGGAGGATCACTAAGCTGATACCTGTAATAGAAAACGGGACTTTGTCACCGGCCGTTGATACTCCGATGAGAATTATCTTTGGAGAAATGGACGCTTCAGCTGACATCTTATTTAGACATACATAACTAACTTTTTAGGTACTAGAGCTGACAAAACGCTTGCAATTACCTATACTTCCCCCCTCTCATTTATATATATGCATGTGTCCGATTCTGAGAAAACTAATCTGGCAACCCATTACGTTCTGCAGCCTTCCAGATGTGTACATCAACAAAGACCACCAGATGCAGATAGGGGGGGGGGCGAAGTATATACCACAAGTGGTATATATTATTAGGAAAATCTTTATTCCAATAGTGCTCAATACTTAGAGTGGAGACAATATATCGATCAAATGCGTAAGTTTTGTCCATTACTTAATCGATTTCTCTATATATAATGAAGTAAAAGATTCGTCACACAAACACGTTTGTTTCTGTCCTGTTTGGACTTCTTCAAGCGAATGATTTGATTCATTCTAGATTCCTATTCAGGACGTTTTTTGGTGTGTGTGTATTTTTGTAGGGTGTGAAAACTTCCTCTTATTCTATTTATATATCTTTTCTTTCCTTTCCTTTTAGTGGTTGGTCATTGCTTTTTATGTTTTACATTGTGGAGGTACTTTGCTTGCTGGTAGTTATGAATAATGAATGAACAGGAGATGCTGAAGGCATTTTCCTTATCAGTATGTTGCTGAGCTCTCTATGATATGTTTCCACTCGGAGAGAATTTAGTCTTACTTGAAGTTGTTTCCCAGTGTCAAGGTTCACTTTAACACGACCTAGGTTGTTCGTTTAATTAGTCTAGGTTTGGTATCCTACACATCTAAGGTAATTATGAAAAGATGATTGGGTTGTTCTCAAAGTGTCTAGAGGTATGAAATAATAATGTTAATAGAAGTGTTGCTACAACTATAGTTAATAATAATGAGGGGAATAAGATAGCTATAAGGGTTAGTTTTTAGTATACCTGTACGCGGGATGTTAAACTACGTTCACTTTTTCTATTTAATGATTCTGCTTTTCTTGTTCTATTGGCAAAAGTGAGGATTTCAAATTTCTCATTTGAGCATAGGTAAGATTGAGTTTCAATGTTCTAGCGTATGTATATTTGTTTTAATATTTTCCATTTTACTGCAGGTGTGAGGCTGCTATCGGTTAGTCTCCAATAATAAGTCGTCAGTCATATTCTGTTTTTGTATTTTTCGTTTGTGAATGATATATGGTTTGCCGATCTTAGTTAAAAGAGTGTTTTAGATATTCCAATATAATATTTGTCTTCTACGGGTTTCTCTCAGATTGATATTTCAGCTTGATATACAGTATTCGAATTGAGGTATTTGTTTTGCAAAGAGTATCCGTTTATTTTTGTACAATTGCAATCTGGTTTATTTATGCTTTTTCCATTAGTATCATTTCTAATGATTTTATTATGTTTTTTTATGAACATATTAGAATTATCCGTATAACTATAGCTGATTTTCGGTTGATTTCTGTTAAATGTTTTACTCAATGGGTTGCTTGTGGGCAAGTTTTTTTCTATTATATAGAAGAATATTCTCCTTGTGTTAGTTTTTACTTGTAAGTTGAATGGTGGTGTATACCAGATGATTTTCGTACCTCTACTTTTTTATGAAGATATCTTCTATTCTATTTAAAAAAAAACAAACTTTTTTATCATATTTATAGCTAGTTCTGGTAAAACTGCTGTCCTTTAAACTCGACCTAATGTTGAATGTATTTATGAAATAAACCCATCACACACCGAGAATTGTATCAAATTATATTTTATTCCTGATTTGTGCATATATACACAGCTTTAAACACTAAAAATCCAAAAGTTTTCATTTTTTTTTAATGTCACTTCAGTCATGGACTTTTCATATCTATTCATGTAATTCTCTGTTTTACATATACTTTGTTATTATGATACTATGTGAAAATTTTCTCTTGTTGGGATCACCAGTTCTTCACTATGTAACTGTTTCGGGGATTTCGGGGTTGATTATATTAACATGGCACCCCAACTGTGTTCATTAAACACTGCCTCCTGATAGCCAGACCTATCTATCACAGGCGTTACGGAGGCAATACATTCTGAATTCTGAAGCTATGATTTTAAGATATAGGTAATGTCATGCATGTTTGTTTTCATATAGGGTATCATCATCATATATTGTATATCGATATTATTTTATAATCAACATCATCATCAGTCTTTTAACATCCGTCATTGGACACTGACCTTCCCCAGGATCCGCCAGATTTTTCTATCATGGGCATCGCAGAACCAGTATTTTCTGAATTTGTCTAGTTCATCTCCCCTTCTTGCATTTTGTTGGCCTCAATTTCGCATGTTATCTCTGGGGATCCATGTTGTGTGTCGTGATGTCCATCGGTTGTCTTTCATTCTTGCAACATGGCCTGCTCATTGCCATTTGAGTTTTTTAATAGATTCTATGATGTCTTGGACTCCCGTTTTCTTCCTGATATACTGTGCTGTCTTGTGATCTCTCCATATGAAGTTGAGAATGATTTTCTCGTGTGCACGTTGCATGTGTCTCAGTTTGCGGGTCTGTCTCTTGGTTAGGCTCAAAGTTTCAGCACCATAAGTGACTATAGGGAGAATACATTGGTTGTATTCTCTTCTTTTTAGGATTACTAGGATTGTCTGGCTTTTGAAAGTTGAACTTGCTCTGTCAAAGGCTTGCCATCCGAGGGTAATTTTACGCTTGATTTCTTCTCCCTTTGTGGGTTCCATGGAGATTCGTTGTCCTAGGTAAATATAGTGGGCTACTTTCCCCAGTTTTGCATCTTCGATTTTGACAGTTATGTCCTTATTCTCAATGTGATTGTTGCACATGATTTTCGTTTTACTGAAGTTCATGTGTGGGCCGACTATTTTGCTTTCTTCGTTTAGTTCATCTAGCATTAGTTGGAGGTCGTGTAGATTTTATGCGATACTCCCAAAACGTATTTAATGATGAGGGATCAGTAAGTATAACAACAGTCGTGAGTCGCTATTTGTGTCACTTCTATTGAGTGTTCACCCATGTTGATATTGAATTGGCTGGGTCAGTTTTAATTTCAGATTGAATGTAAAGTAGGATATATATATATATATATATATATATATATATATATATATATATATATATATATAAAGAAATAGATATGTGATCCAACGGAAATAACTATAAATTGTTTTAGTATTTTCGAAATGCGATTTGAAATGATATCCTGTTATTGCACAGTGAATCTATCATTTGGCTCAGACAATCTAATAGAGTATACAATTGAAGAAAATGGGACTACTCCAGGTATCGAACCTGCGACTGATAAGGTAGCTGCTTCAACGTAGTGTTTCTCTTACCATTGAGCAAAACAGCCGCCGGTAATCTCTCTTGTTAGCTTGTTTGTTCCATCTCTCTTCCTCCTTGTCGACATTTCCCCCTCTCTCTTTCTTTTTAGTTAGCTTGCTTGCTCTCTCTCTCGCTCTTTCTCTCGATCTCTCTCGCTCTTTCTCTCGATCTCTCTCGCTCTTTCTCTCGATCTCCCCCGCTCTTTCTCTCGATCTCCCCCGCTCTTTCTCTCGATCTCCCCCGCTCTTTCTCTCGATCTCCCCCGCTCTTTCTCTCGATCTCCCCCGCTCTTTCTCTCGATCTCCCCCGCTCTTTCTCTCGATCTCCCCCGCTCTTTCTCTCGATCTCCCCCGCTCTTTCTCTCGATCTCCCCCGCTCTTTCTCTCGATCTCCCCCGCTCTTTGTCTCGATCTCCCTCGCTCTTTGTCTCGATCTCCCTCGCTCTTTCTCTCGATCTCTCTCGCTCTTTCTCTCGATCTCTCTCTCTCTTTCTCTCGATCTCTCTCTCTCTTTCTCTCGATCTCTCTCTCTCTCTTTCTCTCGATCTCTCTCTCTCTCTTTCTCTCGATCTCTCTCTCTGGCTAGCTTTTTTCCCCTCTCTTTTGTTAGCTCACTTGTTCCATCTCTCTCTTTCTCTCCTCCCTGCCCTTCCAATCTCTCTGTCATCCTCCCCTCTCTAAATTTGTCGATTTCTCTCTCTCTCTTTCTTTCTCATTCATCCTAACAATATTGATCAATAAATGACAGCATGACGTGAGGTATAATTTTAATACTTAGCCCAGGCTAAATGCATATATTAGACTTCATTCATTCTTGTCCAACGACAACATCCCCGAACTAATTACAGCATCGACCAAGGAGACTTTCTTGAAGAGGAAGAGGAAACCATTTGTTCCTCAATTGTCTTCCTTGCACCCCCCTCCCTACCTCCCTCCCGTCTGTCACACTTGTATTGATGTTGCTGTTACTATCAGCCTCGATCTCTCCCTCTCTCTCTCCCTCTCTGTGTCTTTTTTCGCCCTCTCTCTCTTTGTCATCTGCCCCATCTCTCTGTCTTTGGTATTCTCTCTCTTTGTCACTTGCTCTCCCTCTCTTCGACGCTCTCTTCTCTCCCTCTCTTCGGCGCTCTCTTCTCTCCCTCTCTTCGACGCTCTCTTCTCTCCCTCTCTTCGACGCTCTCTTCTCTCCCTCTCTTCGGCGCTCTCTTCTCTCCCTCTCTTCGGCGCTCTCTTCTCTCCCTCTCTTCGACGCTCTCTTCTCTCCCTCTCTTCGGCGCTCTCTTCTCTCCCTCTCTTCGGCGCTCTCTTCTCTCCCTCTCTTCGGCGCTCTCTTCTCTCCCTCTCTTCGGCGCTCTCTTCTCTCCCTCTCTTCGGCGCTCTCTTCTCTCCCTCTCTTCGGCGCTCTCTTCTCTCCCTCTCTTCGGCGCTCTCTTCTCTCCCTCTCTTCGGCGCTCTCTTCTCTCCCTCTCTTCGGCGCTCTCTTCTCTCCCTCTCTTCGGCGCTCTCTTCTCTCCCTCTCTTCGGCGCTCTCTTCTCTCCCTCTCTTCGGCGCTCTCTTCTCTCCCTCTCTTCGGCGCTCTCTTCTCTCCCTCTCTTCGGCGCTCTCTTCTCTCCCCCATCTCTTTCCCACTCCCTATGTCTATCTATCATTGTTTCTTCTTTCATTGTTCGCTTTCTCTCTCTTGCAATCTCTCCTATTCACTCCCTCTCTGTCTTTCACGCTCTCTCTTCAATATCCCTTTGTAGCTCCTTAATTGTTTTCCCCATCAACGTGTCTTTATATCTCTCTGATTATCTCTGTCTGCCTATCTATATCTCTTTCTCTATCTTTGCGTCTCACTCTGTTTCTCTCTATTTCTCTCTGTCTGTCTCTCTGCTTTCTTATGATCTTCTCTTCCTGCAGACTGAGCTCCTCCCCCTATCCAGCCATTCAATCTATCTCTGCTTTCCCCCTTTCCCCCCCTCTTTCAAAAAGAGAACATGTTTTTGAAAACAGAAACACTTGAACAATACAACAATCAGTCAATACTTCTTCCTTTGTTGTTATCAAAAGGAGTGTTATCATCAAGGTTCACGACTACGAATTGAAAAAGCTTCACATTGTTGCACTTCAACTAAAACCTAGGCTATGACGTCACAGCTGATCGATACTGACGTACGTCGCGAAAAAAAGAACAAAAAAAAAAGGAAAATATCCGCCTGAGAAAAATCCTCCTGGAAAAAGTCCCTCTAGGGAAAAATTGAAGCCGTCAGGGGTACTTCCCAGCCCTTTTTTTTTAAATGGCCATTGCTCTTTTTTTACTTGTGTTTAAAATGAAAAAAATATAATACTGAACTCATTTACACCTGGTTTCATTGAAAAAGATTGAAGGCGAATTAAGTGTTGCTTTTAAGTAAATGTACGCACTTCTGATAGAACGTTCACTCCAACTTTCTGTTTTAATTACCCCCCCCCCCCCAACTGAAATATAGGAGTAAATTCAGATGAAAAAAATGACAATTTTTCAACTTGAAGTTTTTTTTTTACCGTGGATAAATTAAAGAAAGGATCAAGAAGAAATTTTAGTAAAATCGTAATTATGGCAATAATTTTTAGTACTTAGAAAATGTAACATTTGATTCGATTTAAACTTACTTTTTTGTGTCTTTTAATTCTTTAATGACAGGTATCCTAATATTTGAAAAGCAGATGAATAACTTTACGTGCGCCATAAAGGTAAGTAGTAGTCGTTAAAATTATTACTATAGTTTTTACATCGCAGTTTTCGTAGAAAAAATCTTTTTTCATTGAACTTTAATGTATTAGAAATACTAAAAACAATATTGAGCCTCTATGAAATAAATGCGAAGAATGTGTGAAAAAATTGAATAATGTTTTTGACTTGCTTAGTTTTAGTTATGTAGAGAAAAAACGATGATATAGCCCTTCTAGTCTTCCGTATTTAAAAATTCTAGACGTAACCTCGTGTACAGTCTTAGGAATGCGATTTTTAGCATGAAAAAATCACTGAATTCTTTAGAAATTATTGTCTACTAACATCCAGAGTGAAATATCTAAAGCCTACAAACATTTGGTGGGGTTAAAACGCAATTGTCAGGGGGGGAAATGTTATGACACATAGGTTAAGCAAAACTTTAGAATATACATGTGATGAGGTCAGCTGAAAAAACAACTTAAAAAAAGTGTCATCAAAATATAAGCTTAGAGTGAGAAAACTCACTTGCAAAAGAAAGTGTTTTCAGAATATGAGGTCAGGTGAAAAACTGAATTCCAGAAGTGTCATCAGAACAAAATATTCCCAAAGAAAGTGTGATCAAAATAAAATGTTCTCCATTGATGTCATAGAAATTTCCCATGAAGGCAATGTTATATCTTGATGTATTAATGACTGAACACAAAATTAGGGTCTAGTTCCATATCATAATTGTACGGTAAATTGAACCCTCTACTAGAATAATGTAACAAAAGAAACAAATAAGAGCATCCTGAAGAGGGTGGCTGAAAAAAAAACTCTGCCAATTGTGTGCCATTTTTGCTATGTTACGGTAACACATGTATGTACATAGAGAAAAAAATATCTTAATTTTAAAGATATATCAGCCTACATACTCAAGTAAAAAATATATCGACTGGAAACTTGGTAAAAATTATTTAAGGAAATCTATATTGTACAGCTTTATTAAAAGAATAGTTTAGTTGTCAAGTGAGATTTTTCTTAGGGGGGGGGATATTTTCTTCAGGGATTTTTCCTTTAGAGAGAGATTTTTCCTAGGAAATATTTTATTAGAACACCTACATACACATGAAGGAATGTGCGGTCAGAAGAAATGATGTCAGTCATTAGGTTTGACCTTGATTGTCTGAAATAGTCTGTAGTTGAGACAGCAGTTTCCAAGTTTTTGATCAAGTTGGCCACTTTAAAAACTGTCATCAAAATAGTCAACATAGGTTTTTCCAGTTTTCAACTTGGTTTGGATGGCTATATATGTATCTTAGTACGTATGATGCGTATGGGCCATACCAATGGAGATAGATGGATGAAAATTTCAATATTTATGCCTTATGTCTTGAAAAAAAATCTTTTGAGTTTTTTTAAAATCCCCCTCCCATCTCAGAAAAGTTTTTAGTGGGGGATTCCATTTGCAATGTAAGTTTATGCTAGTTGATCCCTTAGTTTGTGTCTAGGAGCATTCACACTTAAGAATGTCAAGTAACTCGGAAAAATTATTGCATTGTACAAGGAATTCTGTGTTTATAGAGAAATCTTATCTTTATTTTCATTGTTTTTAAATGTAGCATTCCAGCCAATACATTTTTCAGCCTTCTTCATGCGTATATTACTGAAAACCGCCAGATGTAAACTACACTTGAGGAAAGATGAAAAACCCACTGGTTTGAAATATCTATACAACAATGATCCAATTACAATAACAAATTTACAAACCATCAGGTCTGCTTTGTCACTTGATAGAAACTGTTATGAGACCAACATCTTTTGGCAGCTTGCCATTTTGGGAGTGATCAATTGAGAAAAAGGATGATCAATGAATAAATTAATTCATTTGCTTTTTGTTAGGGGGTAATCACTAAAAAGTCTGAATTTTCAAAAATCAAACCTGGATGCAGCAGGACATCACCTAAGGACCAATTCAGCATAAAATTAAATTGTAAATTGAATTCCCAACCCCAAAAAACGATTGTGGGGGGTGTTAGAAAAAACCCCCAAAAGTTTTTCCTTGACATAAGGATTGGGTTTGCTAATGTTAGAATCACTATGTTCACAGCTTGTGGCTTAGAAGTCAGTGGCCCTGTATGTTTGACTGAAATTTAAATCAAGCAGTTAAAATTGTCTGATTTAAGACCCCACATAAATTCAGACTGATATTCCTGAAACCAAAAGCTCTGTATAAAAAACATATTTCAGAAAACTAGTTACAGTTTCCTGTATTTATAGCGATTGATACTACTATTCTAAGGCAGTTCTGACTGGTTAACTTATTAACATATGCGACAGAGACAAGCAAATGTTGAAATTTTCAGCCCTCTAATTCCATTTGTGCAACCTGGATGGGTCATACATTCAAAGCCAGCCATCCACCTAGACTAACTTGAAAACTGAAGAAACTTATGTTGATATGTAATTTCAGTGACAGTTTTGGTTGAAGGTTTTGTAATGTACAAGAATTGGATTATCGTGATTTAGATGTTTCAACCAGTATGTACATTTTTCCTCAAGTCTGATTTGCATCTGGTGGTCTTTGTTGATGTACACATCTGGAAGGCTGCAGAACGTAATGGGTTGCCAGGTTAGTTTTCTCAAAATCGGACATAGATGTTCCAAGAATCGGACAGAAATGTATAATTTTCATTCATCCCCCTTTTTTCAAAAAATATACACTGTATATCAGTTAGAAATTAAAACATTGAATGGCAACAAAATGTTCAAATTATTAGATCTTTGTGGCTTGAACGATGAATGCCAACTCACCCAGTGAAATTCTGACTATTTTCATTCCTCCTGCAATAAGACGATATTTCATATAGCACTCCAAATGTATCGACCCCACTACCTATCTACTTTGAGACAAAATTTAAAATTGATTGAGAAATATAATCATCTAACCTAAATTATAGTTTTCTGAAATATGGTTTTTATGCAGAGCTTTTGGTTTCGGGAATATCAGTCTAAATCTATGTGGGGTCTTAAATCGGACAATTTCAGATGCTTGATTGATTTAAATTTCAGTCGAACATACAGGGCTAAAAGCGAACACCATATCCAAAATCAGACATATCTGGCAGCTCTGCTGGAAACTGAAATGCAGTCTATCAAAATATAGAGTGAAACAAAGTCAGTGCTTCCCGCATCCACTTTGGCAACTAGTGGTCAATTTATGATAACTTATCTAAAAAAATTTCACATAAGAAACTGAGATCTTGAGTTGGGTGGGAAAATAGGTGGAAACATTTTTTTTTTTTCTTTTTCATATGGTCGGTGGGGAAGGAGACTTGAAAAAACTTTTGAGAAATAATATTAGGGAATTCTACAACATAACAGGATTCTCAGTTGTAATGAGAATGTGTAGCCCTGGGGGGACAAACCATTGGAAATAGAGATTCAATTTTTTTTTTCTTTTTTCCCTCTCTGCATGATGGAGCAGGGTACTTCATTTCCCGCAAAATCTATTCTCTCAAAGAATTATGTAAGGAAGTTCTACAATGAACAGGATTCCGGGTTGTTATTTATTCGTCTCTTTCCCCCAGCACTACCTTTTTTGGTACACATTCGGCAATGAACCCGACCCAAGCCCTTCAAGTGCAGTAGGGAGGTGCAGCCTGAAGGGGACACCCAGCTGGGACTAGACAATCAAATTTTTTCAGAAACCATCAATCAAAACTGTCAACATGAATTTCTTTAGTTTTTGAGTTGATCTGGCTGGCTGGCTATGTATCTATCACATGCATGGACCGAACCAATAGAGCTAGAGGGCTGAAAATTTCAATATTTACTCCTTATGTTGAGAAAAAAGTTCTTTTTTTCTTTTTTGTTTTATTTTAAAAAATTCCATCCAAAATAGGCTTTTGTGGGGAGTTCAATTGACAATGTAAGTCCATGCTAAATTGGTCCATTAGTTTGTATTCAGCAGTGTTCATGTTCATGTTTGTTTTTGTTTTTGTTTTTAAATTTGGGCTTTTTTTGTGATCACTACCCAACAAAATGTGTGAGAAATGACATTCATTGATGACCTCTTCTTCCATTTTTTTTTTTTTTTTTTTTTGATTGATTAGCCCAAACTTGGCATGCTACCAAAAGCCGAATGTCACATGATGGTTTCCATTGTGGGACTAACCAGACCTGTTCTTTTGTTTGTTTTTTTTTTTTTTTTTTTTCTTGATGAGTGAGACTGTTTCCTTAGAAATTAATACTCTCAAGCAGTGATGGTAATGGGTTTTGTGGACTGGGTGTATAATGAGGCTGGGGATTGTGGACTGGGTATGTAATAAGGCTGGGTTCTGTGAACGAGGTATATAAAGAGACTGGGTTCTGTGAACGAGGTATATAAAGAGACTGGGTTCTGTGAACGAGGTATATAAAGAGACTGGGTTCTGTGAACGAGGTATATAAAGAGACTGGGTTCTGTGAACGAGGTATATAAAGAGACTGGGTTCTGTGAACGAGGTATATAAAGAGACTGGGTTCTGTGAACGGGGTATATAAAGAGACTGGGTTCTGTGAACGGGGTGTATAAAGAGACTGGGTTCTGTGAACGGGGTGTATAAAGAGACTGGGTTCTGTGAACGGGGTGTATAAAGAGACTGGGTTCTGTGAACGGGGTGTATAAAGAGACTGGGTTCTGTGAACGGGGTGTATAAAGAGACTGGGTTCTGTGAACCGGGTGTATAAAGAGACTGGGTTCTGTGAACCGGGTGTATAAAGAGACTGGGTTCTGTGAACCGGGTGTATAAAGAGACTGGGTTCTGTGAACCGGGTGTATAAAGAGACTGGGTTCTGTGAACCGGGTGTATAAAGAGACTGGGTTCTGTGAACCGGGTGTATAAAGAGACTGGGTTCTGTGAACCGGGTGTATAAAGAGACTGGGTTCTGTGAACCGGGTGTATAAAGAGACTGGGTTCTGTGAACCGGGTGTATAAAGAGACTGGGTTCTGTGAACCGGGTGTATAAAGAGACTGGGTTCTGTGAACCGGGTGTATAAAGAGACTGGGTTCTGTGAACCGGGTGTATAAAGAGACTGGGTTCTGTGAACCGGGTGTATAAAGAGACTGGGTTCTGTGAACCGGGTGTATAAAGAGACTGGGTTCTGTGAACCGGGTGTATAAAGAAGCTGTGTTTTAGAAACTATGTATGCGGTGATGTCTCCACTAGACTAGTTAGCAGTGGACATAGAAAAAAAACTTTGAAATTGGTATATGCAGCACCCCCTAGCTTCCCCTCGCTCCCTACACACAGACACCCTTCCACAACTGCTCTCCAGAAATAATCTAAGGAAAATTTGCAATGTGATAGGATTCTGAGTTTCAATTTTGACTCGGTAATTGTTTATTGGAATGAAAAGGGATAAAGAAGTAAAAAGAGAGATAGAGGAAGGGGATAGAGAGTCAGGAAGTGTGGAGGGAGAGGAGAGGAAGAGAGGGAGAGAAAGAGGAGAGGAGGTGAGTGGGGAGAGAGGTTCAGATGAGGGTCAATCATTGAGGTGCAAGATGAAAAATTGGATCTTTATCTGAGATTCTGAGATGTTCAGCAAATCCCTACCCACCTTAGTGCTCTGATCGGTCTGTTCGCTTTGACCTTCAGCACTGTGCATTCCTTTCTCCAAGGGTGCCAAAATTCTGTGCACTTAGTAACTTTGAAAGCCTGTAACTTATGTGTCTGTTCATATATGGCTCAAACTGACATGACAACGCAACCATGAAATTCAGACCACCATCGTTCAGCGATTTCTGAAGGTGAAAATCTGGTGGAAAAGCACCAACAAAGACGGGGGTGGTCAGTGAAAACAATGAAAGATTTCTGAAATGCATCTCATTTCTAGAGTAGTAAACTGATCCCCAACTTCATGCTCACCTTAGTACCATATTCAACCGAAGACGAAAAATCTAACCCCCCCCCCCTTGCCCACCAAATTAGGGCAGTCTATGAAATTCAGATTTTTATTATGCAGCATTTTGATTTTACATAAAGGAGGGGATCAGTTCTGTAAGATAAAGATGTGGTAAATCGGTCACCGATTCCTTACCCAATTATGATATGTTTATCCACATGAATAAAACACAATATGTATGCATGTCTGTCTCTCTATCTGTCTGTCTCTCTGTCTATCTGTCTGTCTGTCTCTCTGTCTATCTGTCTGTCTGTCTCTCTCTCTATCTCTCTATCTCTATCTATCTATCTATCTCTCTATCTATCTATCTCTCTCATCTCATCTCATCTCATCAGCGTCTGCTGTTGGAGATAGACCTTTCCCCAAGATTCAAATCAGCCATTATGGGTCCACTACTTGACAAAGGTTTTTTCCATTTCCTTCAAACTGTGATTGTGCTAACCTCTGCCACGTCTTACTAGCAAACCATTCTATTTCATCCTTCCATCGTGTATCTGGTCTTTTCCTAATGTGCTTACTGTCCAAAGGGCACCTATCAGTAAGCCTTTTGCTCCTCTTCCTTTCTGATGCTTGACTGAAGAGTAATATGAAAATTTTTACGCTTCAAAAATAGAAATATCACAAACTGAGAAGTTGATGTATATTTGTGATATCCTAGATGAAGTAGTGTTTGCATTAGGAAATGTGAAACTTGGGATAGGTCCATGCGAGGATAGCGTAATGACAGACCTTCTAGAAGATGCAGGAGAGATATTTCACAAAGGATTAGCACTGTTATTAACACAGTGCATACAAGGAAAAAAAGTATCACACAACTTCTGGCTATGAATACAAGAAGGGAGATAACTACTGTCTTATTACTCTAAAACGTAAGATATAAAAACCATTCACGAAAATACTCACAGGCACTTTAGATGTAGATCAATCACTCGAATAGATAGGATTCAGAAGTGACCTTTCAACAATAGACTACCTACATACAATAAATCATCCGATTGAAAAGTCATTAGAATACAACTAACTACTGTTTAGTTGGACTTTGTGGATTATGAGAAATCATTTAACTTGTTAGAACATACGGCAGTCTTCAACTTGATATGAGAAGAAGGTTCTAATGAGAATTACATACAAGTCATTCAGAGCATGTATGAAAATGGTGATAATTAGATTACATGAAGATACAAACAGGATAAAGATAGATAAAAGACAAGGGGATACAACACCACCTAAACTATTTCTAGCAAGCCTTCACTGCATCTTTAAGAAAACTCATTGTGACAGAATGGGAATAAACTTAAATTGAGAATATTTAAACTATTGAAATTTGTCAATGTGGTGTGTGTGCGTATATATATATATATATATATATATATATATATATATATATATATATATATATTAGTCATTATTCAGTTTCTATTATCATCTTCGTTGCTTCTTCTTAGTAATGCTTATAAAATTGTGAAGAAAAAACTGCAGGTTCTTCTCTTAGTCCCTACCAAAAATGCTGAAATCCATAATTTTAAAGTACAGGAGCCTAAAAAGGGGGGAAAAAAAAAAAAATATCAAGTTGCATTTCCTGTAATGTTGTAGCCTTCCCATGCAGATAAAATAATCAAGAAAAGTGTAAAGTAGAAACTTTGCCCCCTTGTCTAGAGTTGTTCTCTCATTAATATCCACTTTCCATCTTGGGTACTCGAAATGATTAGTTCTCTCTCTTCAAAAAAAAAAAAAAAGAAGGAATTATGCTATGAATTTTTGAAGTCTCACCACTACCAGAAGATCATTGACCATCGAAGATGAGAAAGGGAGAAAGAGAACATCTGGAAAGACAGGTTATGATTAATGAGCAACCACTAAAGTCACATCCAATCTGGTGATCAAAACCGATTATATTACGATATGTACCAAATGATTGAACAAACCTCCAAACATTAAGGATTTGGTGGACTATAGTTGCTGAAATGTAACTTGAATAGTTCCCAAATGTTTTTGGAGTCAGGGCTTGCCCAATGAGCTGCAAGGCCAATTGGAAACATTTTTATGTGGGGCCCCAAGTCAATGCCTGTAGAGTCTATAGGTATAAATAAACTTTATTACAGACTTGATATCTCTAGGTTAGAACAGGAAGCAACTGAAATTTGCGCTTGAAAATATAACCAGTATAAATAATTACTATTGAATCTTGAAGAATTTAGAAGAAAATAATACTGTTACTGTTCTCTGTACAATTTGCAATGTTCTGCTTGGTTACGATATCATACACACAGAACACATTCTATAAGACTAGTGTAGGCCTTTCCCCCCAGGAGCATTCGGTCCAATTGACTTGAAGCTGGCTCTGTTCAGATCAAATCACTGGTTGTATTTACTTGCTCCCCCACAACAGCAGGATGTGACAAAAGGTTATTTTTTAATGTGGGGTTTCCAGTCATGGAAGAGCTGCAAAAAATTGCTCCTGTCATTACAACTGGTGTTGGAAGGGCGTCAGGGCAAGCCCAACCCATCCCTTTTCGTATGATAGAATGGTGCTGCCCCAGAGTGTACTGCTCCCCTGAGACTTGGCCGGGTTACTTTTTTGAGTCCGCAGGACGAATCCTGGACCTCTTACGCTTAGCAATACCGAGCCTCAGTAAGCCATCATCAACCATGTCATTGCACAAGCGCAAAGCCAAAGTGTGTACTATGAACAGATACTACACTGTGATGGAGTAATTCACTGTTGGTTAACTCAATGATAAATACCTTATTTAGTATTTGTTGAAATAATGAATGTTTCATCCATCAAATGATAATTTGAGACTCTTAATGCTGTAGAAATTTTTTTTTACCTGATTATTGTTCAGAAAGTACTGGCTCTGCGACACCCATGATAGAGAAGTGTGGTGAATCCTGGGGAAGGTCTATGTCCAACGACGGACGTTAAGACTGATGATGATGATTATTGTAATAATTTTTGTATTTTTCCTGTATATTTATTTTTCTCTCTATAAAAAAAAAAACATTAATGAATAAATATATCTGGTTAGTCACTCAATAGAAATTTTTGTGACTATCATCTCTTGGCAGCATGCCGGGTTAGGGATGATCAATTGAGAAATTAGAAAAGGGGGTGATCAATGAATAAGACGCTTCTCCCACCTTTCGTTGGGAAGTGATCATTGAAAAAGTCAACTAAAAAACACAAACTGAAGGAACAATTAAGCATAAATTTGCATTGCAAATTGAACCCCTCCCCACTAAAAAGCTGTTTAGAGGGTAATTTTCAATGAACAAAACAAAATTGGCACAATGAAGTGTAAACGTTAAAATTTTCTGTTCTCTTGCTCCATTGATGTAACCTGTACGTGTTATATATACATAGCCAGCCAACCCAACTTAAAAACTGAAGAAAGCCATGCTGACAGCTTTGATTGATAATTTTTAATGAATAATACTATAAATCAAAGGGCACCAAAGTTCAGATTGACAAAGACACCAGGACCCCTTCGGCAAGGACACACATCCATGTAGAGGCAAAGACTTACAAAGAGATTTGGGGGTCTGGAAGGATGGAAGGCTTGATTCCTTGAGGGGATCCCTCCAACATTTTGTGAAATCTTTCAGTTGAAATGCAGTAGGAGAACTACTAATTGTAAAGCTTTTTTGACCCCCAGCTTCAATTGGGGGCCTGTGGAGAAGGGGCACAGTTTTCAAGTAACATCCCCTACCCTCAGCAATGCCTCTAGTGTATAGAGATATATAAGCATCAGTATTTTCCTTTGAAATAAAATGACACCTCCGCAGAGGAATGCACAGTACTTTTCAAAGATCAATAACCTCTTAAGAAATCGATAATTATGACGATACCATTTTGAGCACTTTTAGTGATTTGGCTATAGAAAATGTCTATGTACGTGTGTGTGTGTGTATATATATATATATATATATATATACATATATATATAATATATATGTACGTACATATATATATATACACACAATGTGTGTGTCAGAAATTCCATTTTTATCCTGTTTACAAAGATATTTAAACATATGCGCAGAGGTCTCTTTTGGAAAACAAACAAACAAACCTCTGATTCTAAGTTGAAATGATACAGGCAGGATTCAATGAAGTGTTGTAAACCATTGGACAACTGTAGCCATCAAAGATAGCAAAGGGTTCTATCCTTTTCTATAAGTGCATGTGCTTATATGTTTGTCTGTCCCTGTATTCTTGGCCATACTGTTTTGCCTATAGATTTGAAAATTGGCATCAGTTCTCCACTAGACCCTTCAAAATTTTTTATTCTGATTCTAGCTATTTTAGCCTTTTTCCAGAATCTTGATGGTTTTTAAAAAAAAACTCTATTTTAGGTGTTTTTGAATGGAAAACATCAGTGATGTCATAAATAGAATTTATTCTGACCATATTTATTCTCTGATAGAATTGTTTTACATGGCTTTGAATTCTGATGCTAAGGTTGTTCAATTATTGACTATTGGTCATTAATGGTGAGTTAATGTTAGGTTTAAAGATGAGATAACCCTGACACTCTTGTTTTCCAGTGCAATGTGGAGGCATTGTTTAAATAAGAGGTTCCCAACCTTCTTTACTTTGTGGACTGGTTGAATATTGACACTATTTTTGCAGGGTTGATCATGACTAGAATATAGGTGAGTCATCTGTATGTAACTTATGAGAGGCTAATGCACTCAATTTCATTCTTAACTTTTCTTAGTTGGATGAAGAAATTTAATATTTAGATCCAAGGAAATGAATTTTTATCTTATTTCGCAAAGAAATATTTCCAAATCATATCGTTACCTCACAGGCTGGTATGAGTTCATAGCCCAGGGGCTCAAAACGGTCAGTTTTTTTTTTAATTTTTAATTTCTGACAGTTTAAAAAAAAAGAAAAAAGTCCTTCCGTGCTCGATTTGGTCATTACAGAATCGTTTCATGGGAAAAATTTTTTTTTTTTTTTTTTCGATATCTGATTGGGAGTTGGGGAGGGTTGTTGGCAGGGAATACTTCCTCCAAAGCACCATTTAAACAGATTCGGTGGTCGCACAAAATTATACTCTTGTGAATACCAATATGATTCAATAAAACAATTATTGGGACGTCTTGTTTATTGTGAATTCCATTGATTGATTACATAAAAGAGACTCAAGAAAGAACAACCTAATGCATGGTTGGAGCAGGTCTGGTTAGTCGCTCAATAGAAACAGATGCACGACTAACATCTTTTGGCAGGATACCATGGGGGGGGGTGATCAATAAAAAATAAGAGATGATCAATGGATAAGTTTTGTTCTCTGCCTTTTGCTGGGCAGTGATCATTAACAAATCAGAATTTTCAAAAAAGCAAGTGTGAATGCTGATAGACACAAAATAAGAGATCAATTTAGAACAAACTTATATTGCAAATTGAAGACCCAACTAAAAATCTATTATGGCAGGAGGAGTTTAAAAGAGAAAAAAACCCTCATTTTCTAGTGTGAAGTAAATGTTCAAATTTTTAGCCCTCTAACTCCATTAGTATGACCTGCACACATGATATATACATACATAGCCAGCTAGCTGCACTTGAAAACTGGAGAAACCTATGTCGACTGTTTTGGTTGACAGATTCTCAAAAGTTGAAAAAAGGTATGCCTCTCCATTTATAGGAAGTTGAATATTTGTGTATAAGACGCACAAATAGGTGTGTGAATTTGAACATATAATTATTGTGTAAGCATAAACATGGTCGGTGAAAATTGACTCCCAATCTGCACAAAGCCCTGACCTTGAGCCCTGCGTCTTCTTCCTGTGAGGATGGGGTAAAGGAGGAGGAGTACTACACAAAACCACAAACTCTGGATTGACTGGAGGAGTGTATTCCACATATGAGGGTCAATATTCTGCTGGACTTTCTTCAAAGGTCTACTGAGGCCACACTGAATTGCTCACAGAAATAGGCGCATATATTGAATTTTGACACAACAGGCAAATTCTACTATTGTTCGGTCCCAAGTAAAGCTAGTTTGACTACAATTGACCAATAAATTATAAAGTCGGTTCCAATGGGGACTTTCTTTTCAACCATTCTGTAAATGTCTTTCCCTGTACAAATCTTTATAGCAAAGACTGGAGTACATGCGTAAATATTCACTAAGCCTAGTTTGGAATATCACTAAATAGAACTCTTGGGAAGACTCTGTTGCATCAATCTCCTAAGACTGAAGGGCTTGCTTACCTGTTATGAAATCAGTAATCAAACTACCTGTACCTCCCACCACTCCAGCCTAATATACCACCATCACCATTTTTGGGGGTCTGGGAACGCAAAGATTATTCCCATATAAATCAATGATGATTGCTTCTTTCCTTCCTGTCATCTTGGCTTATGAAAGGTTTTTATAGGAATACCCAATTTTGGATAGCGGGCTTAACCGGTATAACAAAATATTCACTGAACTACGATGATGGAGGGGACTGTTAAAAATAAAGTGTCACTTCTCACACAACTCGTAATCAATGGTTATCTCCCTTATCAATTATGGTGAAAAAACGAGTTTGGTTAATCATTCAATAGGAACCATCATGTGACCATGCTGTGTTGGAAGTGAATAATTAAAAAAATTGGAAATGAGGGTGATCAATTAATAATTTACATCTCTCACCTTTTGTTAGGCAGTGATCTCTAAAAAAGCAGAATATCCAAGAAATGAATGCCCAAAAATAATAGACTAGAAGAATGACACAAAATAAGAGAACAATTCAGCAAAAACTTACATTGCAAATTGACACCTCCCCCCCAACCCTGAATAGGGAGGAATTTTTAAGAAAGAAAAGATATTTTTATCTAGACATAACAGTGAAAAATGTTTAAATTTTTAGCCCTCTAGCTCAATGCTGCCTGTATGCATGAGATACATACATACTTAGATAGTTAGCTATCCAACCTGACCCACTTGAAAACTGATGAATCCTGTGTTAACTGTTGATGGTCTCCTTAGAAAGAACTGAAAAGCTCGTCACCACAGAGAGGCATAGCCCCAGATCTGGGACAATTTGGGGGTTTGTCTCATTGAGAAGCCCCCTCAAATATTTAGTGAGATTTGTTAGTAGAAATGCAGTAGGTGAACTACTATTCATAGAGTTGATTGGGGGGGGGGGGTCTGGAGCAGGTTTTCAAATAGCCCCCCCCCGTTGCTGTTGCCCCTCCTTACCAACTTTGAGAAACAGAAAGAAAAATGTCCATATCTCTTATAAATGAATCACCATAATCAGCTTGTGTACCAGAACTAATTATGTAAAAAAACCAAAAAAAAAAACAAAAAATACTCTCACAAGATTTGGCCACTGTTGGTTCAAAATGACAATAGAAGCCAAAAACATATTTTTTGAAAAGCAAAAAAAAAAAGAAAAAGATTGTGCCCAGTGGTGTACTCATGGAAAGCTACAAGATAATGATCGGGAGTGGCCTGAGACACACAGATAAGCAATGAGAGAAGCTGTAGTCCAGTTGGCTGGCTGGTTGGTTGGGTGGGCCATATGTGATGCTACGGTGATTTGATAATGAATAAATCTTTTTGAAAAAACAAGGTTAAATGATGCGAAGTGTGTCATTCGATTAAACGTGTATCGATTGTCTCCATGGTAACTTTTGATTCCGTTATGCTTGATTAAGGAGATAAAACTATTGATCACGGACAAAGGAGATAGAAAAACACAAGGTGCAATTGTTGTTGATACATGGCTGGATGACTCATCATATGTCTTTCTGTCTCTCTCTTTTTTTTCTTTCATTCTTTCTCTTTCTTTTTCTTCTTTTCCTTGTTCCTTTCTTTGCCTCTTCCTTTCTGTCATTCTTTTTCTTTCCTATCCTTTTTTCTCTCTCTCCCTCCGTCCTTACTTCTTCTTCTTCTTCTTTCTGACATTCCTTTTTCTTTCTTTCTTTTTTCTTCCTTTCTTTCTTTCTTTCTTTCAAAAAACAATTTCATAATTCAAAGTAGAGTGATTATTTCCTCGGATTCATTGCCCTGGAAGCAAACTAAAAGATAATTCCATAGGAAGGAAGGCTTCTGTTTTTTTTTTTTTTTTTTTTTTTGGCATTCATTTGCTCCAGAGTATAGTTTGAATCTTACATGCGTGTGTAGAATGCAATGTGTATTGATAACTGCTACCCAACACAGCCCGGTTTAAACACAGTTGCTGGGTTTAGGTTATTCATGTGTTCTGACATTTTAATGTATCTATTCTCAATTTCCAAAAAAACAAATATGAATGTTGCTTGACACAAAAACTCTAGGGTCATTTTAGTATAAATTTACCTTGCAAATTGTAAAACAACAGCAACCCAAATAAGTCTAGCTGCTACAGAGTTTAACTCCACTCCTACTTTTATTCCTACTGAAGATGATTACAGTAACTTTTGTATATATAATGGAATAAATGTGTTGGTATAATAATACTTGTCAATTTAACTCCGTTTGATAGGAGAGCCACTTTCCAATCACAAGATTCGTGATTTCAAATCATGGTAGAGAAAAATTGATTTTTTTTTTTCCCAGGTATATGTTTATTTCAATGTGACAAACAGTGAAGAGTTTACTCAACTAAATTTGGTGAGGATTGTTATTGTTGTTGTAACATGATAAACAAAATCAATTCCGTCTTTGACTGGAGCTTGACATTTACAATAAGTGTTTAAACTAAGTGGAAAATTTGGGAATGAATTTACTGTACTAATCAAGGTGTATATTTGTAACATTCAAATTCTCTATA
Source organism: Thysanoteuthis rhombus (assembly GCA_963457665.1). Lineage (NCBI taxonomy): Eukaryota > Metazoa > Mollusca > Cephalopoda > Oegopsida > Thysanoteuthidae > Thysanoteuthis > Thysanoteuthis major. The sequence goes on from OY735214.1 coordinate 9,032,260, forward strand.
TGAACAATTCACTAGTAAGAAAATTAGACCGTATAATTTTGAATGTGTATGACCTCAAACGTCTGTGAAATGGGTTGGATTTAAAAAATTTTTCTCAGAGGTAGGCTGTGGCATTTACTTCTTTTTTTCCAGCACTACACCACTGATATTCAAGTACCTAAGTTATGATTAGTTGAGTTTATATTTCGGCCGCAGTGAGTGATTATATATGTACAGTGAACCTCCACTAAAATGGAACCAATGAGTAGGATATATTAAAAGATGGATGAAATCAGGCTTAAGAGAGTGACTAGAAAAATCATTATAACTGGACCGCTTCACAAATGGTACCACTATTGTCATTTCCCATTTAGAAGTAAACAAACTTATAACGGATAACAGATTTTCTGTGGATTCAAATCTCAATCAATTAGACCTGAACTCATTAACCTTGTTATACATTAAATAGTTTCATAAATTATATGTTCTATATAGGTATATGATGTATCGTGTTCAGTGTATATCAGCAACTATCATGGACTTTTAGCAAAAAGCAACGTGTTTCAATGGAAACATCCGTAACTTAAAAAAATATCTATTAGCTTTTATCACAATAATCTTTGTGTTGTTAATGAAAAGGAAGATTGTAGAAAATGTTTTTCCGGGTGACAGATCTGTCAATTATGGCAGAAGAGTCAGAATTTTTAGTCAAGAATGCACTGAATTCCTCTGTGAATGCACAAAAGTGTTTTTTCTTATTTTACAACAAGGTTAATGCTAGTTTCTGGCATTTATAACCAAAATTGAACTTTCAAACAAGATATTCAATTATTGCAATACATTTTAAAAGAGTCTAAAATTCTTTTTCTTTCTCTTGTTGATAAATGGTGTAAGAATAGAATGTCTCTCTCTTCTCCTTTCTCTCTTCATCCATCATTTAAATTTATAACTTCTAAGTCTTGACTGGAAGTCTAAACTTGTCATTGTTGTTAGGCTAGGAAAACAAAGTCAACTCAGTAGGAGTTCGACAAAAAAACAAAAAAGGAGAAAGAAATAGTATGTGAGAGTTGCTAGTGTATATATTTTCCAATATTGTATATTTATGTTTACACTACCATGGATTAGTGCTGACAATCAGCTTAAACAGACCCTCCATAAATGGATTTTTAATTTCTGACGTTTGACCAGGTATTAAAGTTAGAGACTTCTATTCTATTTCAAAGAAAAAAAAGTGAGGAAGTATCAGATGACTTAGTCATGGGGGAGGGATAGTTAGAATTTGGTCATGAATGGGAGTTTGGATAGCAAGCCAAAATGTGGTTCCTAGAGAAGCCACTAAAACTGAATTTGAAAAAAAAAAAAATGTTTTCCCCTCTCATTGAAGGGAGTGTGTGAGCAAAATTTCAAGTTTTTACTATGGAAGGTCAATGGTAAAGAAAAAGAAAAAGAATTATAGTAAAGATAAAAGAAATAATTAATTCTAATTAGAAGAATCTATTTAGCGTCACTAGATAATTCAATCTAGTCTCCATAGCTTCCCATTTTCTCTTTGTCTCCCTCTAACTTCCTTTCTTTTTTTTTCTTTTTCTTTCTCTTGTTGATAAATGGTGTAAGAATAGAATGTCTCTCTCTTCTCCTTTCTCTCTTCATCCATCATTTAAATTTATAACTTTTAAGTCTTGACCGGAAGTCTAAACTTGTCATTGTTGTTAGGCTAGGAAAACAAAGTCAACTCAGTAGGAGTTCGGCAAAAAAACAAAAACGGAGAAAGAAAGATGTTGATCGGATCATTGGTATAAGGACTCAATGGGTTATGGGTTCTACACTGGTTGGTAGGCCAGACGTAGGATGTATTGCAGAGCGTTTTGGGCTGACTAACTGACCGGCAATGGTTTCCAAATTTTGTTTCCTCTTAGCTCGCTGATTGTTAAATTTAGGCACGGATAATTTTTTTTTTTTTTTTTTTTTTTTTTGCAAAAAGAAGAGAAAATTAACAGTCAATCAGTTGGCACCCAGACTTTAGGGGGAGTAGCTGTCTCCATCCCCTCCCGAGGGACATGGTGTCTTGAACAAGATAGTAGTAGCCTCTTTCTCTCTCCAATACACAAACAACATTGAAATAAAAATGATACTCTCATAAAAAAAAGACCTCCCAACTTTCTTTAATGATTTTTTTTATATAATTGTAACACTGTTCATGAATTTCAATTTCTTTACCAAGAATCAACAGAAGACTCAAGTTCTTGTGACCCTGAACAATATCAAATCAATGCAAGTGTGATTGGAGTTTGATATTACTTGGATAATAATTGATGGTTGCACCACTATACAACAATAATCCATAAAACCTTGTAAATGTCTTTGGGGTTGGGTCCATCTTTGTATCTTGTTCTCACAATATTCATGTTTTGTTCTGGAGAAGCTATGACTTGACTCCTTGAGGACTCTCTCTCTCTCCAACATTTACTGCAATGGTGTCCAATGTCGTACATACATACACTCATAACCAGCCTGACCATCTTAAAAACTGAAAGAACTGTATCATGTAAAATAATACAGGTCTAGAATGGTTTTAGAAGTATAGATTTGACCGTTTTGGAGTTGGCTTCATCTGTTGTTTGTGCAGATTTCTACCTCATTCTGAAATTTTCAGCCATCTAGCTCTATTGGTAGAGCCTGTATGCGTGATACATACATACTCTAGTCTGGATGACTATGTGTCTAAACTGGAGAAATTGATTGTTTTTAACTATATGAATTTTTAGATCAACAAGTTCAACGGGGCAACAAACTCTTCTGTTAATCTCAAATTAGAAGATGAAAAAAAAATTAATGAAGTGGCCAGATGTATTGAAAGATTACAGTGTTATATTAGAGGATAATATAAAACATAAAATATTAATGTTTTGTATTTGGGGTGCAGGGCATTAGGGGATTTTCAGCAAGTTTTCTGGAATGACTGTCTGCTCAGATACTGTAATAGTTAGCATATCAGCCTCACATACAGAAGGTCCCTGGTTCAATTCCCAGTATGAGCAAAGAATGCGGGGAAACCTTTCATGAAGACAAATTTTTCCCTTGTACACTCAGTAGCTAATTGAGTACACTTTAAGCTGTGCAATTAGAGTGGAGGTATTCCTCCGGGGGATTTGCATGTTACCAAGGGGATAGTAATGAAAACTTGTTGGTAGTCTCTACCAGATTTAAGACTTTCAAGGATCACTAATAATGGCAACATGAAACAGAGACTGAGACTTTGTCAATGACCTCCATACTCCAATGGGAGTTCTCTCTTAAGAGACAGACTCTCTATCTTTCTGAAATGGGTCTTGTATGCCGTATTATTTTGTTGTTAAGTTAGTATCAAAACCCACAGTTGACTTATAAAACCGTCTACCAAAATTGTCACTTTGGGTTTCTTCAATTGAAATGGTCAGTCTGGCTGGCTAGCTATACATGTGTCATGTGCTCAGGCTGCACTAATGGAGCTGAAAATTTTTACATTTACTCCTTATTTGTGTCTAGAAAAAACATTTTACAGTTTTTTTGCAAATACCTTCTGAATAGATTCTTAATGGAGGGAGAAGGAATCAATTTACAATGTAAGTCCATGCTAAATTGAACCCCTCAGTTTATTTGCTTATTTTTTTATTTTTTATTTTTTTTGAAGATCCAGATCACTGCCCTACAGAAGTCGAGAGAAGTAACTTATTCATTGATCATCATCCTATTTTTTGAATTGATCATACCGAACTAGGCATGCTACCAATAAATGCTGGTCAAAGGATGGTTTCTATTGTATGACTAACCAGACCTATACCATTTTTCTGTTTGCTTGTATGTACTGCTGTTATGCTTTCTGATTATTATTAATTTCTTCTCTGGCATATTTGTCTTCTCATACCCATAAAACTTGCTGATACACATGAGATATATATATCTAGAACAACTTAAAAAGTGAAGAAACCTATGTTGACAAGCAATTGTTAGCAAGACTCACTTCCAGCTTTCCAGACCTGTCAAGGCTTTGTTCTGCTTATGGCACCTGGTAATCCCAAATGTTGACTCATCTAGTTACTGACCAGGCTCAACATTACTTAACTTACAATAAATTACAAGTGTCAGAGTATCCCTTAGCCTTAAGGAGAGGTTCCTCAATCCTTGTCCTTGTGCCGAGTACTAGGTGGAGAGGCATTTTGTACCACTTTCAAAGTCTTTGATATGACTCTGTACTGGATTGAACCACTGCTTACCGACCTGTTTGCGGGCACTGGGCCACAGTGACGAGTTTCATTCAATCATATCTTTTAATAAATCTTTAGGAATCTCATAAGCTCCAATGGCTCAACTTAAACACATTTGTTGATATGATTTATTTGTTCTGTATGAAGCGCTGATGCATATTTATTGATAAAAACAGTTTTATATTAAAACTATAGTGACTCCAAGATGTAGCCCATTTCAAATTGTATTCTGGCTACAAATTAGTTGGCTGTCTTGGGTCTGAATGATTCAAAATTCATTTAAAACTCACAGTGAGTGTGAAAAGTGTCCAATACATTACAGTAATCCAATTTTGTTTTCTAATCATTTTTTTTTAGATTATGTATTGTAATAACTGCCAGTATTGAGGGTCTTGAGTTTCATTCTCACCTGGAACTTCTTTATTCTGATCTTTGTTCTTAATTTATTTACTCATTGCTGAAGGGTACCCAACCTGAGTTCTGATGTGATAAAAAGCAACAACAATTAAGATGAAGGTAAATAGTAGCAAAAGATTAATAAAAATGATCAACAATTCTTCATCTACTGAAATGACGCCCATGATAGAGAAATGTGGCGAATCTTCGGAAAGGTCTATGTCCAATGACGTACATTAAAAGACTGATGATGATGATGACAGTCAATAAATAACAACCATAGCGTCAAAATTTGAAATCATGAAAAAAAATCCATCAAGAAATAAATATGGTCAGAATAAATACTATTATGACACCACTTGTGTTTTCACTTGGAAATATAGTAAAAAAAAAAACATCTAGATTCTCCAGAATCTAGATTTCATTTCCACGGGGAAACATTTAAAATAGTGAAAAAAACATCTAGAAAGATTGAGATTCTAGATGATATTGTTAAACTCATAAGAATGGGGCCCCCAAGAGGCCAAAAAGTGTTTCTCCCAAAAATAAAGTAAAAACCTTTTTAGAAAGGGTCTAGTGGAAGAGTGATGCCAATTGTCAAATCTGTAGACATGATGGTATGGCCAGGAGTGCTGGAACATACAAACTCACTCACATATAAAAAAGGGTGGACCCCCTTGCCATCTTCCATGGCAATGGTTGTTTAATAAAAAGAAAAAAATGGAATACGGATAATGGCCTACCAGTTCATAACAAACAGGGCACGGGAAAGGTCTGGACAAAGGGAAGGTTTAAGGGTTTGATTTGGACCCTCACCTGCCACTGAGTTCAAGTAGATCAGTGGAAAGAGCAGTTATGTCTTGAGTGAAAACACCTTCTTGTAAAGAGGATTGTGATTTTGATTCTCGCCTTGAACTTTTGATTCGTGCTGTTGATTTATTTTCTCACTGCCAAAGGGAACCCAGTCTGAGTCTAGCTGTGATAAAAAGCAACAACAATTGAGATGAAGGTGAAGAGTATTAAAAAAAAATCAATAATAGTAACATTACAAAATGTTTATTTTAACATCATTATACAGCTTCAAAAGTTCGTACCCCAGCTAAAAGCATGCACTAACTAAAAACTGGATGAAAATCGGTCCATACATGTCAACAATGCATGGGAGGTAACTTAGTTTTAATTTTCTATATTGTTGACTATTATCCTAATGATTGAAAAAAATATCACTTGAAAAAATTTTTGTCAGTTCATGACTCACCCATCAACGAAATATCATTGAAATTCAGTGAGAACTTTTGGAGATATTGGTGCAGACAAACATGAATGAATGTATACATGAGGGATGTCCAAAAAGTAAGATATGGGTAAGCATAAATCAACTGAATTCAAAACATTGGGAAAGTTGTAAACACAAATCAACAGGGGGGTATGCAATAATTCTTGGAACAGCCAGAACAGCCTTGATATTGACCACATTCGTATGTGATGCAACAACATGGCTGTCACCATAAAACAAAGTAGGCACACATCGAGGTGCAAGATGTAATAGGATTTTCACGTGCCAAGGGCAGAAATTCACCGCAAACTTGTTGCTGTATATGGCCAAGATGTAATGAACAGGAAGCAGGTATCAGTCTGGCGTAGTGAGTTCACAGACGTGTCTACAAATCTGCAGGACAAGCCTTGTGCAGGGTGCCCACATTCATCAACAACAGAAGACTATATCGGGCACATTGAAGCTTTGATTCAGGATGATAGACGCTGCAAACTTTGCGATATGGCAGTGGAGCTCGATCTTCGAAAGTTGGTGATCCATGAAATTGCCCACAAGAAGTTGGGATGTGAAAAAGTATCATCTCGTCGGGTTTTGAAGCAATTGACTGAAGGACCCAAGTTCTGGCACAAGGGCATTTCTTCTCAGCTTTTGGAATGGTATAGGGAAGTTGACAGGGACTTTCTGGAGCATGACTGATGAGACCTGGGTGCATCCCATTAGCCCGGGGACCATGTTGTGTTCCATCAGTTGGAAGCAACTATCGTCATCCCCCGTCCCCAATTTAAAGTTCAGCAAAGAAATTGAAGACAACTGTGCTCTGGGATGCAGAAGGCGTGCTGCTTGTGGACTCCATACCTCAGGGTCAGACATTTGACATAGTCAGATACTGTGAAGCAATGGGCAGACGGGGGGGATGTTTGTTGATATAGAAATCAGGATGTTTTCATAAGGGTGTTGTTTTGCTACACAACAACACTACTCAACACACAGCCGACCTGATTAAAGAGTGGCTCCAGTGGTATGGTTGGGATGTTTCACTGCACCCGCCAAATAGTACTGACTTGGTTTCCTTAGAATATCATCTATTTGGATCCTTCAAACAACACTTATCTGGGAAGTGGTTCCATACAGATGACACTGTTGTTGTAGAGATGCAAAGGTGGCATTCTGGTGCATACAACTACTTGGGAAAGTGGCAGTGATGTATGCACAATATCTAATTGTATAGTAATGAGAAAATGCTATTAGTTTTGAAAAGAAGGGTCTACAACCAATGCATCCTCCTAATAGTCACCTATGGAGCTGAAACATGGAACGTAATTAAGAGACTGACCTGCACACTGAGAAGCATGCAATGAGCACATGAGAGAATCATGCTCAACAGCACAGTAAATGAGAGGAAAAAAAACAGGAGTCAGGGATATCATTGAATACATTAGAAAATTCAAATGGCAATGGGCTGGTCATGTGGCAAGAATGGCAGACAATGACTGGACATCCTGTTTCACATAAAGCGAAACAGTGGCTGGCAAAATGATAGATGGCATGACGAAATAGACTTATTTGGAAAGTATGGGCTCTGCAGCACCCACAATAGAGAGGTCTGGCGAATACTAGGGAAGGTCCATGTCCAGCGGTAGATGATTAAAGGCTGACGATGATCAAATAAACATGTTGGACTAGTAAATTTTTATCCCTTACTCTTCAAACCTTCTTGTGCTGCTCCCAGCTTAGTTTACAGTGGTAAATGAATATAAAAGAATAAACGTTATTAAGTCTGGTTAGTCACTCAATTGAAACTGCCATGCTGTGTTGAGAGTGATCAATTAAAAAAATCGGAAAAAGGTGTGATCAATGAATGAGTTACTTCTCTCGCATTTTGTTCGGCTGTGATCACTGAAATTCGAAAAAAACAAATATGGATGCTACCGGACGCAAACTAGGGGATCAATTTAGGAAAAACTTACATTGCAAATTGAATTCCGACTAAATGCTTGTCTATTAAAAAAAAAGTTTTTTTCTATATATATATCTAAGAGTATTGTATGTTGAAGTTTTCATCCCTCTGAATCTAATGGTGCAGGCTACGCATGTTATGTATACATGCGTATATACTTACATAGCCAGACTAACTTAAAAACTGAAGAAACCTATATAGAGTTTTGTTGACAGTTCTGGTTGATGGTTTTTTAAAATGTTATAGACGTTTTAAAGAAAAGCATCCAATATTTGTTAAATGACTTATCATTTCAATACTTAAAAATGTTCTCCCTCTGTCTATCAGTCTGTATTTCGGTTTGTTTATCTTTGCCAATATTTGAGCTGTTTGTTTGTTTGTTTGTTTGTTTGTGCCTCTTCTCTTCAATTGACTTAATATTCCGCATGTAGACTGACGAGAGGTCAACTTAAAACCTAGGCTATGTGATGTTGATTTTGGAGATCATTCAAGGTCACTGGAGGTCACTTCAAGTCAATCTTTAGAGGAGGGCCATAATTTTGCACGCAGGATGCTGAAATATATATCTTCTCATGGCTAAGAACGCAATCTATGTGTCATTAACTTCTGAGGTCATTCAAGGTTAGCAGAGGTCATTTTTGGTCAAATTAAAACAATTTTCAAAGTTTTGGCTATGATTTAGCAAAGGTCAAAGACAATGTGGTATCGACCAATGGAACTGAAATTGGTCATAGAGTCACATCTTTGTATAGCTAAGGTTATATGCAACACAGAGTTGACCTCTGAGCTCATTTGAGGTTACCAGAGGTCAATTCTGGTAATTTCTAGCCAATTTTCAGAGTTGTTGGCTATAATTTTGAACCAAAAATGCTGAAAATTAGCATATTGTTACATCTTCTCACAAAGAAGATTGCAATCTATATGAAGTTGACTTCTGTAGTTATTCAAGCTCACCAGAGGTCAATTCTGGTCATTTCAATGCTTTTTTTTTTTTTTTTTTTTGGTGTTTTTGGCAAATATCTCGAATCTATAAAACTGATATTAAGCATAGAGGTAAATCTTTTCTAAACAAAGGTCAAAGGCAATACGATATTGACTGCAGAATTCATTTGGGGGTCACCTGGGATCATTTTTCATCAATTACAGCCAATTTTCCAAGATGCTAATCACAATTTTGCACCTATCAAACAGAAATTTGGCATAGAGGTAGGTCCTTTCATAACCAAAGTATTTAGAAATGTGATCTCTATACCGGGATCATTCAAGGTTATCATTTCTGGTAAATCTTCTAAATTGTCGGCCAGACTATTGCACCTACGATGTAGAAATTTTGCATAGGGGTACATTTTTACATGGTGAAAGTCATAGACTATATGAGGTTAATCCTGAGGTCACTCCTGGAAATTGGAATAAGGCATAAGGACAATCTCTCAAGGTTACTGGCCTTTGCCTGACTTCTCCATATTTTTCCCAAGGACAGCTCTATATCAGTTGTTCTAGGGTTGGATCCTGGGTATCCCTGCTAGTAATAATATATACGTCTTACATCTATTTCATGGCTAATTTTACACAAAATTACTGCTATAGTGTTTAAAGAGAGAATTGACCCAGTATGTTGTGATAAAAAATCGGCAATAATAAGATGGTGTAAAAACTAGTGATAGAATAATGTTTATAATGAAAGTGTATAAACCTAGGGAGTTTGGACAAAAAGCAACAATAATAAGATAGTATAATTATCATCATCATCAGCCTTTTATCGTCTGTCATCGGAGATAGACCCTCCCCAGGATTTGCCACACCTCTCTATTGTAGGTGTCGTGGAGCTAATAAAAAAAATTACTTAATTTTCAGCCTTAACACTCACGTACTCTTGTGGTGAGCTGGAGTGTCAAGACCTCTCTCCACTTTCTCTAGGATATGCACCAGATGCTGTGAGCAGAAGGAAGCTTTGATGGGCCTGGCCAGCCAAATGTGGGCTTTACTAGTAACTGTCCATGTGCACTTGATCCCTTGACACCCTAGATGAGGGTATATTCTGAGAACAATGACATGTGTGAGAGAGTGGTTGCCAATGCTGAATGAACTTCAGACAGTGTTTCTCTAAATTTTTGAGATGAGGTATTATTATTATTTCTATCATTATTCAGACAATCTTCATCTTGGTTGTTTTCAAACACTTGAACACATAGCGTAGTGGTTAGAGAATCAGACAGATTTACTGTAAGTAATCTAATGGTTCTAGGTTCAATCCCAGTGTGAGACAAAATACTGCTACTACTAAGAGGGGAGTGCGGTCTATATACAACCGTCGGTTAAATAAAGGGTTCAGGTTGTTACTTCCCCACACCTACCAGATGATACCTGATGAAGGCCGTAGAGTACAACGGCTGAAACGTCGTATGAAAAACAACCAAGATGAGGATAGTCTGAATAATAATAGAAATAAAAGAAATTCAGACACTTCTAAGATTTTTCTAACATTGTTTAAAAGATGGCACCGACAACTTTTTTGCGATAACGTAATAGAAATAGATAATTTTACTCGTAATCTCCAACTTTTCTTTGCCTTTGAGGATAATTATATTTTTGTTATTTTTCTTAAAAATGTATTTCCGACAGGTCTGGTTAGTCAGATAATAGAAACCGTTCTTTGACAACATGCATTATTAGGGTTGATAAATGAATAAGTTACTTCTCAAGCTTTTTGTTTGGTTAGTGATGTCTAGAAAAGTCTGAAATAAGGGAAAAAAATGGGCACAAAGTGAGGGATCAATTTAACATGAAGTTGCATTGTACATTGAACTCCTGCTAAAAAGCTACTTGGGGAATTTTCAAAAAAGCCAACTTATTTTTTGACATAAGAAGTAGTAAATGTCTAGATTTTCAGCCAACTAGCTCCATTTATGCGGTTTGCATGCGCAATAGATATATACAAGGCCAGCTAACCAGCCAGCCAGCCAGACCAACTTGAAAACTGAAGAAACCTATGTTGACAATTTCGATAACAGTTTCTCTCCTCTTATAACCTTGACATATGAATTGTTATAGGATGTCTCTCACCAGTCCTTAACCAATGATAAAGAGGGAAAAACCGACAATTTCTGGCAATAGTTTGGATGAGGTTTGCGAACAAAAAAGGGAGATAACTCAGAACAAATAAAAGCAAAAAGCTACTGTTGAGGTTGGGGTTGCAATTAACATAGAATGATCAAATATTTTTTTCATATCTGAAGAGAATTACAGTTGAAATTCATATCATAAAATGATTGAATAAATTTTTCTCAATCATTTCTAACAGTATTTCTCCACGTGAACTCACGTGAATAAGGAGTAAACAGTCTCCTGTTTGTTCCAAATTGTTTGTTATTTACGTTTCACACTTTTATTATGTACAGTGTCTATACTGGTTACCTCCCTTTTTTTCTATGCAAACCTTGTCCAAAACCTCGTTCCTGAAGTAACTGCAAGTGCGAATGCGTTGCAGCATGGCCAGCCCACCTTTTTAAAAGAAAAAAGAAACTCAAACACTTTACTACAACCTTCACAAAATAAATAACCAAATACCTCAGAACTGCATGATTGGCGGGAAGTAAGTATCCAGTTTAGAATTATAGTAACATTGTAAATAGATCCCTCCCTCTAAAACCTTTAAAAAATTCCTTTTATCAATAATGTACGTAAGCGCAAAACATGGCATAAAGATGTAGCAATTAATATAGGGATGGTATTACTATCTTGAAAACTATAGGAAGAGAAGCGGTGCTAAAAATGTGGGCAATAAGAATAGATAAATAATAAGCAGATCTGATTAGTCACTCAATAGAAACCATCATGTGGCCACTGGCTTTTGGAAGCATACCATGTTGGGGATGATAAATTGGAAAAGGGGATGATCTATGAATAAGTAACACATCTCGCCTTTTGTTGAGCAGTGACAAAAGGTGAGAGAAGTAACATTCTTCGATCATCCCCTTTATCCGAATTTTCTTAAATTGATCACAGAATGCTGCCAAAAGACGTTGGTCCCATCACGGTTTCTATTGAGCGACTAACCAGACCTGTTTTGCATGTTTTTGACTGGCAAAAAGTTTTCTTTTGGCACCCAAGACAGACAGACGGAATTTTGCCAAATACAGAATGTCGGTTTCCCAGAGGATGCTGGCAAACAAGCCAAAATTACTGCACCAACTCTTGGCAAGCACAACTAAAAGAGGGTCGGAAATTTCCTAAGGATGGTCAGAAATTCTTATTCTCTACTCTAAGTCTTCTGTCGCCAGCAAGAGTTTTAATTTTCCCTGTAAGCCCCCGTTCTTGTTGGTTCCTATATAAGAAAAGGCAATAATTTATAGGAGATTAAGGTTTGATGTTTGGTTTCCCTGTGTCGCAATAGATTATGCCTCAAGATGTGCAAAATGGGTTGGATTGAGACCACAATGAGCCCTCTGCCACCTATGATTTGGGGGCCCACCATAGTAAAATTACACGAGATCATAATAGTAAGTTTATATTGGAACATAAACATAGCAAAAACAGTTTGTTGATATAGGAATTTATATTGAAACAAAAGCAGTTATTTCAAAAAATGTGAAAGAAAGAGAAAAAAATGATTTTTGAAATTTGAAATCTTCATAATCAGACAAAAAATGTAAGAAATATACAATGAATTATAAAGATAGAAATAACAGTTACTTCCCGTCACAGTCAATAATTAAACAACCATAGCGTCAAAATTTGAAGTCATCTAAAAAAGAATTCACTCGAAGAATAAATATGGTCAGAATAAATTCTATCAATGGCATCACTGGCATTTTCCACAGGAAAACATTTGAAGTAGAGTAAAAAAAAAGTAACAGAAACATCTAGATTCTGGAGAATCTCAAAGTTACCAAAAAAGCTTTTTTGCCAAAAATAAAAAAAAGGTTTCAAAAGTAGTCTAGGAGAGTAATAGGAACCTAGAAATATCTAGATTTTGGAGAATGTAGATGTTATCAAAAAACCCATCAAAATAGGGTCCAAAAAAGATTGAAAAAGCTTTTTTTCCAAAATTAAAAAAAATGTTTTTAGAAGAGGTGTAAGAGAGTACTGATGCCATTTTTTCAAGTTTATAGGCAAAAAAATATTGCCAGGAGCACTGGAATACACAAGCAAACACTCATATAAAAAGGATAAAACCCTTTGACCATTTTTGGTGGCTACTGTTGTTCTATTTATAAATGCAGAAATGAAGTGTCTCATAATACAAACTAAAAAAAGGTATATTTTTCCAATAAGATGATATTTTTATTCATGTGCTCAATGTATTTGTAATTTTTCTATTTGTGATTTATCCTTATCCCATGGGAAAAGAGATAAAAATTTTGTTTTGCTATTTATTTGTGGCCCCCTCAATGTTTTAGGCCCTACACTGTGGCTTAGCTTGCATATAGGCTAATCTGGCCCTGGTGAAAACGTTTTGGGGTTTCTTTTATCTCCCTTTGCAAAAAAGTAAAAAAAAAAAAAATCACTATTCACTCATAAGTTTTAGGAAACCTTGCCGGTAGCAGTGGTTTTCCATTGATCTCGATTGTGAACTTTCATTTTCCCAAAGTCAAGGATAATCTTATGTTAGCCTAATCTAAGTTGGTAGCTTCAACAGCTGAAGGCACTGCACAGCTTTTCATTTCTGACTGGCACATATTTTAGACATTCACTAAACCTACTTTAATCTGGTAATCCATCAAGTGGTTTATGGTGCTTTGTAACTTTGGTGTTCTATGCACTATGGATGCACGAAAAGGTACAAATATTTTGGTGCCTTTAAAATGCAATGGACTATTAAAGACTTTTTGGCACAATGTGAGGAAGGTAGTCCCAATTGTAGAAATTATAAAATCGATCGAAAATAAAATTTGGATTAGACACCATCAGCAGCAGATAATAGCATTCAATCTAAATTTTGTTTGTCTTTCATTAATTCTCTTACTTTTTTAAAAATTTCATTTGTTTGCTGTTTGTAAAATCGAGTGAGCGAGGGTGTGAAAATTAACAATTTACAATTGGGACCACCATCCCTATGTTGTACAAAATATGCTTCAACTGTGTGCTGCTTTTGATAAACATTAAAATATTTTTGCGTTTTTTGTGTTTTATCACCCAAGATACAAAGCACCGTATGCCACAGTAATTCATTAGATGATCATAGTCAGAACCCAGCTTTGAACTGTGTCTGTGAGTATCTGAACTTTATCTCAGTTTTCCTTTGTTGTTTTGGGTTTTGCCAGAGGAAGTGGAAATGTTTTAGAGACCAATGTTGCCGCTTCACATGAACCTCAATAAAACAAAAGTCATGTGCAACAATGGTACCGAGTACAGAGATCTGATGATCAAACGTTTGAAACACAGAGCAGAAGAAAGTAGAACACTTTATCTATCTAGGACAAAGAATCTCCATGAAGTTTTCAAAAGAAGAAGAAATCAAGCAAAGGATAGCAAGTTTTTGGTAAAGCAAGCTCGACCTTTAAGAACAAGAAAATCTCATTAGTCCAATAAGGAAGAGTGTACTACCAATGTATCCGCTTGATAGTCACGTATGAATCAGGGAAGCTAACCAAAAGATTATCTCTCAAAAAGAGAACCATACAATGTATGCAGAAGAGAATCATGCTCAAAATCACGTGGTGCGACCACTAGACAGTACATTTTATTAAAAAACGAACAGGTGTCAGAGATATCATGAAAACCATTGGAAGACTCAAATAGCAATGGGCTGGTCTTATTGCAAAAATAGCAGACAACTGCTGGACATCATGACTCACAATGTGGATCCCCAGAGATCATAAGCGAGAAATAAGATGGCGTGACTAACGAGACGGATTTAAAAAATAAATACTGGCCCTGCAATGCTTATGATAGAGAGGTCTGGCGAATCTTGGAGAAGGTCAATGTCTGATGACAGATGCTAAGAGGCTGATAATGATGTGCATGAAAATGTCATATTTCAGTTCCGTGGTATTAGGTTTTTACGTATAAAAAATGAAGAGATGGAAAAACAGCAAAAACAATGATTAGTCAAAATATGACCCGTTTGAAACAATATCCTTTCCACAAAGATTCTTTAATAATAAACTGTGAAGTTTTCATCAGTCTTTTAACGTCTGTCATTGGACATAGACCTTCCCCAGGATTTACCACAATTCCCTATCATGGGCATCGCAGAGTCAGTATTTCCTGAATTTGTCAAGTTCATCTCTCCATCTTGTGTTCTGTCGGCCTCGGTTTCTTAAGTGATCTCTGGGGGTCCATGTTGTGAGACGTGATGTCCATCGGTTGTCTTTCATTCTTGCAACATGGCCTGCCCATTGCCATTTGATTTTTTTTAATAGTTTCTATGATGTCAGGTCTAGTGGTCACAAATCCAGCAAAAGCATAAATCATAGCTTCTCAACGATTGAACCTTTCATTATGGATATGAAGTTTTTGAGTTTCTCTAAAAGATGATAATCTGTAAGAGAAATGTCTGGTGAACATAGAAGATGATGCAAGACTTTATGTCCTAATTGTCTGAGCTAAGATGCAATCAGCTGAGTGGATGTGGGGTCTGGAATTGTTAAGAAGCATTTCATTCAGTTCATGTAGGACCAATGATCCCTCGAAAGTAATCAATGAACACAAAAATTTTATGTTGTGCAAATGTTTTCCTGTAACAAAAATATTTGTGCAAATGTAAACTTGAAATTGTTTCAAGATAATCTTGGCAGAGCCTATCTCTCATAGCCAATAAAACTGTATTTGGCAATGTTCTTAATATAATACAAGTGTGATTGCATTCCAAAAAGTAATGTATTTAGTCAAGATTTTATTCTACACTTTGAGCTACTCTGTTCAGTTAGTTGTTCCATTAAATAATACATTGATGAGTATTTCTTATTTTTCTGTGATTCTGAAATGAATTAATAGCAATAACACCCATCAATTCACAGATTATCATCAAAGTTGATGGAAATTGTTGAATCAAAATTCCTTCGATTACAAAGCTAATTCAGAACTATCCAATTGTTTTATTATAACAATCTAATGTCACTTCTTGCTTAAGAAGCCAGCCTATTTCTTTTTTGTTTCTTAATTATTTGTATGACATTTTCACTTTAGTCCTCACTCTCTTAGATATAGAAAAAAAATCAGCTTATATATATATATATATATGACATAAACTATATGCTAAAATCATAGGTGAAAAGGAGGCGGTGTTTGATCAACACTGCTAGGGTGCCATGTTAATATCACTGTTTTGTTTTTACAATCCCTAAAATAGTTACATGGTAAACAACTGATGATTCCAACAAAAGAAAATTTACACATTGTACCATAATAAGAATTCATAGGTAAAACATAAAAAAAACACTGTAGAAAATTAGATAAATTTTATTGACGGATATTGGGAAATAGATGACTGAAGTGACACAAAAAAATACTGAAAATCTTTTTAATGGTTAGTGTTTAAAGTTGTAAAGCTTTCTGGACTATATAATACCTATCTATCTATCTACCTATCTATCTACCTACCTACCTATCTATCTACCTACCTACCTATCTATCTATCTATCTATCTATATACCTATCTATCTATCTACCTATATACCTATCAATCTATCTATCTACCTATATACCTATCAATCTATCTATCTACCTATATACCTATCAATCTATCTATCTACCTATATACCTATCAATCTATCTATCTACCTATATACCTATCTATCTATCTATCTATCTATCTATCTATCAATCTACCTATATACCTATCTATCAATCTACCTATATACCTATCTATCTATCTACCTATATACCTATCTATCTATCTATCTATCTATCTATCAATCTACCTATATACCTATCTATCAATCTACCTATATACCTATCTATCTATCTACCTATATACCTATCTATCTATCTATCTATCTATCTACCTATCTATCTATCTATCTATCTACCTATCTATCTATCTACCTATCTATCTATCTACCTACCTACCTATCTAAATATATATATCTATATACCTACCTACCTACCTATCTCTCTCTCTCTCTCTCTCTCTCTCTATATATATATATATATATATATATATATATTATAAAGTGTAAATATGAAATTAAGTAGAATTTCCACAGAGAAACTTTGGTGTTTTGGTGAATGTAGAATGAAAGATATACTCAGAATAGGAGTGTTATGGTGAAAGAAATAATGAAGTATAATTCGGCCATCAAATGAGACAAGCTAAGTTATTGTTAAGACAGAGAAGATCAGCCGATTCCCTAGCACCCACATTGACCTTGTGTCATATTTTTCAGCATATTTGAAAAAAAAAAATTTGTATTGAAATAAATATGCATCTATATACATATATGTACTATTGACCTGTATAGAGAAAATTGTCAATAACAACCTCCACACGTTGCTAATCTAGAACATAGTTGAACAAATAAAACCAAAATGTTGCTAAACTGAGCAATTCATTTGTTTATTTTGCAGTTTCAAATATTCCTAGCCATTAATTAACCTCCACCAATCTGATTTTAGAAAAGAAACTTGAATTCTTTAGGGATTATCTTCTTTCAGCATAAATACCTCTTGGTTCATTATATTTACTGAGATGTCATGAAATTAAATAGGGAAGCCCTTAAGTAGAAGAAAAATTCTCAATGATTCTTTTTTTCACAAAGTTAGCGTTTTCATAAATAGATTAATTAATCAATGGATAAATACCGAAAGATTTTATAAAATTTTATCGATCAGTTGAATTTTAGTACATTTTTAAATGCAAGTGTATATTTGGCTCTGAAAATTTTTCAATTGATTTTCCACAGATCTTTTTTCAACCAATTCAAACACAAATTTCGAAAAAACAAATAACTTCATTATTGAAGAAAATAGTTTTCAAGTATCAAATTTTGATATAGATCAGCAAGTAGACAGGGGAAAGGAGCGTCTGTTACGACCTCTTCTTCTATAAGCTACAATATGAAAGCAAGATGGTTGGCTGTGTAACAAAGGCAGATCTTTAGCTGCCTTTATGCTATGCTATCAAATGTTGCAAGGAACAGCAATCAGTGGTACATGAGTTTCACATAGTTATACACATTAGATATACTAATCAACTGACTTTGAAAGACTCAGAAAAACAAGCCTGGCTTTGCTAAAATCAAAGTCCCTTGCTTCATTGAAATCTAAAAAGTAAAAAAAATAGAATCCATTTTTCCATACAATGTTATTCCAAAACTACGTGTCTCATTTCAACTCCCTAATTAATAGTTCCTGTGAATGGGATTTGCTAACTTAAGCAAAACAAGTCAACCTGAGTTGGGCTTTAGAAGTGGGAGAGAATTCGTGATCAGTTTTTGCATATGTCACTGTTACTAGCACATGACATCACTTGCATTTCTTCTGGTTATGGTCATTTGTCATTGCTACATAGGAAAATGAAGTTAAAACTTGATATGAAGAGTTTGACAAAGAAAGAAAAAAAAATAGCTTACTCAACCTAATGGTTAATCCACCACTACGACCAAAAGCAAGAAAAAAAAAAGGGCCTACTCAGCCTAATGGTTTATCAGCTACTGACCTTGAAAGCAAGGGAAAGAGAAAAAAATGTTTTACTCCCTGTCGGATTCAATCCCAAAATCCACTTATAACTGGCAGAATGCCAGAGACCGTTGAGTTACAGAAACACTACTGAAGATCTGAAATTTATTTGTAATTATAAATGAAATTTTTCTGGCAAATACCTCAAAATCATGGATGAATATCTACTTCCTCCGTAAAATTCTTATGTTTTCACCTTGTTTAATAGTTCTGTTATTACATCAACTGTTTCAATGACATCCTTAGTAGCGAGGTAGTTTTCAATGAAAAGAAAAATAAATAAAATATATATACTTTTTATTTCGAAAAAACCCAAAAAATACTGAGAACCCAGAAACCTGAGTTGGCATGACATAACTTCACGGAATCACTCTCTCTTTTCCACTCACTGTCTTATTCATGTCTTAAATTCAGACAATTTAAATTCCAGGTCTAACTCTGAGATTTTGTCAATAATACCTGTCTAAGATGAAAATGGTAATAGTTCACTGAATCATAAATTGAATTTAGTGCAATAAGTTACAAATATACTCTGAATTGGAAATCTTTTACTTTTCATATTTGATAATTAACAATTATGATTTGGCTCGTGGAGACAGTGCCTACTTTGCTTGCCTGGACAGCCTACCCCTGATTTATAAAAATATATGTATATAGATGGATATAGAGATGAAAAAAGCTAGGTAGAGATTTATAGTCTAGAAAGCTTTATAGCTTTAAACACTAACTATACATGAAAAAGCATTTTTTCCATATTTGTCATTTCATTCAATTATTTTTCAATGCCTGTTAATGTAATTTATATAATTTTTTCAGGAGTTTTTATGTTTGACTTTACATATTATGGTACTATGTATGAATTTTTCTTGTTGAGATCATTAGTTATTTACCATGTAACTGTTTGAGGGATTTAAAAACATAACTGTTGACCAAACACCTCCTCCCCATAAACTATGATTTCAATATATAGCTCTATTTAGTTATTTTTAGGGATGTGTCATAATACATGTAGTTTGTTATTTTATAAAGGTATTATCATAATGTGCTGTTCATGGATGTCATTTCATACTACACAGTTTTGGAAGGAAAGGCTTACCTATGTAGGTTATCCCCCAAAATATAGTTCATGTTGAGGGATCAATATGTATAACAACAAACCTAAAGATATCTTGATAGATAAGAATAAAGTTATACATAATTTAAGCAGTATCTCTCAAATATGGTTGATAAGATATAATGAATAATGGATTTGTGATGATAACATTCCTTGCACTCAGATCTTTAGACAACTCTTGGAAGGTAATGCTATTGATGGTAGAATCCCTTAAAAGGTTAAGGGCTCTCAGCATTTTCTACCGACATCATCAGAACTATATGACCTGAGGGGAAAAGATGAGAGCTTAGAACAATGGTTGCTTGGTCATCATCTGCACCGCACAACGATCTTTCAACTTGATTTCCTTCAGTAATCTTTGTGTCTTTGAAAGGTAAAAGAAAAAAAAATACTGTAGATAAAGCAATATTATTTAACAAGAACCATAAGTTCAACAATGCGTCCACCATCCATGGCAGTAGTTATAGAAGGAGGAGGAAGAAGAAGAGCAAGTAGTCTTTCTCTGATCCAATTGATTCTCATTCTTGTAAAATATTGTGATATGAAATATTCTGCAAGTATCCTCTTCAATAAAAATCATATATGTGTTCCTTGGCCAATTTGGCGTTTTTGGCTTTTTTCGAAATACAAAAATTCTATTATGACATCATTAGCAACTGGTAAAGAAAAATTGGTCGGAAAAGACATTCTCATTTTGACATTATAGCATTTAACAAATACCTCTTTTTTCACATTTTCTGTTGTTTACAACTGGGACCAACTGACTGACTGACTGACTGACTGACTGAAAAGCATCTAATAGAGATGTGTGGACAAATTCAGGAACCCAAAAGAAAAAACAGAATGGAATATAAATATCAAGTGACAATTTCAAATGATAACAAATATTGAAAAAAAAAACCCTTTAAACTTATCAGAAACTATGAAAATAGAAATACTTCTTTCAGTTTTAGTGTTCTAGACTTCTTTAAATTTTATAATTCTAAAACTTCAGAATTTCAAAAACTCAAGATTCTTATAATTGCAGGTCAGCTTTGATTATTAAGTTGATGGATGCTATTATCAACATTTTGATTCCCTAACCATCAACCTCCAGCAAGCATTTGCAGGATTATTTTTGATTGGTCAAAACTAGTTCAGCTAGAACCAATCAAATTCCATCTCTTATAGAGGCTACATCAGTCATCATGACTGATGTAACTGAAAAACATCCAAAATGCTGCGCATGAAATGCTTCCCCTCTCCAACTTATATTTTTGGATCCATACCATGGTCTTGATAGTGGTGGAATCATCAGACTGTCTATTCTGTCTACTGTAGATGGTCTGATGATTGTACCAACGGTATGAAACCAGTACAAACAAGTTAACATTTAAGCCCAAACAGGTCAGAAACATAAACGTTTTTGTGTTGAAAATCCTTATTCCATTATATCTTAAGCTCCACTCTAAATCAACTTAATGTTTAAAGTTGAATGTATTGAGCACTTTTTAAAATAAACACATCATACATTGGATATTGTATCATATCATATTATATCGCATCCCTGATTCGTATTGTGTGATACATACATATACATAAAATATTGACAATAATGTTGATTCTATCAGCTACTTTAAAAAGCCAGTGATGACTCTTTTTGTCAATTTATCTCCTAAATGTATAGCTCAAGGATAAATAAAAACCTTCCTCCAAAACTGTGATCCTACAGACATCAGGGAGAGCCCTTATTCTCATTTTTTTGGGAAAAAGCAACCACAAATGCTGTTTTGTGAAAAGTAAAAAAAGATTACCTGAAACGTGGAAGTGCCTACTTGAAATTCTTCTGGTGTAAACTATTAGAAATCCATTGAAACTCACCTGAAAGAGAGAAAAATAATCATGATCAAGGATAAGAAAATAAAAGAAGAAATGAAACTTTTGTGATGACCCAAGGACAACTAATCTCCAAGAAATCATCAAAAGAAGAAGAAATCAAAGAATCACCCTAGACTGGCAAGTTTTCAGAAGAGTAAGCTCAAACTTCAAGATTAAAAACATTGCATTAGTCCTGAAAAGAAGGGTCTACAGCCGATGTATACTTCTGATATTCATCTATGGAGCTGAAATGAAGATTCTTAACAAAACATTAGCTCTCAAACTGTGAACTATGCAATGTGCACAGGAGAGAATTATGCTTAGCTTCATATGGAAGGATCAAAATACTTCACAGTGTATTGGAAGAAAAATGGGAGTTAAAGATATCATAGAATCTATTAGAAAACTCAAATGGCAATGAACAGGCTGTGGAACTGAAACTGGGAACCTAACTAAAAGATTGTCCCTCAAACTGAATACAAAGGAGAGAATCATGCTCAACTCTGAGATCAGAAAACAGCAGAAAAACAGGAGTCAGAGATATCATAGAATCCATTAGAAAACTGAAACAGCAATGAGCAAGCCATTTTGCAAGAATGACAGACAACCACTGGTCAACTCACAACATGGATTCCCAGAGATCATAAGCAGAACTCTGGCCGACAGAAATTAAGATAGCATAACAATTTAGACAATTTCAGGAGATATTGGTGCCGCAACGTGTGCTATAGAAATATATGGCAAATCTTGAGGAAGGTCAATGTCAAACAGCATCAAAACATTAAAAAGCTGGTGATGATACTAGTGCTGAATGTGCATGTTTTTGACACATTTCTATAGTAAAATCCCATAAAATAATGTACAAACAGAAGAATGACAAAGCCAAAAATATTATGCATCCATTTGTAGTCAACAGATTGCTATTCTTCAAGCTCCCTGCAATGCAAATCTCCCTTATCCACGAATATAAAATCAGATGTGCTGGAGCTCTGGGGAGCAATATGTCTGAGAAACCCAGAAAAATCTTGAAAATAATCTCAAAAAAAATTTGCAGGGCCGGGCAGCAGTCAGACTTAATGCCACCACTGATAAAATGCAATGTATATATATATCCATATATTTCACATAAGACATATACATATAATAGCCTTATTCTGTTTGTAACGATTACACTGATTCCTGACCACTGACAATACCTTCTTCCCGTTTCAACACAAAACATAGACAGGTCTGATTGATCACTCAGTAGAAACTGTCATACAACCAATATCTTTTCATGTTGCGTTGTATGTAAACAATTAGAAAAAGGGGTGATCAATGAAAAAATTCATTCCCTTGTTCTTTGGTGCGTAGTGATCACCAGAACAGACTGAATCATAAAAAAAAACAAACAAGCATGAATGCTCGTTTAACAAACTAAGACACAAATTTAGCATAAACATACATTGCAAATTGAGCCCCCACTACACATCTTTTCAGAGGAGCAAAAACATTTTTTGCAAGTGTTATACGTAGTAAATGTTTGAATTTTCAGCCATCTAGCTCTATTTAGGCAGTCTGTATACGTGATACATACACAGTCAACCACCCTGCCTGACTTGAAAACCTGAGAAACCTTCTACCAGTTTAGATACCTCTGACCCTGATATATGTAGATGTTACAAAACAGTAGTAGTCATGAGTGTTGACTGCTACTTTTTGAGTAGGGGGCAAAAACATGTATTTGGGGATTGGGGAGCATGTATTGGGGTAAGCGGCAAAAGCTCATATTTTAAGGTTTGGGGTATATTCAGCGTATTTCTTAGTGGCAACCTCGTTATATGATAGACATTCACGTCGCCAATTGTGATGTTAGCAGAGTACCATCCACAGTATGATCCAGATCTTAGATGGAGTACTTGGAGGAGAGGCATGACTTGACCCAGGGGAAACACAAGCAGATGCCCATGGTTGCTGGTCATAATGTTTTGGCTCAGAATTTAGTATTATTTTATGTACCGTATTATCCGGTATATAACCCGTACCAGTGAAAATTCATATTCAAAGTTCGCAAGTATCATCGTATAACATGCACCTTTGTGTAATTCGCGTACCAAACATTGTTTTGCAACAACTGGTCATGAGGAAGGTTTTCTTTCCTGTTTGTATGATATTTTTAGGTTACATTACCAAAGCAAATACAAATCCTCAACGAAAAATCTAATCACATTTCATTGAATTAGCATGTGTACATACATGCAAAAAAACCCCCAAAACATGGCTTCAAAGAAAGGAATATCCATAGTCAAGCCCCACCCCAAAATTGAGCTACCTCAGATGATCATTTACTGTAGTAATCTACTGAAGTGTGAGGGTATGGTTAGGTAAATTATCATGTTCTATTTTCATTGTTACGTATTTACCGAGATGAAGCCATTGTCATCGTTATGTGTTCAAGGGGAAACGGACAATTCCAAATTTGGGTTGAAAAGCTGAAGGCACAAATTATTGTGAGTATAACCAGCACCCATTTCAAAAATGGTTGAAATTGGTGTATAACCCTGGGTATACATATATATATCGGAAAATATGGTAATATCTTGAAGTCTGCAGAATATCATGCTCCATGGATGATTCAGTTATAACTTCTTGGGTTATTTCTCTCAACTGAATTTCAGTGAAACTGTGACTGAAGAAGAGTCTGAAAGAATCTGGTGCTGTTATCAGAAACAGTCAACCAAAACTGTCAACAAAGGTTTCTTTTCATTTTTAAGCTGGTCTGGCTGGCAATATATATGTGTATGTATGATTTGTACAGGTTGTACATATGGAGCTAGAGGGCTGAAAATTTAGACATTTACTCCTCATCATGCCTACAAAAGTCTTTTCATTTTATTTTTGAGAAATCCCCACCCAAAATAGGTTTTTAATGGTGGATTAGACTTGAAATCTAAGTTTATGCTAAATTGATCCCTCAGTTTGTGTCCAGCAGCATTCATACTTTCTTTCTTTTTTTTTTTGAAAATTCAGACATTTTGTTTAATTATTACTGACCTACTAAGGGCAAGAGAGGTAACTTATTCAATGATCGCCCCTTTTTCCAATTTTTAAATTGATCGACCCCAACACAACATACTGCCAAAAAAAGTTGGTCACATGACAATTTGTTATTGCATGAGTAACCAGACCTGTTGAATTTAATTCAACTTATTCTTTTCTTTTTTTTTTTTTTTGAGTAATTTTACATTCCCCTCTCCAACCAATTGAATCGCTGAGTTGAATATTTTATTTCAGATTACATTTTCCCAAATTTAATCTTCTTTTTAACTTGTGTTTGATACGTTCATGTTTATCAAATATGCCAAACAAATACAAAAATTGATAGTTTCACTTTTTTGTTATTTTCAAATTAAAAAAAAAAATGATTGTATTTTTCCTTCCTGCCCTGTTTTTCAGCAAGGATGATCTACTCTAGCCTTGTCAAATACAAAACATTCCCAATTCCAGGTCACAATGCACTCTTAAGACTAGATTACAATGCACTCCTAACACCACATCACAATGCACTTCCAACACCATATCACAATGCACTTCCAACATCATATCACACTTCCAACATCACATCACACTTCCAACATCACATTACAATGCACTTCCAACATCACATTACAATGCACTCCCAACATCACATTACAATGCACTCCCAACATCACATTACAACACACTCCTAACATCTCATTACAATGCACTTCTGGCACCATATAAGAATGCACTCCTAACATCTCATTACAATGCACTCCTAACACCAGATTACAATGCACTTCTGGCACCATATAAGAATGCACTCCTTACATCTCATGCAGGTTTTACAAAGAACAGCAATGATTTCAATTTTTTAGGGGGTATATCCAAGTCATCCATAAAAGGACATTTTCCAGGATTCACCAGATCTCTCAATCATGGGCACCACAGAGCCAATACTTTCAGAATTTGTTTGGTTTGTCACGCTATCCCATTTAGCAAGCCATTTTTTTTACATATGATCTCTGAGTATCTACTTTGGGAGTCATGATATCCAGCGGTTTTCTGGCATCCTTGCTAGATAACCAGCCCATCACCATTTAATTGTTCTAATGGTTTCTATGATATCACTGACTCTTGTTTTTTTCTAATATACTGTGCTGTCTTGTGATCTATCCATGTGATATTACATGGTTCTCTATTTGGGGGGCAATCTTTTGGTTAGGTTCCATGTTTCAACTCCATAGGTGACTATCGGGAAGATGCATTGGTTATATACCCTTCTTTTTAGGACTACTAGGATTTTTTTGTTTTGGATGGTTGAGCTTACTCTGCTTGAAGTTTGCCAACCTAGAGTAATTCTTCATTTGATTTCTTCTTCTTTTGAGATTTGTTTTCCAAGGTAGATGCAGTAGTCACCTACCTGATTGGCTATCTTTTGTCAAGTTTCTATCGATAGATATTTACTTGTTTATCTATTATAATTATGCATGTTTTTTTTATTCAGTTCTCATAATAAAACATGAATCCTAGATATATCTTCGACGTATATATATCTAGTTCCCAAAACCCATTTCCATCTCTGGTCAACAGAGGTCATCATCATCATCAATCTTTTTTTGTCTTTTGTTGGACATAAACCTTTCCCAAGATTTGCCGCATCTTTCTATTGTGGGCGTCATGGAGTCAGTATTATCTGAACCTGTCCAGTTTGTTTTGCCAATTATGCTGACCTCAGTTTTGCATTTGATCTCTGCGGATCCATATTGTGAGTCCATCGGTTGTCAGCCATTCTTGCAACATGGCCAGCCCATTGCCATTTGAGTTTCCTAATTGTTTCTATGATAGCTCAGACCCAAGTTTTTCCCTTAATGTACTACGCTGTCTTTTGGTCTCTGCATGTGACGTTGAGCAAGATTCTCTCATATGCATGTTGCATGGTTCTCAGTTTGAGGGTCAGTCTTTTGGTTCGGTTCCATGTTTCAGCTCCATAGTTGACTATCAGGAGGATGCATTGGTTGTATATTCTTCTTTTGGGGACTAATGGGATTTTCTTGTTCTTGAAGGTTGACCTTGTTCTGACGAAGGTTTGCCACCCTAGAGTGATTCTTTGTTTGATTTCTTCTTCTTTTGAGGATTCCCTGGAGATTTGTTGTCCCAGGTAGATATAGTGGTCAACTTTGTCCAGTTCTGTGTCCTCGATTTTGATCATTGTGCATTTATTTCCAACATGCTTGTCATAAACGACCGTTTGTTTTGCTTAAGTTCATGTGAAGGTCATCTTTCTAGCTGGAAACTGACGTTATTGGCTTTATGAATCTGGGTCTCTATATCTCTATTGGATTTGCCATCCTCTGAACCCGCACTGGGTGTACTTAAACTCAGTTCAGCAGCTTTTTTTTTTATGTTTACATCGAGATCGCCAGGCATTCTGTCAATCTTTATGATCTCTGTCTTGCTGATATTCAATTTCATGTCGTACTTTGGACAGGTGAGGTATTAAATCCGAATAATAGATATAAAACCTCACTTGCGAGTGTGTATTGTAGTTGTTAATATGAATCAAGCAAAAGGCTGTATGAGCATGGGCGGAATAGAGTTCAACATAGATGGTACCTATGCTCCGTAAATTGAAAATATATTCAAAAAAAATAAACTAGCCTTCCAAGGGAAATTATGAATCACCACAACCCATATATTTAGAAAAGGGATGAGCAGTGAAAAAGTTACTTTTCTTGCCTTTTTCAGGACAGTGATACTAAAAAGTACGATCTGAAAAGACAAAACAAGCGTGAATGCTGCTGGACACAAACTAATGGTTCAATTTGGCATAAACTTTCATTGTAAATTCACCCCTCCCAATGAAGAGATAAAACCAGAAGGTAAATTTAAGAAAGAAATTTTCTCACTCATATAGGGGTGTGTGTGTTTGTACCAAATCTCAAGTTTCAACCATGAATATTCAGAGCTAGACAAAGTTTGAATACTTAGGTTTGTCAGAAAACATGAATAGCCCAAACCCAGCAACAGTGATTAAACTAGTCTGTTGTGGGTAGCGGTGTTTAATAATGATAATAATAATGATTATAATCTGTGGATAGATGGGTATTATTGGTCTTAATTTATTTTGACATTGCCAAACATGAAAATACAAAACATCCATTGATGTTCGAGCTAATAGAACAACAAAGTCGTTCAAAGTATAAGAAAACATACTTTACTTCGTAGAATGCGATCATACTTGAAATTTATTGAAACATGCCAATACAGTTTTATAAGCTATGAAAGATAGGTTGAGCCAAATTTATTTTGAAACAATTTCAAGTTTACTTAAAAAATTTGCACAAGATGTACAGGATAAGAGTTTTGCTTATACTGACAACTAAAAATTAGAGGTTGCATTGGCCTTGAGTTAAATATTGGTTGTGTTGTACAGTGAAGAACTCTTTCATTCCGAGGGGAAATAAATGCAATTATTTTGAAATTAGATAAGGAGAAAAAAAATTCTGATTGAATTTATTTTATAACTGAGTGCAAGAATATCAAAAACAAAAATATGCAACATATATTTGATGAAGTAAAGGATTTGCTATACGTTCAAGTTTACTGTATTGTACATATATATATATATATATATATATATATATATATGTATATGTACATAAAAATAAAAATAAGAAAAACACATACGTATACATTGTATGTGTGTGTCAAAATGAAAATAAGCAATATATATATATAATATGTACTCATATATATATATATATATATATTTATACATATACAAAATAAAAATTTGCAAAATACGTATATATGTATATACATACATTCTAAGGTGTATATATGTATGTATTTTGCTCATTTTTTTTATATAAATATATTTATGCATATTTACATAAAATAAAAATTAGCAAAGTACAGATATATTTTACATATATTTTGCTAGTTTCTGTTTTTGATTTATATATACATGCGCAGTAGACCACTGCATCTATCAAGGACAATGAATCTCGATGGAGCAAAGAATTACTCTAGGATGGCAAACTTTTGGTAGAGCAGATTCAAGAAACAAGAAGATTGCGTTAGTACTGGAAAGAAGGGTATTCAATCAATGCATACAGCTGATAGTCACCTATGGAGCTGAAACATGTAACCTAACCCAGAGACTGACGTTCAAACTGAGAATCATGCAATGTTCAGAAGAGAGAATCACACTCAGCATCATATGGAGAGATCACAAGACAGTGCAATAGATTAGAGAGAGAACTGGATTTCCAAATATCATAGAAGCAATGAGAAAACTCAAATGGCAATGGGCTGGTCGTGTATCAAGAATGTTAGACAATCGCTGGACAATATGATTCACAATGTATATTCTAAAAGACCACATGCAAAATAGTGGCTAGAAACTGTGGCAGAATATGAGTACAGAATAAAATCCTCACAAATATTGAAATCATACTTGTATTTTATTAAAACATTGCCAAATACAGTTTTATTAGCAATGAAATATCGGCCGTGCAAAGATTATCTTGCCAACATTTCAAGTTTTACATTTGCACAAGTAATTGGCGTTCAGATATTTTTGTCTTGGGGAAAAAATTTGTACAGCATAATTTTTTTGTGCATACTCACAACTAAAATTGAATGTGAACAGGCTTGGTTAGTCACTCAAAGGTAACTGCCATGAGACCAATGTCTTTTGACAGCATGAAGTGTTAGGAGTGATCAATCAAAATTTTGGAGAAAGAATGATCAATGAATGTTACTTCTTGCACCCTTTTGTTGGGCAGTAATCACTAAAAATGTCTGAATTTTAAAAACATAAGCGTATCAGAAACTTATATCGCAAATTGAACCCCCTAGTGAAAACCTACTCAAGGAGGAGGAAGAGTAATAAAAAACTTATTTCTAGAGATGATGAGGAGTAAATGTTTGAATTTTTAGCCCTTTAGCTCCATTGGTGCATCCTGTGCATGTGACACTTACATTGCCAGGTGGCCAGGTCAACTTAAAAACTGAAGAAACCTATGCCGACAGTTTTGTTTGGTGGTTTCTAGCATTGAACACCAGTGCTTTGAAAATGTTCTGAGAAGATCAACCCATATGTTGACCTAATCAATATATGTAACTGGATTTTTTTCAATCTAGCTGTGGAAAACAATAGGACTGACTCTACTTACAGGAATCTCTTACACACATGATGAATTATGCACATAAGGAAGACAGAAGAATGTTTGCAAGATCAGTTTGCTAACTATTGTCCTATTGTAGGTGCCACATTACTTATGTATTCTTATGATACTGTTAACCTTCTAAGCCAGAGAAACCACAGATGTAACAACAAAACTGGCACTCGTCTGTGTTTGGTTGTGAGAAGCATGCAACGCGCACATGAAAGAATCATGCTCAACCTCACATGGAGAGATCACAAGACAGTACAGTATATCAGGGAGAAAACAGGAGTCCAAGACTATATGAAATTTACTTGAAAACATAAATGGCATCGGGCTGATCATGTTGCAAGAATGGCTGACAACCCATGGACATCATGACTCATTGCATTGTCTAAATATTGGATGATGCACTTGATTGCTGATGGATAAGCATGAACTGACCCCTGATGATGTGATGATGCAAATAATAATACAGTCTTTTCATTTGGGAACATCAAGTTTGGGTTACATATAACAATTGTATAGCACCATCATTGTGTAAAAATGGAAAAAAAAGTATCTCTCATCGAAAAACATTCCAGGATCATTCAAGATTTCAATTCTCAGACCTTCCTTATCCTCAATGAGGAGACCTTATTCAAGGAAGGGAGCCAAATGCCCCCTTTCTCTCCTAACCTCTCCAGCGGATGCCCATGTCAATTGGCATTTTGAGCCTTGATTTCCAAACAAGGAAAGACATTAATAACCACAAAGCATTCAGAGAGCGCATACCTCTGTCAACAACATACACAAACTCAATCAAAGAGAAAAATTCCTGAATGCAACTCAAAATTCAACCACTCCTCTTTTTCCTTAGCCCTGCTCCCAGCCTCCCAGGTTGCAAAGAAATTCATTGAATACTTTCAGAGATATTGTGTGGACAGACATGAATGAATACATGAATGCATGAAAAAAAAAAAAAAAAAAGGAAAAAATATCTCTCAATCGAAAAACTTTGCGGTATCCCCTACTAAATTTTACAAATTCTTTCTCACATTTCAAAGATATTGTTTGGACAGACAGACATAAATGTAGAAAATGAAAAAAAAAAATGAAAGAAAAATATCTATCAATCCAAAAACAGTCCTGGATCCTCTCCAAATTTTAACCAATTCTTCCTCAACACTTGGTCTACTCTTCCAGAAAACGTCATTGAAATTCATTGGCAACTTTCAGAGATATTCTATGGACGAACAGACAGACTGAGTAAATACGTATATCTCTTTGTTGGCAGAGTTAAATGAAGAGATAGTATTTTAATGTGATTTAAATTCATGAACAGATGAACATAAATGAAAAAAAACCATTTAGAATCAAGAGAAAGCATTTTACAATGGCAGCACTTTGAAGCACTATAACTCTTCCACAGTGGAGATAGCAAAATGATGTCTGCACTCAGCAAATTTGCCCCAAAGCACTATTTCAAAATGCAAATAAAATTTGACCTCTGCAAATAAAGAATGTCTCTTTTTTCCATTCAGCTTTTAGTTGCAAAACATACTTTATTTCTGTAGCTTTAACTACCTTCTAACTATTTTCTTATTGGAGTATTGGCGGTCAGGGCTGGATTTTATATGGGCTGAGTGGGCTGCAGCCCAGGGCCTCATAATCTAAGGGGGATCTTTGGTCTCCTGTCAACATTTACTCTTTATGTCTACAAAAAACACATTTGGTTTTTTGAAAATTCTTCCCTAAATAGGTTTTTATAGAGGCTTCCATTCGCAATGTTAGTTTATGCTAAATCAGTCCCTTAGTTTTTATCCGGCAGCATTCATGTTTGATTTTTTTTTTAAATTCGGACTTTTTTGAGTGATCACTGCCCAAACATAAGTAACTTGTTCATTGATCACCTCCTTTCTCAAATCCTTAATTGATCATCCCTAACACAGAATGCTGAAAAAAAGCATTGATCATGCATTGGTTTCTATTGGCTCTCTGTTTTTATGCACTATATTATATTTCGTATCGTTCACTCTCTTCGGAGGTCAAATACAAGGGTCTAGATGACTGTCTAACATACATTATTATCCTTTTGAGTCAAGATAGGTCTATGAAAAAAACAACGGTGTAATTTTTCAAGACTTGTTTTGGGTGGGGGGTTGTAAATAGCATTCTTGATGCTGCAAAATACAGTAATTAAATTTATTTCTATTCAAAAAAGATACTTTATAAGATTAAGAAAATACCTCGAAGGATACAAAAAAAAAAAAAAAAATGGAAGCCATTGAAATTACCTTATAAACAATTTTATTGTTTCAATTAATTTTTTTCCTTAGCTTTTTCAAGTTCATTTCTCATTTTATAAAATTTAGGTATCTTTGTTTTGAAAAAAGAGATGCCGCGTCTGGTGAGTCACGCAATAGAAACTTTTACCTGTACAAGCTCTTTTAAGAGGCATGTTAAAAAAATTGGGAAAAGACTACCAATAAAGAAATTATATCTCTCACAATTCATTGGACAGTAATCATTATTAGAGCCTGTATTTAAAGAACAATAACAAAACGTGCATGAATACTGCTGGATGCAAACTAATGATCAATTTAGCATGAACTTACATTGTAGATTGAATACCCAATCTGAAAGCTCATTAAGGGGTGGAGATTTTCAAAAAAAAAAAAAAAACTAAAACGTTTTTTCTTGACATAAATAGGTTTTGAAATTTTCAGCCCTCTAGATGTATTGGTGCAGCCTATATTCATGATACATGCATGCATACGTAGCCAGCCAGACCAACTCAAAAACTGGAGAAAATTTTGTTGAATATTTTGGTGACTGTTTTGGTTCACGGTTTATCTGAGAGAATCCATAACCGAAGTCCAATAGTTTGAAGAAAAGATTAAAAACCATGAGATCCATCTATCCTAGCCCTAGGTTTAATTGACAATAACTTTCCAATGAATTAGAAACCGTCAACCAAAACTGTCAACAGAGGTTTTTTCAGTTTTCAAGTTGGTCTGACTGGCTATGTAGGTATCATGCACATGGGTCACGTCAGTAGAGCTAGAGATTTGATATTTCAACATTTACTTATAATATCTGTCGTTTGGGTTTTTTAAAAAAATTCCCCCCCCCCATAATAGGTTTTGATTGAGGGTTCAATTTATGATGTAAACTTATGCCAAATTCATCCCTTAGTTTGTGCCCAGCAGTATTTATGCTTGTTTTTTTTTTGTTTTTTTGAAAATTCAGACTTTTTTAGTGATCACTGCTCAACAAAAGGCAAGAGAAATAACTTATTCATTGATCAACCTTTTTCCCAATTCTTTAATTCATCATCCTCAACATAGCATGCTGTCAAAAGATGTTTGGCACATGATGGTTTCTATTGAGCAACCAACCAGACCAGTTTTTACATTAATATGCTTATGATATCAGTTCTCCAGTTTGATAATTCTGGGAAGTATTTTCTGAGAAGAATGCAAGTGATTTTTGGTTTTGGATGTGAAATTCATACGAACAGATTTCTAAACATGTTGCCTCCAGCAATGTAGCTTTGGGTTGTCTATAGCTTCGTAGAGGGTCAAAGAGTTTTTCAGATGATTCAACTCGTTCTTCTGCCCAATAGGGACAAGGTAAGGAAATCCAAGCCTAACAATAGAAGAGGAAAAAGTCAACATCACCTGAATCCCATGGTGTAGTGTGGATACCCTTGGTATTAACGACCATCCTAAGAAAATTCTTTTTACCACCCTCACATTTAAATATTACACCTGATGAAGGATGTGGAATAAATCACCTGAAACACTGTGTTTTCAACATCAACAAGGCATTAAATTATCAGAAAAACTCTTTGAATTTCCTGTGTTGTTTAGGATTAAATTGAAACACAGATCAAATCTCATTATACTGAGCATGATCTTCACTGTGTATTTGCTGAAGTCCCTCCTCTTATGGATGAACTTGTAGCCAAAAAACAGCTCAACCATCTGAAAGTTTCAGTATCTTATGAAGCTGGAAGATAGCTACCAAACCTCTCTCTAACAATAAAATGGAGTTCTTATAAAAAAATCAATATGATTTTATCAATTCTTGATCCTTAATTTGTAGGGAGGCTCAACATTCAAGAGCAAAAGGATCCCATTAGTTTTGAAAAGAATCATATACAACCAAAGCATCTTCCCAATAGTCATCTATGGAGATGGAACATAGAAACTAACCAGAATATTGGCTTTCAAACTAAGAACCATGCAACATGCATAAGAGAGGTTCATGCTAAACATCACTTGGAGATATCATAGATCAAATCTCAAAATACTTAAACATGATCTTCGTTATGCAGTTTCTCTTGGTGTGAATGAACTTGTTGCCAAAAATAGGCTCAACTCTAAATTAAAGTCTGACACGTTTAAAGAATTAATCACTGTGTATCTCATTAAGCTGGAAGAGGATCTTGACAAATAGTTCTTGAACCTTTCACTAACAATTAAAAGAAGCTCCTATCAAAATCAGTATAATTTCATCAATATATGTTCCTTAATGTCTAAGGGTACATAGGAACCTGTCAGAATGCCCAAGGAGTAATAGAAAGACATAAAGGTTTGAAGCTTCTAGCTTATATGACCCCACTTGTAGTGAGCATAATGCTTTAGATACACCTTTTCCTTGTCCAATGACTATTGGAACTATTACCTGATAACCTAGGGATCTATTAATGATTTTTCATAGATGTAAAAAATCCATGCCATTTGATAAAAATGACCCTAAGGCCGTGATTTTCAACATAGTCAGATTGTACAGGCTGGAGTCAATATTTAGCCACTCATAATTCTATCACTTTCCCATTGCCTCAGAGATGCAAAATGTCTGTGTTGAAGCAGCAATTCTCAAGGGTGGGTCATATAGACTACTCCCCTCTTGTAGGGTCTATAGACAGATATAATAATTAATTTCTGCTCATGCTGTATCCCTATATGATGAAGGGTCTAGGAACTTGAGAAGGGGGCCCTGACCATAGAATGGTTGAGAATGGTTGGATTAAAGGATTGCAGTGAGCAGCAAAACCAACAAAGGTGATTATTTTTAGGAGCTGTCAACCAAAACTGACACAATAGGTTTCTTCAGTTTCCAAGTCGGTCTGGCTGGTTTGCTGTGTACGTATGTATGACTCGTACAGGCCGTACCGATATGAATGGGCTGAACATTTCAAAAGTTACTCCTTATTAAGTTTAGAAAAAAATGATTTTCGGTTTTTTAAACACCCTCCCCCATTATTCGGTTTTTAATGGGGGATCGATTTGTAATGTAAGTCTATGCAAAATAGATCACTAGTTTGTGTCCAGCAGCATTCATGCTTGTTTTTTATGAAAATTCAAACTTTTTTTTAATCATCGCCAAACAAAATGTTTGGAAAGTAACTTATTCATTGATCATCCCCTCTTTTCCAATTTCTTAGTTAATCATCCCCAACACAGCATGCAACAAGATGTTGACCCTGTAACAGTTTCTAATGAGTGACCAACCTGACTTGTTCTTTTATAAATCACTTGAAACTCGGGAATGAATCTGTTTTTCACCGATTGTATCAATCAGAGTCAATAACTCTGAGATGAGTTATTAACTCACCTACTTTGTTTTGGACGATTTAAACTCCTCTTCAATGTTGTCAAGACATTTCGGCTGATTGATTTCTACATTCTTTGTATTGATCTCTTCTTCCAGTGGTTCAAAGCAACCAAAAAAATACAATAGAAGAGACTCTCTTTCCTGACAGGTATTACATTTACAACTGAAGAGGGCATTGAAGATCATCATCAGCAGTTCTTTCCCAGAATTAGCCAGACCTCTCTATTGTGGGCGTTGTGGAGCCAGTATTTTCTAAATTTGTCAAGTTCATCTCTCCATTTTTTGTTCTGTCGGCCTCGGTTTCTCATATGATCTCTGGGGATCCATGTCGTGAGTTCTGATGTCCATTGGTTATCTTTCATTCTTGCAACATGGCCTGCCCATCACCATTTGAGTTTTTTAATAGTTTCTATGATGTCTCTGACTCCAATTTTCTTCCTTACATACAGTGTTGTCTTGTGATCTCTCCATGTAAGGTTGAGCATGATTCTCTTATGTGCACGTTGCATGCTTCTCAGTTTGCGAGTCTGTCTCTTGGTTAGGTATGAAGAGTTTAAATTGTCCAAAATAAAGTTGGTAATCAATTTTCAAAACTATAAATGATATTCCTTTGTTTTCCTTTCATCTTTTTGGCTAATACACATGAATTTCTTTTCTGCTCCTACCAAATTCCACAATGAAAATTCAACACATCAAAATTGTAGCTATGATGTGTCTCAACTTGATTCTATCAATCCCTCTATACACCCTATGTAACATTCTACAAGAGCACACACCTGTTGTCAAAAATGAAGACTGTTTTATTGATTATAGAAAATGGCGCCTTCATTCAAAACAGCATTTCTTATCATGAAAATTCTCACCTGAAGAATTTGCTCTTCTTACATGGAGAGATCACAAGACAGTGCAGTAAATAAGAGAAAAAATAGGAGTCAGGGATATTGTAGAACCTGTCAGAAAACTTAAATGGCAATGGGCTGGTCATGTTGCAAGAATGGCAGACAACCAATGGACATCACGACTTACAACGTGGATCCCTAGAGATCATAGGCAAAACTGCAGGCCAGCAAAATATAACAAGGGGAGATGAAATAGATAAGTTAAGAAAGTACTGGCGCTGTGATGCCCGTGAGAGAGAGGTCAGGCGAAACCTGGGGAAAATCCATGCCCAACTATGCATGATAAAAGACTGATGATGATGATGATGATAATGATGACACATGCTTGCCCAAGGGTATCCTCAGTAATGTGGGCTGGCATAACGAGTAGGGGTCGGGGAGAGATATAAGTGCAAGCACTACCCCTCTTATTTTATTTCATGAAATCTCTACAAAATGGTGCTTGATTTTCAGTATTGTTTGACGTGGAGCTTTTTTCCCCCCGGGCAATGCAGGGTATCCAGGCTAGTATTTATACACTCCTGGAAAATAAAAGAAAAAAAATGGTCCACATGGATATGGGTTTGGCCCCATTTTATTTTTTTTACCTAATAGTGTATATATATTTCCAGTAAGAAGTTGCTCTTTGATGAATTCCTGTTTATAAGTTCATCTCCGTTCCTAAAATGGATGGCTCCTTCCTCAAATTCTTGTGTTTTCCCCCCTTTGGCAATCTTTCACGTTTGTATTAACATTTCCTCGTACACGCAAACCAGTTGTAAATACAGACGGAGAGGCAAAACGTTGTTCCTTGTCAGATCACCATGGAAGAAAAAGAAGAGAGAGAATACGAGGGGGATTCAAATCAAATCGCAAATTAGAAGAGCATCGATAATGTCAGCGTTGGCCCTAGGCCAAAGAATAGAAATTGCGGCTTCAGATCTTTTCGTCACAAGTGAAACATCAATGGGTTTGGAATTGGCTTCTGAGAGTCTCGCAAGAAGAGAGCATGTGTATTTGGACATAGAGAGAGAATATATATATACACACACACACACACACACATATATATATATATATTTATATATATATGAGTGGCTACATATGATAAGTGCCCAATGAACAAACGTTGATATTTTCGTTATTTTCAGAGCTACAATGTTCAGTTTTTAGAATTATTTTGAAGCTTGAACAATCTGCATTATGAATCAAAGTGTTCAAGCTTCAAAATAAAAAAAACATCATTGTAACTCTGAAAATAGAAACATCAACTTTAAAAAGTTGAGCACTTATCATACATGGTCACTCATTCATATATATATACATATATAGATCAAAATGACAATTGGTGAGTGAAGAGCAAAAGTTATGAGATAGGTATCATATCTCAAAATTTTTTATGATCATACCTTGGGTATAATTCAATACATTCCAATGGGGACCAGCCATTTTTTCGGAAAAAATATTTACAGCAGTTCACAAAGAAAAATATGCTGCTTACATGTTTGATGCTGAGGAGGAGAATCAACATGTAGACTGAATATTTTTCTCTTTACTTTCCAATTATCATTTTCATCTACATCCTGTCTGGTCACTTCACATCCACAACACAAACCCACACACACCCATATATATATATATATATATATATATATATATATATATATATATATATATATTGTGTTGGGTCTGATTCATTAAAAGATTGATCAATAAATAAGTTACTTCTCTGCTTTTTTTTGGGCATCGATCATTAAAAAATTCTAAATTTTCAAAAAACAAACATGAATGCTACTGGACATAAACTAAGGTACCATATTAGCATCAACTTACTTCACAAATTGAACCTTAACTGGAAAGATATTTAGAGAGAAATTATCAGAAAACAAATAAGGTTTTTTTTTCAGACATAATAGAGAGTGAGAGTTCAAATATCTAACCCTCTGGCTCCATTGGCATGCCCTGTATGTGTGATCCATGCATATATAGCCAGTCAGCCAGACCAACTTGAAAACTGAAGAAACCT
Source organism: Thysanoteuthis rhombus (assembly GCA_963457665.1). Lineage (NCBI taxonomy): Eukaryota > Metazoa > Mollusca > Cephalopoda > Oegopsida > Thysanoteuthidae > Thysanoteuthis > Thysanoteuthis major. The sequence goes on from OY735214.1 coordinate 9,070,385, forward strand.
ACATTGACGATCTTGGTGGATGATTTCTAACATGTTCAAAGTTTTGAGGCAAACAGCTACATTTTCTTTATTCAATTTTGGCGTAGAGATTATCAACTTGCTGAAGAGAGAGGATTCTTCTCAAATTTCAGTGCAAAGTCTTGAGTAGACTTTGTTTTCCGACTGTACGAAGAAGAACAAGAACAATCCTCACCAAAATGTTGGGTGTAAACTGATATGCAGAACCCACATTTCCCTACACTGAATTGAACTTACGACCAACTGATTGTCAGAAGGCTGTCTTACTGACTGAGTTAAATTGACAAGTCTTAGATGCTAACAAAAATTTATATTACATGTGGGCTTATCTTATTCTAATAAATAAATAGAAAAATAAATACATTTTCATAAAAAGTAGTTATAAGTTTTAATTTTACTTATTATGAGGCCTGTCATCAGGTTACAGTGAATAGGGGTGAGGGTTATAAGTAGAAGTGTTCAGTGTTGCTGAAAGAGCGCTAAAATCATTTATAAAAAAAGCCAAAAAACTGCCCCAAATGGCCAAAACTCACCAAAAGGATACTTGAAATGGTTAAAAACATGTCAGAAGATGGCCAAAATGTTCTAGCATCTCATCCTGTTCATTATACATACGATAATAAAAAGATCATCATCAAATAAAAAAGAAGTAGGAATGGAGTTTGACCATGCAGCAGCCAGACTTGTTTTCTACCTTTTCTTTTGGGTGTCAATAATTGAAGAGCTATCAGAATCTTGGGACAGACATGGTCCTGGCTTTCCTTCTGAACAACAAAGAATTTTGAAGGGAGGTAAAAACAACACAAACGAATTATTTGTTTGGACGTAGATAACGCCTCAAGATTTTTGGGCCTGATGCCATATTTAGCCAATCTCTGTGGGTCAGCCTTTGTGTTTTCAAATTTTGGTCCATTTCCAGCGTAATAATTTACCTCTGTCAATGAGGTTGGAAGAGGTATATGTATTCATTCATGTCTGCTGGTCTACACAATATCTCCAAAAGTTCTCAACGAATCTAACTGACACTCAGTAGAGGGGTTGGCCATTGGCTAAAAAAGAATTGATCAAATTTTTGGGCTGATGCAGAAATGTTTACTGTTACCTCCCCTGTGTCGTAGCTATCTATCCACACAATAATGGCAAAAGTTCTCAATGAATCCCAATTAAATCTTCAGGAAGGGTCGAGTATAGGGTATGGAAGAATTGGTTGAATTCTGGCACAGGTCGAGAAATTTTTTTCCCCGGTCTTTTTTTTTTTTTTTCATATGTTTATATGTATATTTATTCGTCTTCTTCCACACAATATCTCCAAAAGTTCTCAATGATTTTCCATGAGATTTTGTGCTTTCTAGTCCTGTTTTCTGATCACAACTACCCACAACCCACTGGTTTAAACATCGTTGCTGGGTTCAAGCTATCATGTTTTCTTACATTTCTAAGTATCTATATATATCTATCCATTCAGATTTCACTCAGTCGTAACAGTTCAGAGTAGGTGCTCGAAATTTTGCACAAACGCTTCCTTCAATGAGTAGGGAAAAAATTTTAATTAAAAAAAAAAATCCCCTCCCTAGATAGGTTTTTAGTGGTAGTGGGGGCAGTTTGCAATGTAAGTTTATCCTAAATTGATCGCTTAGTTTCTGCCTGGCAGCACTCATGCTCGTTTTTGAAAATTCAGACCTTTTTAGTAATCACTGCCGCACCAAATGTGAGTGAAGTAACTTGTTCGTTGATCACCCCTTTTTCCAATTTTTCAGTTGACCACCCTAACAAGACATGCCGCCATAAGATGTTGTTTAGGTGACGGTTTCTATTGACTGACCAATCAGACTTGTCTTCTTTTTTCTTTTTCAATTGGAGCTGCAGATTCTAAATCTACTATACATTATCCTGCTTGCTGGAAATCACGGCATGCTGCCTAAGGACATTGGTCACATAATGGATTCAATTGAGTGACTAACCAGGCTCGTTCTTGTTTGTTTTAATATCATGAACTTATGGTTCTTACTATACTGATAGCGTTTTCATCAAGGTAACTCCATTTCACCTACACCACTGCTTAAATTGCATGGTAAAAGGAAGCATGTGTGGTTGTTTTGTCAACTGTCAGATGAACACAATGACCCTCTGCTCATTTGAGCAGTTTAAGAGAATACATTCAAAGTTTGCAGAAGAGGTACATTTGATTTATTCAGAATTTAAAATGTGGAAAATAAAAAAAGAAAAGAAACAGGTCTGGTTAATCACTCAATAAAAACTGTCACATGACCAATGCTTATTGGCAACATGGTGTGTTGGGGGAGATCAATCAAAAAATGAAGAAAGGGGTGATCAATTGCTAGGCAGGGATCACCGAAAAAAAGTCTGAATTTTGAGAAAAACCAAGGATCAATTTAGCGTAAACCTACATTGCTAATGGAACTAAATTTATTCAAGGAAATATTTTTTCAAAAAAAAGATGTTACTCATAGATAAATTATAGAGTAAATGTCGAAATTTATAGCCCTCTAGCTCCATTGGTGCAGCCTCTATACATGATACATGCACAACCAGCCAGACCGACTTGAAAACTGGAAACACATATGCTGACAGTATGGGTTGATGATTTCTAATTCCCATTTACAACAGTTTTTCAAACAAGCAGTTGGAATCAGGGCCACTTCTCGAGTTTATGCCACCTTGGGCAAGCTAAACTTTGATGCCCTTTAAAGTATAGTACTATTCATTTATATTATACAGTGAGGAAAATATATATATATATATATATATATATATATGATCTGTAGGTACTATACAATTCTGATTAATGCTAAATATGAATGTCTGTCTCTCACATAAATGAATTGCTATAGCCAGCACATGAACCAGAACTTATCAAAAAATGATCTAAAATTAACCAAAAAAGTAAATCTTTCATCTAAAATTACCCCCAAAAGTCAATCTTCCAGCTAGAACTATCTAAAATTATCCTAAAAGAGGAAATCTTTCATCTAAAATCATCATAAAAAAGTGAATCTCCCGTCTAGAATTATCCAAAAAATAGTAAATCTCTCATCTAAAATTATTCAAAAAAAGTAAATCTTTCGTCGAAAATTATCTAAAAAAACACTTGCACAAAATTTGGGCATTGTTAGTCCAAATTGATTAACGAGATCTAAGGAAGCACTTTTTGGAAAACCCACCAAAATCTTTTTTAGGTAGTGCCTTGTGGGGTACTAAAGCAAATTATCAAGGTTGTAGCCCTAAAAATGTGACCAGTAGCACCCAGAGAAAGTGCAGCCCGTTTGGCTGGTTGTTCAGGCCATTTGTGGGGCTAGGGTGATTCGATAATTCAAATCACAATACATCAATTAAATGAGATTATCATCAGCTATGAGAATTCCCTTTGCCAATTGTCACTCTTAGTTTCACTACAATAGAAAGTAATTAACTATCAGATAATACTAAAAAATCTGTCTTGTGATCTCTTCATGTGAGGTTGAGCATGATTCTTTTATGAGCACGTTGCATGGTTCACAGTTTGATGGTCAGTCCCTTGGTTAGGTTCTATGTTTCCACTCCATAGGTGACTATTGGGAGGATGCTTTAGTTGTCTATTCTTATTTTTAGGACAAATGGGATTTTCTTGTTCTTGAAGGTCGAGATTGCTCTGTCTGAAGCTTGCCATCCTAGATACCAAATTAAACAACCTGACACCTAACTCCAACACATAAGATTATCACTACAGAATACCCAAACTTCTTATGAACCCTAACGTACACTCATGAGCCAGAAGATTACAATATACACCAAAAACCCAGAATATTCTTTAAAACAACCCTACCCACCTACACACCCAGGAATGGAAAATAATAATCACATTAAAAGAATAAGATGAATAATTGTGTCATCCACAGACAGCTGTTTCATTGTATTACAACTCCTCAGTGTGGCTATAGACTATCTAGTATCCCTTCCAGTACTGCTAGGGAGGGTCAAAATCTCCACTTCAGACGAAGAGGTAGATGCTCTACCCCTGCCCAACGCAGAACTGGATGGTCAGAAGACCGATTTGAGCGATATATTTATTTATGCATATTTCCCCATCTACCAGAGTGCTCCATTCCAGAGTCGGAAAAGAGAGAGAGAGAGAGAGCAAAAGATAAGTGAGTTATTGAGTTAGCCTGATTGTTAAAAGCGCAGAAAATGGTGTTAGCAAACAGTTTAAATTTTGGCTTTGGTGGTTTATGATCATTTTGCATAAATGCCCTCAGAAGAGGCATGAATCCACTCCTTAGGAGCCGAGCTATGTGTAAAATAGCTGTGCAGGTAGAACCCTTTAGTAATCTAAGAGAAGGCCACATCAGCAAAAAACTTACTGCATACCAATCCCAAAGAGTGGATTCAGTGTGTGTGCTGATGTATTCTATAAAAACAACCAGTGTAGGTGGAAGGTGGACCATTACATATACCTATATACACAGCAAACTTCTATGAGGTCATTAAAAGAAGAAATCAAGTGAAGAATCACATTAGGTTGGCAAGCTTTCAGTGGAGCAAGCTCAAACAAAATACAAGAAAATCCCACTAGTCCTGAAATGAAGGGTATACAACCAATGTATCCTACCAATAGTCACATATGGAGCTGAAACATGGAACTTAACCAAAAGATTGACCCTCAAAATGAAAACCATGCAACGTGCACCTGAAAGAATCATGCTCAACCTCACGTGGAGAGATCATAAGACAGCACAGTATATTGAAGAAAAGACAGGAGTTCAAGACATCATAGAAACTATTAAAAAAACTCAAATGGCAATGGGCTGGACATGTTGCAAGAATGGCAGATAACTGCTGGACATCACGACTGACGACATGATTCCCATGATAGAGAGGTCTGGCAAATCTTGGGGAAGGTCTATATCCAATGACGGATGCTTACAGACTGATGATGATAATGATGATGATGATATACATTATAAGTATTATTAGAGTGAAATGCAAGGGCCAAAATATGTTTTTACACCAAATTCCCATTGTGTTTATTCTTAGTCTATTAGCTCTATGGTAAGAGCATCACAACATTGAAGCGGCCACTCTATCACTGACAGGTTCGATTCCTGCAGCAGCTCCAATTTCTTTAATTGTTTATACCATCTACATTGTATAGGCCAAGTGATACATTAACCTTATATCAACGGTTGATCATTTAAGAAAAGTTTCTATATATTATAATGAATTTTATAATTCATCCTGTCGAATCAAATATATCCATTTCTCAGTACAAACACACACACTCACACATGTATATATATATATATATATGATGAAGTAAGATTCACTACACAAACACATTTATGTTTCTGCCCTGTTTAGGCTTTTCCAGGCATCATGTAGCAAATTTTTTACTCCATTATATTTTAAGCTCTTCTCTACATCATCTTGATGTTTAATGTTGGATACATAGAGCACTTTATGAAATAAACACACCACACATCAGATATAGTATTATATAGTATTATATCATATTGTAATCCTAATTTGTAATATATATATATATATATATACATATATATATATTTGTAAAAAAAAAAAAGAAGTCTTCCCATGCAAAGAGGTATAATGGGCAATTTCTCCATTCATTGCAGCATCTATATTTGAAATTTTCATTGCTTCTGTTGCAAAAAACTTTCAGATGCTGTAAATGCGTTTGCTTATTTTTGTTCTGATATACATATGCACACACACACATACAAACGTATTGCATGTTTCTGTTTTGATTTTCTTGCATTCAGTTATAAAATAAATTAAATCGGGATTTTTTCTTCTTATCTCATCTCAAAATAATTGCATTCCTCCTTGGAATTAAAAACTTCTCTTTTCAACCTGACCGATATTTAACATAAGGCCAATGTTCCCTATCATTCCCAATATCTTAAGTGATGCAAAAATCTTACGTTGTGCAACATTTTTATGCAAACTTGAAATTATTGCAAAATAAATTCGGTACAACTGAGCTCTCAGGGCTTATAAAATTGCGCTGGCAAACTTTAATATTATTCAAGTACGATTCCATTCTATGAAGTACCATTTTTATTTAAGATTCTATTCTATTCTTTGAAATACTGTGTTTGCTGAAACATCAATAAGTATTTCTTTTCATGGAATGCAATGTCTGGATAAATTGATAACAATGACACCAACCAATTGACAGAAAACTATTATTACAAGAATATACCGTCAAAAACGATGGTGTTGTTTATGTATAGATAAGCACTAAAGAGTCTGGAGCTATTTTATTCAGTAATTTATTTCTAATAATTCCAGTATCCTAATTTCAAGACTTTTTTAAAGTCTCAAACTCAACTGAGGCTGTTTTAAAGGGTGATTGAACTTTTCTATTATGTGATCTTCATTGTTATGTCATTTTATATAATTATCATATATATAATGATACTTATCCATTGCAAGATAAAAGCCTTTGTCTGTTGCAAAATGATCCATTACAAGGTAAAGCTCTTATCCTTTGGAAGATAATCATTACAAGATAAAAGCCCTGGTCCATTGGAAGATAATTCATACGAAAATAACAACCCTTGTCCATTGCATCATAGTTCATAACAAGGTGATCCATAGTAAGATAGAAGCCCTGACTCACAGATAGGACTGAGTTGCTCCCAATGACAATAAAACAGGAATTTTATTGAGTGAACCGTAGAACTGCAATGACGGATATTTCCGTCATCTCAGGTGATGGGCTATTGATTAATTCCAGAACCAGTTTTAACAAGACGAACCACGATCACTTTCCAATCGTGTTGGTGAGAGTTGAGTGTAGAGAAAGTAAACAGAAAGGTTGGATTAGTCACTCAATAGAAACCATTACGTAACTAATGTCTTTTGTCATGTCAGGGTAGGGGTGATCAAATAAAAAAATTGGAAAAAAGGCTAATCTATGAATAAGTTGCTTGTCTCGCCTTTTGTTTGGTGGTGATTACTGAGAAATGTCCGTGAACAAACATAAATAGTGCCAGACACAAACCAAAGAACAAATTTAGCATAAAATTGCATTGTAGATCGAACCCTTTTCCTAAAAACATATCCTCCTGTAGAAGTGAAATATATATAGCCAAACCAGGCCCACTTGGAAAACTGAAGAAATCGATGATGACGTTGACAGTTTTGGTTGACGGTTTCTAATTAGAAATGATTATATAATGAAAGGTGTTGTTCATAGCCTCTGACCATTGGTCAGCTTCCAAAAATGAAACAGGAAGAACTATACAGCTGACGCCAGGTTTGTTGGTCAAGGAAATAAACAAATCCTGCTTATTAGATCAAGTTTTATAACCTCCTTACAAAGCTGTCGGAGCAAAAGTATCCGACCGCCTCAGCTAGCCTGGTCTGTCCTGAGAGTCTCTGGGGACTGACTTTGCACCGGCCCCGCTACTCCATCTGGGGAGGTTTTGGTCACGAGTTCGGGGGGTTTCTGCTCACCCCATCCCCATGGAACATTCGCGGAGCAACCCTTTTAGATCCATTGAAATCCTCAAAAGTGTGATCAATAAATAGGTTACTCATCTCGCCTTTTGTTGTATAGTGATCACTGAAATAAGTCTGAATTTTCAAAACACAAACATGAATTCTGCCAGACACAAACTTAGGGATCAATTTAGCGTAAACTTTAATTGCAAATTGAAAAACACTGTTTGGGAAGGGAATTTTAAAAACAATAAAACCCTGTTTTTTCTAGACACGATGAGGATTAAATGCTTGAATTATCAGATCTCTAGCTCCACTGGTGTGGCCTATGTGTGTGAAACATACATGGCCAGCCAGATCAACTTGAAAACTGGAGAAACCTACGTTGCCAGTTACTAAGTTTTCTTAGGTATCAATCAAAGACCACTCCCTCTTTTTGTTGTAATCATTCATGCACGACCACATCGTCGAAGTTATGACCAAATCGCATTGGCTACACCAGTTCTTGTATGACCGAGGTTTATACCTAGATGAGTGTCCATCTGGGAATACCAGATACCATGAGCAGCTGGTGCCCGTGTACAGAGTACTCCCCTGGCGACTCAAATTAATCCTTCTAAGGAGGAGGAGACTAATCTCTGCACTGTGCTCAACAATGCAAGCCAAAAAGACTCACACCCCCTCACTCCCCACCCTTGAACCTGAGAGGCTTGGCTGCGAGCAATAATGGATGAATAAATCCTCATCACGTTCGTCCTACCTGGTCAATGCTGACTATGGCTTCAGTTCTGGATTGTGGTGGGGAAGGGTCGCACACTGTCAGTGTCACTTACTTGTCAGTTGATGGTGATAGTGTTCGACTAGTCATATATTATTAAATGGCAGGAGAAAATTGTTCTGCAGTCATAATAGTTACAATGATGATAATGTTATGCCTGTCATTCATTGTTACCATTAGCTGGAAAACCACCCCATAGGGCAGGTTTCCAGGTAGTTCCTGCAGAAGGACTAAATGGGGACAACCAATATTCAATCCAGAGATGAACACTTTAATTTATTTCTTGTTTGAAATGTTTGAAATGGGTTTTTTTTTTTTTCACATATCGATATTTCATTAAACTTCATCTAAAAAAAAAAGGATCTCTTCCATTGCGGCTGAAGAAAGGGTAATAGGTGTTCATGCCATTGTGATACTACTATTGCTACTGCAGTTTTATTGATCAAATGATGAAAAAGTGCCTTAAACTTTTTAAAAAATTAATTTTATTACAAGAAATGAATCCGGAGATTATCTGTTTTCTAGTACCAAAGAATTATGGACTTTAATTTTCAGCTGGGCAGAAAAAAAAAATCTCTTACTTCCAGATTCAAAGAAATCTTTTGAAATACAATTTGAAACCTCAGTCAGTGACATATTGAAAGCATACACCTGTCTTCTTGGGGTAAAATGCTATGGTTTCAACTACTGTAGGCAGATTTTTATTACGAGATGCTGTGTTGAAGTAATAGTAATGGACTGAAATGGACAAAGAAGAGATTTTTTATGCTTAAAAGTTTGCTTGTTTTTTCTTTATTTTTTTCTCTCACTTGCAAAGATCAGGGGAAGGAATCTGTTTTTGCTTTCCCTCCTCCCGCCTGTGTAGGGTTTTTTTTTCTGGTCCTATTTTTATGTAGGTTGGAGAACCAAGACAACTGACAAATTGTAGGTTTTTTGTCAGAGTCTCCTTCCCTTGGATAGACTGCTTCACACGTCTGAAAGGCTGCATCTACCCTGCTATTTCACCCATAGTTCGGGTGCAAGAAGCAGATTAGTGTCTTTGTCAAGGGCATGTGTGAAGAGATCACAAACTACTTCAGTCAGAATTTGAACTCAATTTGCTGATTCCATTTTCTGTGCAGTTAACAGTTAGGCTAACCCTGCACTCATACCTGTGGCATATACAGTACTGTAATAGCGCTGCCTCATTTGATACTGAATCGTCATAATGCATTTTTTCGATGGAACTCCTTCTTGTTGTTTATGTTGTTAACACAACATTTCAGCCAATCCATTCTACAGCCTTCTCCAGGTGTGCTATCCAAACATGGGGGTAAGCAGAAATTTTTCCAATGGTAGCAACGCTATGATGTTGGTTTTGAATGATATTTTTCTTCTTTCCTTGTTAGGCTTGGATTTCTATACCTTGTCCCAGTTGAGTAGCGGAAGTCACATCGGGTTGAACTCTGTAGTTGACTATACCGAGGGAGAGAGAGAGAGAGAGACTAGTGGACCCTATCTTCTCCAAAAAGAAGTCCTGATTATAGACAGGGATCGCTGTTGGAAACTGAAAAAAATCAAAGATGCAGAACACATCTACATGTCGAGCGAGTGTACATCAAACAATTGCAGAGTTCAACCTGATTTGGCTTCTGCAAAAGTGAGAAGGTATAGGAATCCAAGCCTAATAATGAAAGAAGATGAAGAAGAAAATATCGTCTAAATTCAACGTTATCGTGTTGCTACCATTGGAAAAATTTTGTTTACCACCATCACAATCAGATAGTACACCAGAAAGAGGCTGTGAAATCAATCGGCTGAAACATTGTGTTAACAACTTAGATACTGGTGGAGTTCAATTGTCCAAAAATCTCTTTGAATGTCAATGACCCTTCTGGAAACTGTGGACAGATTCAGTAATGTTTTATATCCGAATTGAAGAATGATAAAAGACAGCATCAAAGAGTGGCTCCTAGATAACTATACTGTATACTGTGGTCAATGTGTATGAGAACAAATATGCGTACACAATAATTCATCATGTAGTGATAGAAATCAACTTTAAAATCAACACCTAGTGATATTTCCCAAGCTCTGGAAAGTAACTACCAGGTAGAATACACGGCACATATCCATCCTATTCTGTTGAGGCTCAACAATGACAACAGATATTCTGAAATGATTGCTGGCTCAATATCTATTTATGCTCTGTTATAATGGCCCTGTATGGCATTGTTTTATTTAGCGCTCTATTTTTCAGGAATGTATCTAAAGCGCTCACACCTTGGTATAGCAGTAGGTCTCATAAGCCTCAACTCTGATGGCTTCCAATAATATATCTATTAAAAAATCTCTGGACTTTTGTGTTTAGCACTAATGGTCTTTTAATAAGGTTGCCTCTGCAGTCACTGCATATAAAAATATCCTCTCTTAAGAAGAATGGCTCTACTAGAAACTATCAACTAAAACTGTAACCAAAACATAGTTTTCTTCAGTTTTTGAGTTGGTTTGGCTGGCTATGGATTCATGATGCACCAATCAAACATGTGGGTTGATAATTTAGACATTTACTCCTTATTATGTCTAGAAAAAAAAAGATGCTTAGAAAATCTCTGCCAAAATAGGTTTTTAGTGGGAAGCAGCTTATAATCTAAGTTTATGCTAAACTGGCACCTTAGTTTGTATCCGGCAGCATTCATGCTTTTTTTTTTTTTTTTTTAATTCAGAATTTTTCGTGATCACTACCCAACAAAAGGCGAGAGATGTAACTTATTCATTGACCACCCCTTTTCCGATTTTTCCAATCGATAACCCCAACACGGCATGCTGCCAAAAGATGTTGGTCACGGGATGGTTTCTATTGAGTGACTAACCAGACCTGTTCTTTGAAAAAGAAAAAAAATCCATGTAAACCAATATGATGTTTTGATTCTTCTGGTAAGAAAGTCCGTACAGTATATGAACAAATAATAGTACAAGAGAGGGTTCATTATTATTTCATCCCTCACAAAACTTCAATGAAATAGAATCTACATCGATGAAATATTAATAGTCAGGTCTTTTTTTTCTATTATACTGAAACAGTGGGCCGATTGCCATGAAGTTGTGTTTAGCAAGCCAGTGTCACATTCCCATTACTATTTCAGTGAAATAGATCCCTGGTGGGTGCCCTTACACCTGTGGCCTTGCGCCAGACAATGCCATGCTCAGAAATTATTGATTGGGCACTTTGCCATGAGAAGAAATTGGAACTGAATAAGCTACAACTCAGAGAAACTTGTCAGTAACATCACTAGACAGGCCTTGACTTGAAACCTACAATGAAAGAGGAAGATGATTAGGCTTTGACCTTGTGTTACATTGGGTAATAGAAATGTAGTTAGACCCTGATCTGGAACCCACAGGGGAAAGAGGAAGAGGGGTGGACCCAGGAACACATGGCACAGGCGACACTGAGGCAGAGAAGCAAAGGAATGGCTACTCCTGGAGGGATCTGCAGGAGACTTCCAAGAGTCAAATGCACAAGCAGAGCATCGTCGATGGATGTTGCTCCTCACGGCACAAAGGCCATGCTTAGCTATTCTTGCTTCTGACTTCTACAAGTGAATCTGATCCTGGCCGGGTGCCTCCCACTTCTTGATCTGTGTAAATATTGATACTTGGGGCACCTCGCCATGAGGTTATGCTAAGCTATTTCCGCTTGATAATGGCAACAGTAGTCCCTGATAGGTGCCTCACTTTTCTTGGCCTTGTACCAGACTTGAGTATGCTTAAGCAATACTAAATCATTAACCATTACCCTATTGAAAGATGCTCTAGATGTCAATATTTACTAAGTATATTTCGGTTTGGTACTCTCTCTCTCATGTATACAAACATTCTCACACTCTCTCGTACAACATTTTTTTCAAAATTACATCATCTAGGAAACTTGAAAAAGCTGAGAACAGTCTCTAATGTTTTTTTGCTTTGAATATCTTTAATGTAAAGAGAGAACAAGGCGGGAAAGCTGTTTTTATTCACAGTAGAATGGAGTAATGAAATTGTTTTTAACTTGGAATCTAATAAAAAATAATTGTAAAAAAAAAATCATTTAAAAGTCAGCATTTCAAAACGAAACGCTACAAATGAATTTCCAAACAAAAAAATTGAAAAGATTTAGCCTGTTGTGTGAGAGAATTAGGGGTAAAATGCATAAATACTCTCTCTTGTATATAGAAATGTTCTCTTTCTCTCTCTAATGGATATGAACTCTCTCATATCTCAGTCACACAATATTTTTTCAAAAACACAAATAATTTGGAAGACTTGAGAAAATGTTTCCTTTATCACGAGTCTATCATGAGCCACTGTACATGAAATATGTGTACAATTTAGCATAATGCTCTCATTGCAAATTAATCTCCCCTGCTAAGTGCTCAATGATGTTGGAATTTAAAGAAAAAAATAGCCTATGTTTGATCTCTAAGTTAAGTCAATATTCATACCGAAATTCTGAACCCTGGGACTTTTCGTCTGACTGTGATACGAGGACAGACTGACACACAAATTAGGGACTTTTGCATAGTGTTTACATAGAGGAAGCGGCTCATTGTGAACACTGCTGGATACAGTCTTTCAGATAGCATCAACCAGCTGGTAGCATTAAAAGGAGAAAAGTCAGAACAATTTATAAAAAAAGTTGGTTAGTGGTTCCCATACCAAAATATCAAAGGGAGATAACGAATAATGCTAATTCAGGCAGCTGCTGCTACTAACATATCAAGGAATAAATGAAAACAGAAAACTTGACCATTTAAAACTGTATTTTATCAAATTCAATCAAAAAAGATATAATTTAGTGTTAGTTTTAGGGTTAGGGGTCAAGGTTAGTTTTAGGGTTGGTGAGGCAAGTAACAAAAAATAATTGAACATTTTTTTTCATAATTATAAATTAAAAAAATATACTTGAGCAACTAACAATAAAAATTCATTGAATAACTCCAAAACCAACTCTAAAATTAAATAATATCCTTTGTAATTAAATTTGATAAAATACAATTTCAAATGGCCAAGTTTTCTGCTTTTATTTGTTCCTAATATGTTAGCAGTGGCAGCATGAGACAGCTTATTTCATACCTCTCAATGATAATTTAGTGTGGACCAGTAACAAACCTTCACCCAATTTATGTTCATTGTAATTAAATCCATTGTTTGAAGCAACTTTACATTAAAATCTTATTGTGATTCTTAATCTATCTTAAACAAAATGTTTGGGACCAATCATTTTCTGGTGGATAAATTTGACAAAACATTGTAACGCTGAAATGATGAAGATGTCGACCGACATTACTTATTGAATATTGATTTGAAACCACCTGAAAATCTTAAACAAAACCTTCAGAAGTCCGTTATCTCTGATATCTCATAAAAATATATTGTAATAAAGTGGGCACAAAGTTGTGGGGGGGTCCAATTCATTACTCATTCGTTGTACAAAACTGATCCCTGATTTTGCATTCCATGGAAATAATTGTTATGGAAATCTTTATTCTAAACTATCATCATCTCTATCGTTTTAATTTCCTTATTTCTTTTACACCTGTCTATTCTCCGACCATCTTTACTGGACCAGGCATGCCATTGTGGGGAAGTTAGACATTAATCATTAATTATCTACTAAAACCATCTGAAGATCACAAACAAAGCCTCTAAAGATCTATTATCTTCCTTATGTCGTATGAATGTTAAGTATTGTCATGAAAAATTGATCCCAAACTACACTTGAGAAATCCTTGACAATAGTAATGGGCAGTTTTCCGAAATTTTTCTGTGTGGGATTTTAAAATATTAAGGGGTTTACTTGGAGTTCATAGGACCTTTCATGCAGAACAGGGTCTGTGTGTCTCCATGTGTGATTCTAAAATATTAAGAAGCTTTTCCAAAAGTCAATAGGAAGAAAGCCAAGAAAAAAAGATTTGAGCTTATTTCTACTGCTTTCACACACAACCATCTCTAGTCTCATAAATGCATTGTTATAATGAGGGCTAAAATAGGAGATCAATTTGCTACTTATTTCTAATGAAAAACTGATCCTCTAAATTGTGTCACGAGAATTTGCTGCATTGTGGAAATCATCTATGGAGCCTATCTTCATCTTTGGAGTCATAACTTTTTATATTTTTCATCTAGGCTATTCTCCAACCGTCTTGAGGTGAATGGACTCTCACAGCATTCTAATGAAAGAAGCAACACAAAAAGATGAGGATAGACACTGAACTCTAATCATTTAATCTCAATTTAGAATCACCTGAAAATCTCCAACAAATGTACCACCTTCTTTATATGTCATATGATGACCTGGCTGCATGTCTTCAGGGCTTGTACATTAAAAGCACAAGGTCCTGCACAATGAAGTTTTATGTTGAACTGCAACATAAAATGTGATGTCATAAATGTATAGTGATCAAGTGGGCAAAAAGTAGGTAATCATTTTACCATTTGATTATCATCCAAAATTGATTCCCTACTTTGTGTCATATCAAAAATGTACTACATTCTTTGAAATTTGGTATTGATGACTCAAAAATATAAAGGAGCTTTTTCAGTAAGCAATACAATAAAAGCAAAGGAATGTCCGTGGATCCATTTCAGTGTATGGATGCAAAGGCAGTCCTAACACTGTACAAGTTTCTAATCAGAATGACTACATAAGTTCAGTGTATCTTCTTTATAAGATGAAATATCAACTAGAGGCTGTTCAAAGGAGGTTTATTAAAACAACTACCAAATATGAAAAATTCAACATACCTTGAAAAGCCACAAGCACTTGAGCTACCAACACTAAGCTATTGTCGTACCAGAGGTGACATAATAGAGATGTTTAAGATAGTATCAGGATTATATAACAGATCAGTTGTGAACTTCACTCGAATATGGAAGGATCAACAGTCCGCTCAAGATCCGGGACACATAATATGGAAACCTTCACAATACTTGCGTAGACTGCAATAAGATGAAACGCTTCATGTGGAGCTCACTGTCGGAACATGTTGTTACAGCAGAGACAATGAACACATTTGAAAAAATGCCTGGATAGAATATAAAGCGGAAATTAAAATAACAGCTGGAATTCACAAACACTGGAAGGAGTTTGAAAACTTGGAATCCAGTGGAGAGAATCCCGCAGGATTCGGACTGGAAATGAGCTTTAATTATACAACATTTAAGCTTATTTAACTGTATTGAGAAAAGGGGGTCAACCAACATATTTCCATGAGATATACATTAAAAGACGAAGAGCCACGTGCGGCTAGCAAGCTATGGTTTGGTCATCGCCATTCTTAAATATTAAGGAGCTTTTTCCGGACACAATGTAAAGAAGAGGACATAAGCTTATCTTTAATGCTTCCACCATCACTAAATTAACGTTCTACCCGTCAACTTGAAACTGTCAACCAAAACTGTCAATGTAGGTCTCTTCAGTTTTTAAGTTGGTTTGGCTGGTTATGCATGTATCATGTATACAGGCAGCACCAATGGTGCTAGAGGACTGAAAATTTTAACATTCACTCCCTATTATATATAAAGATTTTTTGTTTTTAAAAATCACCCCCTGCTGCTAGATACTTTTTTTTATTTTTATCGAGAAATCAAATTTGCTATGTAAACTTATGCTAAATCGATTCCTTGGTTTTTGTCGGGCAGCATTCACACTAGTCTTTTGAAAAATTCCCTTTTTAGAGATCATTCAAGATCAGAAGTGTTCAGTGATCCAACAAGAGGCGAGAGAAATGACTTGTTCATTGATTGCCTCTTTCTCCAATTTTTTAATTGATCACCTCCAAAATGGCATGCTGCCAAAAGCTGTTGATCTTATCATGGTTTCCATTGAGTGACTAACCAGATGAGCCTCGGCTTTCTATCTGAGCCTTCTTCATCTCTTTGATTTATATTTTATTCAAGGGTTTCGTTACAACTGCCTCGGAATGCAACAAAGAGACAGTAAAGAGGACAGGGAAAAACGGGATTCTGAATTAATAAAACTATCAGAGAACCCGTGCAATGGCTTCAACTTTCAGATAGATATCTACCTCATGCGGTTGAATAAAAAACATACAGATTCAGTCTAGCTAACTTGACGGACACAAAGTTAGTATCCACTTTAGCATTATACTTAAATTGAAAATTGAACCCTTTCCTAAAAACTTGAATTCTTTTGGAATTTTCCAAAGTTGATATGCTAAAATTATGCTCCAGGGTCCCCTTAGTAACTGTAGAAAATTCAGTGGTCAAAACTGTTGCCGTTATTTAGTTTTGCGATGTCAAACAGATGGATAGACTTAGTAAAATGAATTATAATTAGATGAGAGACAGAAGCCTTGTTTTGTAAGTAGAGACTATTGTCTCCTCTCATAAAGTTTGGCTTTATGTATGTTAGTATGAAAAGATATCTCAGGGAGCTGTACTACCTGCTTTAGACAGTTCCAGGTTACCCTTTGGCCAGGTGTAGCCCCTGCCAGCCTACAATTGACATTCTAGGGGTTCTGGTCAATCTGTCAGTACTATATGGTGGGGACAGAGCACCAAAACTGATAGCTAAATCCTCCTTGAGTGGAGCAGCAGGCATGTTGCAATTCAGTCCCCAGCAACTCCAAATGCTTGCAGACTATCAGGCCTTTACCCATCATAAACATATCCATAACATCTTATATGTTCCAAGTCTCTGGACCAGGCTGGCTGATATGACTGTATACCATTGCTCAGACAGTTTCACTGGAAAGTAATTCTGGGGTAACAAGAATAAGATGAAGAAAAAGATATTTAATTGGAAACCATCAGTCAAAACTGCCACTCAAACTTTCTTCAGTTTTTAAGGTGGTCCGACTGGCTGGCTGGCAAAATTGATTGCAATCATTGGTATCAAGACAGGGTGTTCTGACACATCTGTGTCCCCAACAGCAACACTTATAGTTTGATCGTCAACCAAAACATAGATTTCTGCAGTTTTTAAGTTGGTCTGGCTGGCTATGTACATATATATGTATGATGCATACAGCCAGCACACATGAAGCCAAAGGGATGAAAGTGTAAACATTTACTCATTAATATGTCTCCCCATTTATACATTTTTTTTCACTTGGGGAGTTCATTTTCCAATCTAAATTTATGATAAATTGATCTCCTAGTTTATGTCTGGCAGCATTCAGGTCTGATTTTTGGAAATCCTTCTTTTTTCCTCGGTGATCATTGTCCAACAAAAGGCTAGAGAAGTAACTTTTTAATTGATCATCCCTTTTTCCAATTTTTTCTTATTGATCAACCCCAACATGGTACGCTGCCAAAAGACAGTAAAGGTTTCTATTGAGTCACTAACCAGACCTATCATTCATGACTTTGTCATAACTGCCTTAAAATGCAACAAAGAAACATGGCAGTGAAGAGAAAAGAAGACTGACTGCTTCAGGGTCAAACTCCACCCTAAATGCAATGATTTCAGCCACTGAACCAAATTTTCAAAAAACAAAAACATTGTTTTCCCGTACTCACCAAGGGGAGTGTGAGTGCTAAATTTCAAGTTTTTTGTATGAACAGTTCGGGCTGAGAAGAAAGAAAAGAGAATTACAGTAGAGATTTTTAAAAATGAAGAAAAGTGATAAATTCTGATTAAAAGATCCTGTTTTGTGACACCAGATAATTCAATTTAGCCTCCATAGCTTTCCTTGTTTTCTCTCTCCCTCTCTTTATTTCCCTCTTTATTTCCCTCTTTCTTTCCTTCTTTTTTGATGGCATTAGTATAGAACCCACCTCCCTCTTTTCCTTTCTCCTCTATCCAGCATCTAAATTTCTTATACTTCTCACTTTCCAGTCTAGACCTGAAGACCGAACGTGTTGCTATAACTGAAAGTCTGAACATGTCATTGTTGTTAGGTCAGGAAAACAAAGTCTACTCAGTAGGAGTTTGACAAACACAAGATTGTGAATTAATGAGATGAAGGAGAGTCGGGTTTTGTAAGTAGACGATTGTTTCCTCATCTTTTTTTTATAGTTGCTTTCACAAGGCTCTAGCCATTGATGGATTTGAGTG
The DNA here is from genome assembly GCA_963457665.1 of Thysanoteuthis rhombus. NCBI lineage: Eukaryota > Metazoa > Mollusca > Cephalopoda > Oegopsida > Thysanoteuthidae > Thysanoteuthis > Thysanoteuthis major. The sequence goes on from OY735214.1 coordinate 9,088,687, forward strand.
CAGAGCATTTTTGTTTTTTTGCAGGTACAAACTTGCCATTTCTAATGCTCAATGAAACTAGAAGGCACTCATATATCTGCAAAGTCCATTATCATTGAGAACTGAATGAAAATCAGTTCATATATAGTTATGATGCTAGGGAGTTAAGGTTAAAAAGATTCCTCGATTTGACCAAAAAATTCAAGCAATTCTTCCTCATTTGCCAAGCTACGGCGACAGTTTCCCAAGTCCTGTTCGAATAACTTCTCTCAGGATTCCATACACTCATCTGTCCCACTTTTCAAGTCCTCTTTTGGTGCTGCTATCAGCTCCCCCCCAATCACTTTCCCTTGCATCCATGGCCTGAAATCTCTTTGGGGGAAGATCTCTAATGTCTTTTTAATCATCTAGGTAAATGTATTCCTTAACGTCTTTTGAGGCTTCATCCTCCATTTTCACAGTGTTTTGTATGGACTTTATTATAGAACATTACTTTTGTCCATATTTAACCCTATTTTTTTGGCTTTCTCTATTTAGATCGTTCGGAATGTTTTGTAGATCATCTATAGTTTCTAATATTAATGCAATATCATCTCAGTACCTCAAATGGTTCAAAATGCATATATATATATATATATATATATATATATATGCGTGTGTGTGTGTGTGTGTGTGTATATAGTCTAGAAAGCTTTACAGCTTTAAACACTGAACATTAAAAAAACCTTTTCAAAAATATCTTTTGTGTCACTTCAGACACCTATTTCCTATTATCTGTCAATACAATTTATGTAATTTTCTCTAGTATTTTTTCCCTTCATTGGCCAGATATATATATATATATATATATATATATATATATATATATATTTTATGAACTTCTGAATGATCCAGCCAACAACTCACATTTGGGCTTCTATCTCCCTCTCTCCATAAAATCAAAGTATGTGCAAAACATAAAAAAACACTGAAGAAAATTACGCAGAAACGTTAACAGATATTGGGAAATAAGTGACTAAAGTGCCACAAAAAAAAAATATATACATATATCTATACATATATTTATGCGGCTTTTATCGGGTCAATAGACAATGGTGCATGCCTATGGAGATCCTGGGAATCCAGCCATCAGAGATCCCTCTTGTGTTTGCTGGTGTAGTTCAGAGCTAAGCGGAGAGCAAAATGTCTGGCATCAGCTTGGGTGCAGGAGCTGCCTGAAGGACATCAACTTAGGTATCTAAAGGGGGCTCCACTCTCTGGTTTGGGATCTGAGTTGTTCTTCTCCTAGACTACACTGCTATTTTACCCATAGCTGGGTGGTGGTGGGGGGGGCGAAGAAGAGATGGATTCATGCCATTCCCAAATGTATTAGTGCAAAATGGACATAACTAAACCTGACCAGAGTTTGAACTTTCGTTGCCAATTCCATCGTCTTTGCTGTCAGCAATTGCACCAATTACACCTTTTTAAAAATATATATATACACGCATATACATAAATGTATGTAGGTATACATATATATATATATATATATATATATATATATATATATATATATGCATGAGTGTGGTATAATATAGATGTATATTCATCTATGTATATCAGTATCGATACACATATATCTACATACATATATATATATATATATGTATATGTGACATAAAAATCAAAGCTTGAGCGGATGTAGTGTTTGATCAACACTGCAGGGGAGCCATGTAAAAATAACTGTTTTGTTTTTAAATCCCCAAAACAGTCACATGATAAAACAACTGATAATCCCTGCAAGAAAAATTCATATATAGTACTAAAATATCTAAATCTGTATAAAACATAAAAACCGTTGCAAAATCTTGCATTAATAGCATCAACAGATATTTGGAGATGACTGAAAAAAATCATAAAAATTTAAAAAAAAATTCTTTTACATCTTTAGTGGTTAAAGCTGGAAAGCTTTCCAGACTCTCTCTCTCTCTCTCATATTTATACAAATATATATATATATATATATATATATATATATATATATATATATATATATATATATATATAATATATATATATATATATATATATATATATATATAAGTGAAATATATACCACAAGTAATGTATATTATCCTGAAAAATCTTTGTGCTTAATACTTAGAGTAGAGACAATGCTGTGTATACATACAACTATAAGGCCCAGTCACTTTGTCTATCTGAGGAGCTGAATAAAGTGAAACGAGAGCATACGATTGCCAAAGACAAAATTTGTATATTTAATTCATATATATATAAATATATATATATATATATATATATATATATATATATATATGGGTGAATTGATAGATGTATCGATGCATTGATAAACTTGTGTGTATATATATTTTTGTGTGAGTCAATGAGTACGTGTTTGTGTATATCAACAGAAAAAAAAGGCTTACTTGAAAAGTCTCTCAATGGCATTTCATCTTTTTGTTTGAAAACAAAATATGCCATTATTGTTTGATTCCAAATAAAGTAAAAATAAATGAAATCTTTAGTTTAGGATTTATTATTGTTTGTTTGTCTTGAGAACTTGAAGCAAAATTGATTTCAATCCTCGATATAAAGTCAGGATGTCCTGACATATCCGTGTCCGCAAAAGCAGTTAGCGCAGCTAATGAAAATGTTAATCTCGATAAACCCTTAGAAATTTAGCGGATACAAAGATGGCCGCCAACTACTAACTTTTAATACATGAATCTAACTTTAGTTTGTTTTTTTTGTTCTAAAACCCTTAAAAACAAACCTTGAGAGCGGAAATCGTAATGTGTTGTAGCTTAGATACTGAGCTTTAAATAAACTATTTGTTGAATGTTTAATCTTATTTGTTTATTTAATTATTTATGTTCACCTTGATCAGTATCCGCTATTGGAATGCTGTATCTTCTGTATGTCTGAGCTACAGCATATCGGAATCCAATTCGCCAGGTCTGTTTTTAAGGGTTTTAGATCAACAAAAAAAAGTACCGAAGCTAAGTTCCTTTATAAAAACTTGCGGGTAGTAGTATATCCGCTTCTGCTAAATTTTTAGTGGTTCATCAGATTCACATTTTCATTGGCTAAGCCCACCATTACCCAAAATGTGTACTTAATACTTACCCGAGATGTGTACTTGAATATTAGAAACTCTCAGTACAAGTTTCTTCAGTTTTTAATCCGGTCTTGCTGGTTATGTATGCATATATGAATGATTCCTATAAGCCGTACAAATGTAGCTAGAGGGCTGAAAATTTCAACATTTACACCTTGTTATGTCTAGAATAAAAACTTCTTTTCTTTTTTTTTCTTTGAAAATTTTTCTCCCTAATAAGTTTTTGGTGGCAGGGTTCAATTAACAATGTAAATTTATGCTGAATTGGTCCCTCACTTTGTGCCCGGAAGCTTTTATGTTTGTTTCCTGAAAGTTCATTCTTTTCTAGTGATCAGTGTACAGCAAAAAGCAAGAGAAGTAGTTTATTCATTGATCCACCTGTTATCCAACTTTTTAATTGATCATCCCACAAAAGATGTTGATAACGAGATGGTTTCTATTGAGTGACTAACCAGACCTGTCCGTTAATTTATTAATCAATTTCTCTCTCTTCCTCTCTCTCTCTTTCACAGTATATATAAAATTTAATTAAAATTATTGCTCTCCTTTTAAAGGACAATTGTGTTTTAATTTTATGATAATAAAAACAATGTAAAAATAACGTAAATGAAATGATGATGATAATAATAATGAATAATAAAGAGAAAAAAATGAAAATGAAATAAGACAAATAATGGAATAATAACGAATAAAGAGTGAAAATAAAAGGATAATAACATAATGAAATACTAAAAATAATAAAATTATTGATAATGAATAATAATAAATTCCAATTATGACATCACTGGCATTCCCCCAGGAAAGCATTTAAATCCTCAAAAGAAGGACAAATCAAGCAAATGATCAATCTAAGATGGCAAGTCTTCGGCAGAGCAAGCTCAACCTTCAAGAACGAGAAAGTCCCAGTAGTCCTAAAAAGAAGAGTATGCAACCAATGCATTTACCTGATAGTCACCTATGGAGCTGACACATGGAACCTAACCAAAAGAACCATGCAACGTGCTCATGAAAGAATCATGTTCAACCTCACATGGAGAGATCACCAGACAGCATGATATATCAAGGAGAAAACAGGAGTCTGAGACATCATAGAATCCATTATAAAACTCAAATGGCAATGGGCTGGTCATGCTGAAAGCATGACAGACAACTGATGGACATAAAAACTCATAGCAGGGATTTCCAGAGATCACATACCTAACAGAGGCCGGCAGAATACGAGATGAAGAGACAAACTAGATAAATTGAGAAAGTATTGGCCCCATGGTATAGAGATCTTGCAAATCCTGGGGAAGGCCTATATCCAATGACAGATGATAATAATTTTGATGATGAAAACATCTAGAAATATCTAGATTCTGGAGAATGTAGATGTTGATAAAGTAAACCTGTCAAAATAATGCCCAAAAAGGGTCAAAAGAGCCTTTTTTTTTTTTTTTTTTAATTTTTTTTAAAATCCCAAACATTTTTAGAAGGGATGTAGAGGAGTATTGATACAAATTTTCAAGTCAGTGGACAAAACAGTATGGCCAGGTGTGCTGGAACACACAGACTCATGCACATATAAAGAGGAACTGACCCCTTTGCCATATTTGGTGGCTACAGTTGTTCAATCAAATGATTATTATTATGATGATGATAATAATGATAATAATAATAATAATAATAATGATAATAATAATAATGATGATGATAATGATAATAATGATAATAATAATGATGATGATAGTATAATGATAATGATGATGATGATAATAATAATGATGATGATGATAATAATAATGATGAAAAATAATAAATCAAATACAATATATCGAAATAATACTGAATATAAAGCAAAACTTTAGAAAAATTAAATAATGATGAAATATCAAAGATAACAAAAAAATATTATTATCAATAATGAATCATAATAAGAAAACATAATAAGGAGAAAGATTGTTTTGATTATTCTTCAGATAAGATTCAATAAATGTATTGAAAAACGTATAATTAATGCACCATTAATGTTTTCAAATTCAAGATATACCGAATATATATATCGGACATTTTTAGTTTTGATTCATTATATTTATTCTATCATATTTGAAAAAATTCTGAACCGCTCTTTTTTCTTTCTTTTAATATATTAACAAAGAAGGCGTCATCGATCATTTATCAAAGACTATAATAATAAGATAACATTAATGTCAATAAGATATAAAGGAGCAACAAGAATATAAGAATGGGAAAAAAAATACTGGTAAAAAAAAATTATAATTGTTAACAATGCTTGATCTAATCAGAAAAAAGATAATATTGCCTCGATGATTTGGTAGTTAGCAAAGGCAAGGATATATCATTATGTAGATTGATGCAGAGATATTGGCATCAGAAACTGTCAACCTAAACTGTCAACATAGGTTTCCTCAGTTTTTGAGTTGGCTGGCTGGTTGTGTATACATGTATTCCATGTACAGTCTGTTCCAATGGAGCTAGAAGGCTGAAAATTTCAATATTTACTTGTTATCATTTAGCTGAGGAAGCTCAACCTATATAAATGAGAACATCCCGTTGATCCTAAAATGAAGGGTCTACAACCAATGCATCCTTCTGATAGTCACCTATGGAGCTGGAACATGGAACCCAGTAAAGAGATTGACCTGACCCTCAAACTGAGAACCATGCAACGTGCACAGGAGAGAATCATGTTCAACATAACATGGAGAAATCATAAGACAGCAAAGTATATAGGAGAAAAAACAGGATTTAGGGATATCATAGAATCCATTAGAAAACTCAAATGGCAATGGGCTGGTCATGTTGCCAGAATGCAGACAACTGATGGACATCACGACTCAAAACATTGATCCCTGGAGATCACATGCACAACCATGGCCGGCAGAATACTAGATAGAGAGACAAACTAGACAAATCCAAAAAGTACTGGCTCTGTGATGCCCTTGATAGAGAGGTGTGGTGAATCCTGGAGAAGGTCTAGGTCGAACGACAGATGTTAAAAGACCTATGATGATGTCAGGAGAAAAAAATCTGAAAATAAAAAAAATGGTTCCCCCCCTGTTTTTTTTTTAGTGACAGGGTTTAATATACAATGTAAATTCAAGCTTGATTGATCCCTCATATTGTGTCCGCGTTCGTTTATTGAAAATTAAGACATTCTATTCACAGTTCATGGCCTAACAAAAGGTGAGGGGAGTAACTTCTTTTCTAACTGATTGTCCCCAACATAGGTGCTGCCAAAAGAGGTTGGTCAGGAGACAGTTTCTATCGAGTGACTCACCAGACCTATCATTCATATTTTTCCAACTCGAAAGCATTTTTTCTAAATCAATTTAATTTTTCTTCAAGGTTATAACTCGTTTTGTTTTGCTATCCCACAATCAGAAGGTAAATATTGCTTTTCCCTTTTCCGCATCTTCATTTCAAACAAATTACATCAATTATTAAAGGTGGAAATTCTCCGACATTTACCGTGGGTGGGTATTATTTGATGTTAGATTTTCCATAAATCTATTAAAGCACTTAATTTGAAAAACATCCACAGCTTTGAATATGTGCTTTATCTCAATTCACCTTGTGCATCTGTAAGCAAGATGTGTTCTTGGGTATCAGAGAACCTTTGGAAGCCTCTCAAGGTGTCTGTAAGTATATGTGCTTTATCTCAATTCACCTTGTGCATCTGTAAGCAAGATGTGTTCTTGGGTATCAGAGAACCTTTGGAAGCCTCTAAAGGTGTTGCACTTGGTGTAAAACTGGTTCGACATCAAAGGAAGTTATTTTTGGATCCAGGAGCGCTCAATGATATTTTTCATATATATGAATGGTTCTCAGTCTGCAGGTCTGTCTCCCAGTAAGGTTCCATGTTTCAGCTCCATAGGTGACTTTCGGGAGGATGCATTGGTTGTACACTCTTTCTTTTAGGATTGTCTTGTTTTGAGGGTTGAGCTTGCTCTGCTAAAGGCTTGCCATTCTTGAATGATTCTTTGCTTGATCACTTCTTCTTCTGAGGGTTTCATGGAGATTTGTTGTCCTACATAGATGTTGTGGTCTACTTTCTCCAGCTTTACGTTTTTGATTTTGATCGCTGTGTGTTTATTTCCAACATGTCTGTTGTACTTGACCTTTGTATTATTTTGAAAATCAAAGAATTATTATGACATTTAATATTATTATGTCAGAAATCATAGCAACAAACAAAAGGTCTTAGTGCAAAGGAAATTACCCCAATCTCATTGAAGTCAGCCATCATCTTGAAATATAGCATCATTGAAATAGTTTTCGTGACTATAATTCTCTATTCAAATTTATACTCTGAAGCTTGCTTTGATTTTAAGTCTTTTTGTAATCTCCATACACAAATAGAATATGCATTGCAATTTCTTGTTTTCAAACACAAAATGTAATTCAATATTATAAACAACAATAAATATTGATGAAAGGTCAGTTCAGTATTGTATTTCTAGAAATCAATGAATTGTTACATTTATAATTTTCTTGTCTTTTCGTGACAGTGATGGAATAGCATTTTAGATTTGGATAGGAGAATTGCATATCATGGAAGTTTGAGATTCAAGCAGTTTATTCAAAGCTTAAATAAATTGGTTTTAGATTTGTTCATTATAAAAGAAATATCTATAATTCTTGCAAAATTGTATTTAACACAATAAATTCATGAGTCAGAGAGTGAAATCAAACAAACAAGGTTTGTAAAGAAAGAAATGTGTTTCGTGTTTGAGGAATTACAGCCACAAACTAAAGTGTTAGAGAGTAAAAAACCTGCTTTAATTTCATTGATACATGCGGCCATCTTGAAAGAGGGCACATTCCAGTAATAAAAGAGCTTGAACAAATTGGTTTTGGTCATTATGAATCAAATGGTCAAACTATTTTCATTGTATTTTTCTTCATTTGTTCATGATATTTCAGCCATGTATCCTTTGGCCTTTATTGACTCTACACTGTGTTATCTATTCTCAGAGTGCATGCTTGATTTGACTAGGCATGCTACATCCAGCTTTTTGTATTTTTGTATATGTACATACATAAGCAACTCTAGCAATGCTCTTCCAACCTTGGAATGAAGCACTCTGGTAGATGGGGAACTGTGCAAAAGTAAATATATCACTTAAATTTGGTCCTACTGACCGTCCAGTTCTGCGTAGGGTAGGGGTAAAATGCGAGCCAGTGGGTCTGAAGTGAAGGTTTTGATCCTACCTTGTGGTACTGGATGTGATATTGGATAGTCTATAGCCACACTGAAGAGATGTAATACAACAAAGCAGCTGTCTATGGATTAAATAATTATTGATTGTGTGTGTGTATATATATATATATATATATATATATATATAATACATATGGTACAGGGCCCGGAGAGGGTAGAAACATGAGCTAGTTTGTGTAGCGGATCCACATTCTACTATTTATCATATATTTATAAATATAAATATATATCAATATATATATATATATATATATATATATATATATATATATACAGAGATATGCTAGAAGTAAATAGGCACCTTTAGTTTTCTATTGAGAACAATCTTTACTTGAAAGCTTCAGAAATGACGGAAAAAATTCAAATTAGCCCAAGAACATCAGAAATGATCTTCATCAACTTGATTATTATGGACAAGCAGCTGGGAGGGGACCCCCTTTAATCATTCCCCTGACATAAATCCCATTGAATACGTTGAGGAACTATTAGATAAGAACTTGGGTAAAGAGTCAAAAAGCCAGCAACACATTCAGATTTGTTGAAGCTCTCACACTAAGCAGGGTCTGAAATACCTCAAACTGCAAGTTCAGAACTTATTGATTGTATGCCAAGATGAGTTGTAGCTCTTAAAATGGCTGAAGGAAAGTCAAACCTTCATTTTGTACTGTAAATGCTCGAATAAAACTAGAGCAGAACTGTTGGTATAAGTTTACTTCTTGTGCGTATATATATATATATATATATATATATATATGCATATATATATATATGCATATATATATATATGCATATATATATATATGCATATATATATATATGCATATATATATATATGCATATATATATATATATATGCATATATATATATATATATATATATGCATATATATATATATGCATATATATATATATATATGCATATATATATATATATATATATATATATATATATATGCATATATATATATATATATATATATATATGCATATATATATATATATGCATATATATATATATATATATGCATATATATATATATATATATATATATATATATATATATATATATGCATATATATATATGTATGCATATATATATATATACATATGTATATATATATATGTATACATATATACATATGTATATATATATATGTATACATATATACATATGTATATATATATATGTATACATATATACATATGTATATATATATATGTATACATATACATATGTATATATATATATGTATACATATATACATATATATACATACATATATATATATACATATACATATATATATATATACATATACATATATATATATATACATATATATATATTTATATATATATATATACATACATATATATATATATATATATACATATATATATATTTATATATATATACATATATATATTTATATATATATACATATATATATATATATATATATATATATATATATATATATATATATATATATATATATATACACATAGATACATATATATATACGTACATATATGTTTCAACTCATAATCGGTAATCTTTGGGAGGCATTGCTTACCATGCAAATTTTTCATTGAGCATTAAAAATAAATTTAAATTCTCCAGAATCAATAGACGAAGAAATGAAATAATCAGAGGTCAGGGGTTATCTCTAGGGAAGGGGAAAAAGAAGAAAAAATCCAAGCCACAGAATTCACATTTCCAAATGTGTTGGTAAAATTCTTCAATTTTAGAATTGTGTTGTTGAAGATTACTTTGAGAAAAAAATTTTTTTTCAAAAGATCAATTTGCAAAGAAATGTTGTAATCAGTGTTTGGGATGTGGGAAGAGGGGAAACAACTAAAAAATACAGGTCTGGTTACTCATTCAATAGAAACCATCACTTAACCAATGCCCTGTTACAGCATGCTGTGTTTGGGGTAATCAATAAAAAGAATTGGAAAAAAGAGTGATCCCTGTGTTGGGCAGTGATCACTGAAGAAAAAGTCTGAATTTTCAAAAAGCAAGCTTAAAGCTATTGAACTCAAACCTTTGACCAATTTAGCCTAGATTCACATTGCAAATTGAATTCCCACTAAAAACCTTTTCTGGGGGAGAATTTGAAAAAAAAATTTTTGCAGGTTTAATGAGGCATTAATGTATGAATTTTCAGCTCTCTAGCTCCATTAGTGTGGCTGGAACCTAACCAAAAGGTTAAGCTACAAACTGAGAATCATGCCCAGCATCACATGGAGTGATCACAAGACAGCAAAGTATATTAGGGAAAAAACAGGAGTCAAAGACATTGTAGAAACCATTAAAAATGGCAATGGAATGGTCATGTTGCAAGAGTAACAGGAGACCACTGGACATCACAACTCCCAACTTGGATCCCCTGAGATCATATGGAAAACTAGGGCCATCAAAATTCAAGATAGTGTGATATTTCGACAAGTTCAGGAATTATTATTATACGCCCGTTATAGAGATGTCTGGTAATTCCTGGGGAAGGTCAACATCCAACGACAAACGCTAAAAGGCTGAGACGAAGATGTACGTGTGATATTTACAAAGATATATACATAGCCTGCCAACCTAACTTTTGACCTGAAGAAATCAATGGTGACAGTTTTGGTTGACTGTTTCTGAAATGAAATTTATATTTCCAAATTTGTTGGTAAAATTCCTCAGTTTTAGAATTCTGGAGTTGAAAATTATTTAAGAAAAATATTTTCAAAGATCAATATTCAGGGAAATGTAGTAATCAGCTTCGAATGGAGGGAGAAGGAAAAAAACTCCAAAATATAGATTTTACATTTTTGAATGTCTTGTTGAAATTCCTCCATTGTAGATTGGAGTTATTGATAGAGGCTAATTTTGTGCGAAACTTTGGTTACAATAGCTCCATTTTTTTTTTTTTCATTTTGCCTTTAAAACACTAATCCCAACTACCCACAACAGACTATTTTAAACACTGTTGCTGGGTTTAAGTTATTCATGTGTTCTGACATTTATATGTTGTGGAAAAGTTGATAACATAGAGAAGGAAAAAAAACTTGAGTCCACTTAGTACAATTCAAATTTGTTTCTTAAAGAATGTCATAGCTTGCATACATTTCACCCATCGTCCCAGGCTTCATTAGAGCTTTGAAATTCAAAGTTACTGGTGAAATTTGTCGGAAGGCCCAGATGGTAGTTGAGACAGAGAAATTGTTGGGCATAATTGGAGCCAAGTGAGGGTTTTTTTTTCATTACAGTATATTAGAAGGAAAGGGTTTATGTATCTGATCTTTGTCCAGTCCCAACCGTTCATGGTAGATACTTAATGAGTGGGGAAAGTGCGTTTTTTGTTTCCTGAAAATTTTCCCCCTACAATCGGTTTTTAATGGAGGGTTCAATTTGTAAGTTTTTGCTGTATTCCTCCTTCATCTTTTAGCCAGCAGACGTTACACTTTTTTGAAACTTCGGATTTTTTTTTTTTCCAACAAAAGGCAAGAGAAGCAAATTATTCATTGATCACCCCATTTTTCAATTTTTTCACCCTCAGTACAGCATGCAGCCAAAGGTTTTTTTTTGTTTTTCTTTTTGAGTGACTAACCAGACCTGTTTATTAGTGATTGTTTCCTTCATTTCTGTCTGAAAATGTGTTCGTTATTTGCGTTTGGGTGGATGGGGGGCGTGATTTTGAGAGAAACTAATTATTCCAATTAGCGACTATCCGCGGACATTTGAGATGAGACATAAGAGCTAATTACAGAACCATAAATGAATGATTAGAACACGAGTTCCAAATTCCTAAATTCCTCTAATATCCATTATTAAGAGGATGAAAACTCCGCAGACTTAAGTTGGCTTTTTCTTCTGGTTTTGGTCTTCAACTCTTCGAGAGAAAATAATAATAAACAAGGCTGGTTGCTTCAGGATCAAAATCCACTCTGGATACAACTATTCCAGCCACCAAACCAAATTTTTTAAAAACAAGAACCGTAAGTTCAATGATGCGTCCACCGTCCCTGATGGTAGTAGGAGGAAGAAAAGCAAGTTGTGTTTGAGTCAACTGAATCTCATACTTGTAAAATATTGCCTTTATCATTTTCACTAAAAATTGTAATTACCATCTTTAGGCTGTTAACTAATTTGGCTTCAATATAAAAGTTCCATTATGACATCATCATCATCAGTCTCTTGATATCTATCGATGGACATAGACCTTCCCTGGAATTTGCCACACCTCTCTATTGTGGGTGTTGCAGAGCTAATGCTTTCTCAACTTGTCTACTTTGTCTCGCCATCTTGCATTCTGCTGGCCACGGTCGTGCATATGATCTCTTGGGATCCAGGTTATGAATCATGATGTCCATCGGTTGTCTGCCATTCTTGCAACATGACCTGCCCATTGCCATTTGGATTTTTTAATGGATTCTTTGATATCATGGACACCTTTTCTCTCCCTAATATATTGTGCTGTCTTGTGATCACTCCATGTGAGATTGAGCATGATTCTCTCATGCGCACATTGCATGGTTCTCTGTTTTAGGGTTAGTCTCTTAGTTAAGTTCCATGTTTCAGCTCCATAGGTGACTATTGGGAGGATGCATTGGTTGTGAACCCTTCTGTTTAGGACTAATGGGATCTTCTTGTTCTTGAATTAATCTGAATGATGTTCTTTTATTGATGTCACTCCTTTTGATGACATCACTTTTCTTCCTACTTATTTCTGTTATTTAACATAATTGAGATCGACCGACTGAAAATTATCTAATTGAGATGTATGCACACATCTAAAAAAATTGTGGTCTCCCAACTCATTGAAGGGAGTGTGTGCGCAAAATTTCAAGTTTCTACAATGGACGGTAAAGGCTGAGAGGAGAAGAGGAAAACGAAGAAGAAAAAAAGTCATCGTAAAAATGTTAGAAAAAAACAAAGATAAAACAACAAACTCTAATTAAAAGAATCTGATTAGCAGCACCAGATAACTCAATCTAGTGTCCATAGCTTTTCCAATTACTCTTTTTTCTTTTTCTTCTCTCCCCCCCCTCTCTCTTTTCCTCTTCCTCCCTTTCATTGATTGATAACGGAGGAAGAGAATCCGTCTCTCTCTCTTTTCCTTTCTCTCACTATCCGTCATTTAAATTTTATAACATTTCTGCCTTAGTCTTAATTTGTCATTTTTATTAGGTTAGAAGAATACAGACAAAAAAGTCAACTCAGTGGGATTTGACAATATTGCCCTTACGCTGGCTATGGCGGAGTTTGCTCTGCACTCCCCCGTCTCCCAGGGGGAAGGGGAAGAGAGAAATAGAGGGAGAGAGAGGGGGATTCATGCTTTTTCCTCCCCAAAGGAATCAGTGGTAACCATGTGGCCATCGTCACCTCCACATTTCGGGGCACATATCTTTTTCTTCCTCAATGAACTACTCCACTGTAACAGTTAATCAACCTGGGTACTAAACAAAATGGTGGAACAGAATATTAAACTTTGAATTTCCAAAAAACAAGTGTGAATGTTCCCAGACACAAACTCATCATCATCATCATCATCATCATCAGTCTCTTGCTTGGGTTTCATGTTTCAGCTCCATATGTGACTATCGGTCGGATGCATTGGTTGTATATCCTTTTTTTCGGAACTAACGGGATTTAGGAGTAAATATTTCAAATCTCCACAGGTCTACCCCAATTGGCACAGCCTGTACACAAGAGACTTATGAACATACATATGTACATGCATAGCCAGGCAAACCAACTAAAAAACTGAAGAAACCAATGCTGACAGTTTTAACAGCAATTCACATTCACTTCTGCCAATGAAGAAGTATTCATTCATTCACTCACATACGTCTGTCCTCCCATCTGTTCACACAATATCTCCAAAAGTTCTCAATTTAAGAAAAGTTGATTGAAGAACGGGTTAAAGGAGAATTTGCTAAATTTGGGTGTAGATCTCGGAATTTCTTTTACAGATACCTATCTGCATTGTGGTCATATACCTGCCCACACAATATCTCAAAAAGTTCTCAATGAATCATACTAATATTTTGTGGAAGGGTGGGTCATTGCATTATTACTAGCTATAAACTGTTTTTTGCTCAGTTCTTACTGACAATGGCGTTACCAGAAGTATGCGCTCTCAGAGTGCTCTTTAATTTCAGAAGTGTATTTGTCATTATCTTTACATAATTTTGCAAATTGGAGTAATTAGTTACTCTCAAATTCACCAACCCCTCTCAGTCCCCCCCCCCAAAGAGAACACATTTTTCAGACCAAGAAATGAGAGACAGAAACATTATTAAATATTAATTCTCCTAATTTATAAGCAAATTTCCTGCTGTGCATTTGGATATAATTACTAGGACAATTATTATGAAAGATGGCTTAAATCTTAAAATATAGATCTTTTCTTGAATATACATAAGCTTGAACTCAACAGAATCATGGCAGATATTTTCATCAAATGCATTAAGACTCTTATATATAGAGAGTTGCCGGTAATGAAAAGGCTCAAATAACTGTTTCAACTCCAAATTTTCAATTTTGCTCATTCACGGTCTATGTCGGCTGTATTGATTTCTTTCAACATAACAATTATGCATTGCCGACAATTGTTTAGCTCAATGGCAAGAGAAATACTACGTTGAAGTGGTTACCCAATTGGTCTCAGGTTTGATTCCTGCAGCAGTCTTATTTTCTTTAATTGTTTATTCTATTTATATTGTCCAGAGAAAAGTGATATATTAACCGTGTAATGACGGGAGATCATCGCAGATAAAAGTTTCAATATAATATAACGCAATATATCATCATAAATATATAACTTCAATTGTTCCACTTTTTTATCAAAATTATTTTTAAATAAAGTAAAATTTTTTTATATCAATTGATATATATATTCATATATATAATAATAGATGTAAAAAATACTACTTATATGAATTAATCTCTATATATAAATATCTATATAAAAAATACTACTTTATTTAAAAATAATTTTGACAAAAAGTGGAACAGTTGAAGTTTTAAGAATTAATTATTTTCATTAAATTCAAGTGCTCAATATATTAATCATATAATATAGAACAAAGTGCTTAAGATTTGGGAGAGAAAACATCCAAATTGCTTAATTTTAAATACTGCATTCTAATGGAAATTTTGAAATTAATTAGATTAAAAACAAAAAAAATAATCCACCATTCTTGATAAATGGTTGAATCAAGACACACATCAATACGTCAGGTGTTTTATCACCCGAATTTCAAGTATGTGTATATATATATATATATATATATATATATATATATATATATATATATAACAAACCTGAAATTCAGGCCATAAATGCACTAGTGATTTTCCTCCATGAAAATCTTGCAATTGCAATGTTACCAACTCTATTTTCAAGTTCACATCTACAGTTGAGCCAGAAAACATCTTAGAAATACTTAGAAACCAAGATTCTCCATATCTATATCTAAAATCTAGAGAATATATCATATTCTATCAATTAATCAAATGTGGCTTATCAGCAAAATTGATTTTATTAAGATATACCTCAATTTATGAAAAACATTACTTATTTCATAACTAGATATTGAATAGAAATAATACTTATTCAATCAAGAATCATCTAAAAAAACAAATTCTGACATTTAGACACAACCAAAAAAATCTGAATTTGGATGTAACTCACTTGATTGAAAAACATTTGAATAGGCAACACTGAGCAGGTTATGTAATGCAGATTTCAGTATGTCAGTAAGTGATGGCTATTGATGTGAGAGATGTTAGAATTCAGGTTGAATTCAAATACATCCAGGTTTTTGGTGGAGTAAGCTCAATCTCCAAGAACAAAAAAATCTCGATAGTTTTGAAAAGATAGGTTTACATCCAATGCATCCTCCCGATTGTCATCTACGGAGCTGAAACATGGAACCCAACCAAATTAAGAACCATACAATATGCACAGGAAAGTACCATGCTCAATATCATGTAAAAAGGCCCCAAGAGAGTACAGTATATTAGGAAAAAAGACAGGAGTTATATCGTAGAATTCATTTGAAAATTCAAATGGCAGTGGGGTAGACATGTTGCAAGGATGGACAACCACTGGACATCATGACTCACAAAGTGAATCACTAGAGATTGTATACAAAATGGTGGCTAGCTGAAAATAAGATGGTGAGACCAACTAGACAGGTTCAGGATATATTTGTGCCTTGATAACTGTAATATGGAGATCTGGTGGATCTCGGGGAATGCCTATATACAATGATGTTATGATGATGAAATATAAATCTTTAAAGGTAAAATGTTTGCCATTTTCTCTTCTCAGGCTATGCATATATGAATGATGTGCACAGTTTGTAATGCAATTTTATGCTAAATCATTTTTTGAAAATTCATGTTTTTTGAGTGATCACTTTTGTCCAACTAAAGACCAGAGAGATAATTTATTCATTCATCACCCCCTTTTCTAATTCTTGTAATTGATCACCCCCAACACAGAACTTTGTTGTGAGACGGTTACTATTGTTTCCAATTCAAGTCAATTAGGATAGAATATTGTGAACGGGAGTTTCTTTTTTAAATGGAAAAACATTCAAAAATCTTATTACTCTAAAATCTCCGGAACAACAAAACGAAGTGATCGTTTTTTTTAGTCTGACTTTCTACCAAAATCGTCTTTACTGCAAAAATATAACATTTCCATGTATTAAGTCAAGAATGGAGCAAATACAATGCAATGATTTTTTTTTTTTCTTTTAATCGTAACTGGTAAATATTTTGTTGCGTCTGAAACTAAATTAGAAACCATCAACCAAATCTGTCAACATAGGTCTTTCCAGTTTTCAAGTTGGTCTGGAAACATTTACTTCTTATTATGTTGAGAAAAACCTGCCTCATGATAAGCTTTTAGTTGGGGTTCTATTGAGTGACTAACCAAGACGGTTTCTATTGAGTAACTAACCAGACCTGTTGCTTTTAGTGTTTTCAATCATGCAGAGATTTCTGCCTAATGGGACAATTATCCATGTCAATAGGAAATTTTTTTTGCAAAAAAAAAAAAATTGCTCTTCAAAACATGTCTGATACGTAAGTGTAAATTGTAACAGTCTGTCCAAGGTATGAGAGAACTGAACAAATATTTCGGTTTCCATAGACAACACAGGGTCCCCAAGAGGTGGTTGGGGGGGGTCTCCAAATCAAAGGCTTGGGCAAACCCTGAACAGTAACAACTCACACACACACACACACATGCATGCCCTTACACAATTGGCGCTCGCTGCTACTTTTCTAGAGAGGGGGAAAGGATATACATTCCCGGGGGGGGGTGCAAAAGTATATATTCGGAATATATCTTAGCAGCAACCCTGTAATTGGCAAAGAATAATGCCATTTTTTTTTCATATGGGTACATTAAGTTTGGGTTAGAATTGTACAATACCACTTTCCTTAATTGACTAAAAGTTTCCAACTTTCAAGCCCCTCCACCTCTAGTGACATGGCCTATACCTACAAATTTTCATGACCATACCCCTGGCAGGATGCAGGTTCACCGAAGGGATTCTTCCATCTGAATCACACATCTTAGGATCAGCTGTTGAGTGCACAGGGAAATTTGACCTAATGAAGAATTTTCCACACACTGCGCTTGTACCGGGAATTGA
This sequence comes from Thysanoteuthis rhombus, assembly GCA_963457665.1. Classification (NCBI taxonomy): domain Eukaryota; kingdom Metazoa; phylum Mollusca; class Cephalopoda; order Oegopsida; family Thysanoteuthidae; genus Thysanoteuthis; species Thysanoteuthis major. The sequence goes on from OY735214.1 coordinate 9,106,675, forward strand.
ACCCAGGGCCTTCTATGTATGAGGCAGACATGCTAACCATTAGATTATCTGAGTGGACAAAAGCATTGTACAGCGTGATTATTCTTCATTGACAATAAAGTTCCGTCTTTCAAACCCTATTGCCCTCGATGAGAAAGCCTGATCCTGGGATTGGGGGCTCACAACCACGGTTGACAGTTTCTAATTAAAGAGAAATTAGTTACGAGGTTCATTTGAGTCTGACAAAAGCCAAGCATTGTTCATTTCCAACAACCTTGATAATTGCCAATTGTAAACAATGCAAGATAACCATTCAGTGACTTAGATAATGGCCTTGAGTTAAATGGTTCGTCTTGTAAAAGATTTCCTGCAATGGAGTCACAAAACGACAAGCCGTCAAAATTAAAGGGTACTTGATTGTCAATTACAGAGTTACAAATTTGAGAAATAGAAGCCCGCAAATTTGAATTGTCATAATCAAGAATAAATTGCAAGTTGTATTGAATAATCAATTGATTGGAGCATTTGTCTGACTTGGATGTTTGATCTTGGAGATTGATTCATCCATATTAATCACCATTTGGTGATTAGTTCTACAGAACTGTGGTTTAGATGATACAGGAATCAAATTAGATCCTTTGGCTGTAGAGATCGTTAGTTGCTATGGTTTGTCCATTATACTTAGAGATTCATAAGTCTTCTTTGAACTTGTACGATCAACGATCAACAATATATGTTATTATGAGGAACGTGTCAGCACTCTTCCCTCTGTCACACTTTCACAAACCTCTCTATTCTTTAGTTAGAAACTATCAAACAAAACTGCCAACATTGGTGTCTGCATTTTTCAAGTTGATTTAGATGGCTGGCCATGTATGGCCATACCAATGAGCCAGAGGGCTGAAAATTAAAAACTTGACTCATTGTAAGGTCTAGAAAAAAAATGTTTATATTTCCAACCTATCCCCACCTTCCCCCGCCACCAAATAAGTTTTTAGCTTATGCTAAATTGGTACCTTAGTGGAAGTATAAGTAGCATTCATGTATGTTTTTTTGAAAATTCAGACGTCTCTTCTAATGATCATTACCCAACAAAAGGCAAGATATAACTTATTCATTGATCAGTTCTTTTATCAATTTTTTTAATTGATCACCCCTGACATGACAATGCTGCCAAAAGACATTGGTCATGTGTTTGTTTCAATTGAGTGACCAACCAGACCTGCTTTTTTTTCTTCCATTTGAAACCAAGCTTTTTTCTCTTGATTGGTAATCAGTCATGTGTGCTTTGTGTCTTTTGATTTCATCAGTTTTGAGCTTTGAAAAAAAAAAATCTAAGCTCAGCAAACGATTGTTGCAGTAACCTTAGCTTTGAGCCCTCACCAGAAGTTAAGACAGAGCTGTCTGAGCCAGCTTTTCAGCTTGAAAGAGAGATCAGCTTGGAATTATCAAAGCTCAATCCTCCAATGATATGTTCAATGAACTTCTGTCTTTGTGTTCAGCAAAAGGATTAAAGAGGATTAACTGAATTTTGACTTGAAAAAGGGGTCTTTGTCTAGACCCATAGCTTTCCTAACAGATATCATGTGTACAAATAAAAATCTATGTAATATTACATAAAAAAAATTCCAAAATTGATGTATTAGTTAAGGGGTAATTTAAAAAGACCCTAACCTATCAATACTTTAAAGACATCATCTTACTGCAAATGAACATAGTCTTTATTCAATATATACAATGCCCCCCAGGGTTACTGGTATGCTTGAATTCTTTGTATAACCTGTACAATATTGAGTACAATACAATGAAGAATACAAGCCTAACAAAGAAAGAGGGAAAAATTGACATTACCTGAATCCTACATTGTAAGGTAGTTACCATTGGAAAATTTTATTTACCGCCATCACATTTGGATATTATACCCGAAGAAGGCTGTAGAATGGATAAGTCGAAATATTTTATTTATAACACAGACAAGAAGAAGTTCAATAGTCACCTAAATTTTTTGAGTGTACGATATCTCCAGAGATGAATGGAAATCTGCCAAATTTTCATCATCAGAATACTTTAATGGGTCTTTAACGGAATGTCAAAAATTTTCGGTTAACAAAAAAATCATTATATTTTAATTTACATGTCATAATTTCTAGGAAAAAATTGAAAATATGACCTGCGCAATAATATTGGCACCCTTCCTTTATATTTGGCTGCACACCTCCTTTGGCAGTTATGACAGACTCCAAACATTTTTATAAGCTTCTGGCACTTGTCAGCTGGTAGTTTCTCCCACTTTTTCTTTTTAAATTGTAGAAGTTCTTGAATGTTTGTAGCATTCCTACAGTTTATGGTAAGCATTGAAATATGAATCCAGACTCGGACTGGGATAAGGACTCATTGCTGTCAGTTTGAAAAAATTGTTCTGTAATCAACAATTCTTGTGTGCTTTGGGTTTTTATCATACTGAAGTACTCATAATCTTTGGGCCAAACCTAGTTTTCTTATTCTTGGTAACACACTTTGCACTAAAATCCCCAAGTAATTCTTTGATCTCTTGATACTTTTGATACGGGTCAGATGTCCCGTACCAGAGGCAGCAAATCAGCCCCATAACATTATGGATTCTCCACCATACTTTGGTTAAAGTGTTATTTTCCTTATAGGCTTTATTTTGTCATCAATAAACAAATTGCTGGTGTGTATTATCAAAAAGTTCTGTTTTGGTAGCATCTGTTCACAAAATATTTATCCAAGTATTTATCTTGGTTCTTTCCAACAAGATTAGTCATTTCATTTTATGGTTTTTTTTTCCAGTTATGAGGTCCTTCTTGCCTCTCACTTAAAATATAAAACAATGAAAAGAAAACTTTATTTCAGATTTTTGACTCTTAATGTCATACACCACTGGAAACTGATGCAAGCAGCTCCTGAGATTTTCTGAGATGGAAACCATGTTTGTTACACTAATCAAGTCAAAAAACCCCCAAAAAACTTCAAACAAAGTTCAAAGGGAGGTAGCAGTGGTTATCACCTTTTTTATTGACGTGTAATTTTTCCTTATACGAAACTAAGAATTAAATTCATCAGGTATAGTATGGTCAGACTATTTCCTTGTCTTAGTGCAATTTTTCACAATGTTTCGGCTGTGTAATTTCTGGTCTTCATCAGATTCTATTGTTATTGGTTCTAGAGAGTGGAATCACTACTCTGAGCGCATGCTCAATTTGGCTGGACATGTCATATATGTTTTTTAGTATACTTTTTTCCCTGGGTTGTACTGTTAGGATATCTCTGAGTTCTCTCCCTTGGATAGGATAAACTATTAGTACTACTACTTTCACCACAACTACATAGGCAATAAATATGTTTCATTCTGCTCTCTGAAGAATATGAATATTTTTAAAAAAAGGCTCCGATATTAGATTCGAAATTCATTGATTCTATTTTTAGAAAAAGCCTCATCTTTTTTTTTTTTGGCTTCAAATCTTCAGATGTGCAATCAATGATTGTCAGGGTGTGCAAAACTCTTTTAGTTCGATGATTTCTGTAAAACAGTTTCTGAAAGAAAAATCAAGCACCTTAAAAGATAGGATCAGGTATTATTATGTTGTTGTATCAATTCATTTGAACTAATATCCTTATTTCAACTGCTTTTAAAAAAATTATTTTATTCCATAGCTCCATTGAATGAAATAATGAATTACTGGTAACAGACAGAGCCAAATCTGGCAAACAACTACATTTTGGCAAATGGCCACATTTTGGGAATACTCAAGCTGAAATTCATTCTCGCAGGAAAGCCAGTTCAGTTAGAAGGAGTGGATTGGGTTTGCGTCATTGAAAATAGAGCCAGGAAAATGTGACTGGTGGGTAATTTGTTTGACCGGGAAAATGTGACTGGGATGTGTTGTTGTTGGGTAACTTGCTTGACAGGGAAAATGCAACTGGTAATTGTTATCAGCCGGTAAATTGTCAATAGGAATATGTCATCGGACGATAAATTGTCAATAGTGGAATGTCTTGGAACCTTACTTCATAATTGTACTGCAAAAATAACATTAGCAATGAGAGAAAGGGAAATTCACATCAGAGGTTTCGTATGACAAATCAAAAGTAAGGGTCCATTATAGCTGAATAGTTAATACCCACCACCTCTAAAATCTAAAAGAAAAATTCTTTTCTAAGACGAATTTCCGACAGGTTCAAAGGTCAAATAGAATGGAAGCACATGAAATTGAAAGGAAAATAAAACAAACTTCTCTTGTCAGAATTTGAACTCAGTCTGCCGATTATGTTTTCTGTGTCTTTAGCCATTGATGAATTTGAATAAATAGATGAAACTTTGAGTAGAACCTTTCGAATAAGTGAGGAAAAAAAGATTTAAAAAAACCATTGGTGCCCGTACATGCATGTAGGTTCAAATGAATGGTACAAAATACATCCCCCCCGGATGATTGAAGTTTCACAAGTCTACCTCCAATAGTTTTTGAAGAAATCCTTGATGAAAGAAACATCTAAATAAACTTTTAGACAGCTTTTTTTCAGAGAGGAAGAATGCAGGCCCTCCCGAGATCTACCAAATTTCTTTTGCATAATTTGACCTACAAATGTGTTCTGTAGGTGAGTTGAAGCCTGCTGATTTCAAATATGCTTTTGTTTTTACACTATGAGGTGTAGTTCTTGAATTGAAGGAGTAAAAATATACATACTTTATTACTTTATAATATGGATATAATATATATTAAAGACCATGAAACAAAATTCTCAACATAGGTTTCTCCAATTTTCAAATGAGTCTGGCTAGATATGTATGTACTTATAATTTGTGCATACCAGCCATATGAATGGAGCTATCGATTTATTAAATAAAAATGCCTCTATGGGGATTTCCTTAAACAATTTACATTAGAAATACTTATTCGACATAGAAATTATACATTCATTCAAGTTATAAAAATGTATGAAGCTTGATAAATAAATTTTTCAAACTCATCAGTACAGAGGAACATTTACCAGGCACATTTATCTATTCATTTTTCTTAAATTCTTCTTGATATTTCTGCTGATAAATTCCAAAATTGCCCCATCAAGTTATTTGCTATCCCATAAGATATAATTCATCCAAGTTTTTCTTAGACTTATTTATACTTGTACCATTTTTTTTACATAATATGGTAAACCATTCCAGTATTTCAAGATTCTTTGGTGGAAAAATCAATTTGATTTTGCAACTTGGTTCTGGTAATAGACCTAACTAGTAAATTTCCCGTCCTTTCTGACGTATTAAACATAGAATTCCATAATTTGTAAAACCGTTTATTATCCTGAAAGTTTCAATCAAGTCTCGTCTTGCCCTCCTTTCGAACAATGTAATCATGCCTAACTTTTCTAGTCTATCCTTAGAACTTGAATCACTCATGTCACTTATCATTTTGATCAATTTTCTCTGTACTGTCACCAATTTCAAAATTAATTTCCAGTTGCCATGTCTAGCATATTGGGTCCAAGCCTGTACACAATACCCCAAATGTGGTCGTATCATTGCTCTGTGAATCTTTATTATAATGTATGGATCTCTTCATATAATATTTCTGCAAAGTCAACCAATTTTGGAGATAGCTTTACTTATGACTGGAGAGATATGTTTTTTACAATTTAGTTGATCAGTAAATCCTATACACATCTCTCTTTATGTAATGGTTGATTTCCCAATTTGTATTTGTAACTTGAATTTTTTTATTTTTAGCTATTTCATATATATATATATATATATATATATATATATGGCTGCAAATTAAAACATTTAGTCCCTTTTTATGTTTAGAAAAAAAATTCTTTAATACCCCCAACAGGTTTCTGGTGGAGTGATGAATTTGTATTGTATGTTTATGCTAAATTAGTACCTCGGTTTGTGTCCAGCAAATGCTTGTTTTTTTAAAAATTCAGACTTTTTTGGTGGTCACTGTCCAACAAAAGGTGAGAGAAGAAACTTACTCATTGATCACTTCTTTTCCTTATTTTTTGATTGATTACCCCCAACACAGTCTGCTGCTAAAAGGCGTCAGTCATGTGATGGTTTCAGTTGAGTTACCAACCAAACATATATATATACACTAGGCAACAGATTTGAAAGTCTATGTCTCTCAATGTGGGTCGGGGATGTGTTTCCAGGCATTGCAACCATGAAAATTTACTTGAGTACGCCGCTAAACACTGATTAGAAATTTTCTTTTTTCTTTTTTTGGTCTCTGTGGTCATTTTGAACCAACAATGCCCAAATCTCACACTGGTAATTTTTAGATAATTTTAGATAAAAGATCTGTTTTTAAAGATAATTAGTTTTGGTACACGCACAAGCTTTGGTGATTCACTTATGAGAGGTACAGATATATATATATATATATATATATATATATATATATATATATATATATATTGCATAATTACAGATGAATACCATACATCTGTAATTTATATGGACAAATAATTGGTAGCAACAAGATTTATTGGACAGAATCTGAATGATTCACTTTGATTGTAAATTCATAATCCATATCCACTGTTTTCCGGAGATTCAATAATATGAATTCCTGGAACTTCTATATACAGTTCTGTTTAGTCTTTAAATAGGAAATATCACATAACCAACATCTTTTGGGGATGATCAATTAAAAAATTGGATAGGAGGGCTGATCAAAAAAATAGTTACCTGTCTTGACTTTTGTTGGACAGCAGTCACTAAAAAAGTCTAAATTTTCAAAAGCATTCAAGCATGAATGCTGGCAAAAAAAAACAAGGGGTCAATTTAGCTTGAACTTAGATAGCAAATTGAACCCCCCCCCCCCAGATATGTATTTTGGGGTTGAAATGATAAAAAAAATTTGTTTTTTTTAAAGCATGATCAGGTGGAAAGGATTAAATTTTTAGCCATCAAGTTCCATTGGAGTGGCCTTTGCAGAAAATGATATATCCATAACCAGCCAGTCAGTCAGCCACAATCACTTAAAAACTGAAGAAACCTATGTTGACGGTTTTTGGTTGATGGTTTTGAATTAGAGAGAAATTAGTTATTTTCAGCCTCTATCTCCACTGGTATGGCATACATATGTGATACGTACATACTTAGCCAACCAACCAGCCAGACCAACTTGAAAACTGAAGAGACCTCTGTGGACACTTTAGGTGATAGTTTTGATTGATGGTTATCTCTCTCTCTCTCTCTCTCTCTCTCTCTCTCTATATATATATATATATATATATATATATATATATATATATATATATATATAGCTCTTACAATTGAGCAAAACAGCCGGCAGTGATGCAAAGGCCCAATAACTGTTTCAACTACTAACTCTCATTTTGCTTATTCATGGTCCATATCTGCTCTCTTTGTTTCTTTCAACTCAACAGTCATGATATTGAGAAATGGATACATACTCCAATAGAATGATTATTACCTGCTTTACATTATTTCAAAATAATCCCCTACAACTATCACAGTGAATGTATTGATTGGCCTAGACAGCATAAAAATAGAATGAACAATCTAAGAAAATAGGGCTGCTGTAGGAATTGAACCTGCAACTGATTGGGCAGCCACTTCAACATAACGTTGCTCTTACCATTGAGCTGAACAGCTGCCAGTAATGTAAAGGCCAGAATAACAGTTTGAACAATAAATTCCCATTTTGCTTATTCACAGTCTATATCTGCTCTATTTGTTTCTTTCAACATGACAATCATGTTATTAACGCAATTTATAATCATTCTGTCGGATCATAAATCTATTTCTTCATACTTTTTTTTCGATAATTCTAGATAAAAGATCTATTTTTCAAGATAGTCAGTTTTTGTACACAAACGGGCTACAGTGATCCATTTATGTGAAGTATGGATACATTATTATAGTTTGTAACATGATTTATTCAAGAGAAATTGCAATTCTTCCATTTCTGTAAGATAATATCTTTAGCATCATCTTTGTAAGAAAATCGACAATATAAATATATGTAATCAAATGTTTGCATTCACAAGAAGGATCGTTACAAATCTGCAATTCATGTGAAATAGCGTCCATGTTTTTTGGGGAGTGGGGGGGGGTTGGTAGGATGTCAGATATTCTGATTGAAAAGATTTTTTTTTATCTCGAGGTCCGTAGAAGAGATTTGAATGAAAGTTAGAAACCATCAACCAAAACTGTCCCATAAACTGTTATTGGAGGTTTCTTCAGTTTTCAAGATGTTCTGGCTGGCTGTAGCACATGTACTTGACTGTACCGATAAAGCTAGAGAGCTGAGAATTCAAACATTTAATCTTTATTATGTTGAGAAAAAAAAATTTTTTTTCTGAATTCTCCCCTTAAATAGGTTTTCGAGGGGGTGTTCAATCTGCAATGTGTGTTTGTGCTAAACTGATTCCTTACTTTGCGTCCAGCAGCATTTACGCTTGGTTTTTGAAAATTCATATTGCTTCTGTAGTGATCATTACCCAACAAAAGGCAAGAGAAATAAATTATTTATTGATCGGTTCTGTTTCCAATTTTTTGATTAATCACCCCCAACATGGCTTGCCACCAAAAGACATTGGTCAAGAGATGGTTTCTATTGAGTGACTTACCAGACCTGTTTAGCTTTCTGTTATTTTTCTTTCTAGGTTCACAGATAGAAAGACTTTAAACAACGGTTTACCATTTTCGATGACACCTTCCCACCTTTTTTTCAACAGGGAATATCAAGAGGCAAAAAACCCTCATTTCCCTAAATTCCTCTCATTTATCACCTGGTTGTCACGAGTAAACAAAGAAGGTAAAAAATCTCATCTCATAAATATTTCAATGCTAGTATAGTGACAGTCAACAGCCAGGATTACAGTTGTCCCTTGACATTTGCAGAGGTTAGATGTGCCAGGAAGGTGTAAATGCAGGGCCAGATTTATAGAGGGGCAAGAGGGGCAATACCCCCGCCCAAAACTCCATACAAAAACATGATAGATGAAAAATTACTCTCTTTCATAAGAAATAAATCAATGATTGCTGCTTGGAACTCATTTTGAAATTCATTTCATTATAACGCCTTCAATTGTTTTAAATCAATAAAATTACTGCTTGTAATTCGGGTCTGCAGTAATCGGTATACGGGTTACGAAAATATATCTGTCTTACTTAAAAAATAAACATCAACTTGGAGTTCTGTTTCCATGTATTTACATGTATTTACTTCAGATATAAGATTCATTTAACCTTTCTATGTATGTATAACTTGTCAGTACCAATTAAATGCAATAAACGGGCTTTGATGTGTAAATTTGGTGATTTGTCATGTATTTTAATTTCTGTGTATTAAGGGGCCCACCGAACCTGGAGTGCCCCAGGCCCTCAAAGGTCTAAATGTTGCCCTGCACAAATGCACTAAATCTGTGAATAATTTTGCAGACACCCCAAACCCTTCTGATCCCCCTAAAACATAAATCTTGTATCTAAACACTTGACCATTCTGAGATTGAATATCTAAAAATGAATCAACAAATAAATGAATGCAGTAAAAAAGATATAAAACTAATTAATGAAAACCATAAATTTCATAAGACTATAGTACAGTGAATTGAGAGAGAAAAAATAATCTAGGTCCAAAATAGCGTTTGATTAACTGATTCGCAAGTGTAAACAAGTGTAAGTTTTTAATCTCATTTTATATTATCTACATAAGATGAATATCCTGACGAGTCTCATAATGAGCAAAACATAGAAATAAAATATTGTTTTTCTTAAACTGCCTTCCAATATTGTCATTTTCCTCACATTATCTACATAGATAATCTTCAGTTGATAATTTTCTAAAATCTTTCTAATTAATAATGCAAAGATTATTATGATGAATCATTAGATTTCAAAAGTCAGTGGTAGTTGTTATATCATAAATATATATGAATTTTGGTTTCTTGAACCCTTTACATTTTGTCTGAATTTCTTAGATGAGGGGTTTTCATTATGCATGAGTGTTTTTGGCTGCTGACCATTGTACATTCAACATTTTTATAGAGGTTCAAAAGGCCTTCTGAGTGATGACAGGTTTGGACACCAACATATCTATGACCTAAAAATCGGTCAACAAGATTGTTCTGATGTAACAATTGCTTCCATCCAAAATTAGACAGCTAAGTAGGAACATTCCATCCTCAGGCCTCAATGATGACAACTTCCTGTCTCAGCTTTCTGGAACATCGCTACTTACAACATCTTCCTGAAGAGGGCCATTGGGTACAATGGCTGAAACGTTGTTTTCAGAAGATGAGTACAACTGACTGAAAACAGCTATGCATAAATTTCCTGTTTTGTTTAAACTGTACAGCGTATTTTTAATTTTCTTTTCTGTGATATGCTGTAACACTCCCCGAAATATTCCCTATTAAATCTGAAGACTGAATCACGTATGGAAAACCTGTGAATGGTAAGGGATAATTGGATTTAGGTATTGAATGGTATTTCTGCCAAGGAACATAGTGTCGTACCTGTGTGCTCTGTCAAGGATCAAAGTGTTGTGCCCCCAAAATTCTACCTCGGATTAGATTGTAGCATCTGTGCATTGGAAAGTGCTACACAGGGATATATTTATATTAATCAATCCCTGTTTAAACATTTAGATATATTTGAATTTAAATAAGATGATTCTTTCAGAAAAGAAACAACTAAATCTGTATCAGTGGAAGAGTCCATTCTTTCAAATGGTGGATAATATTTATTTTTTATTTCATAATTTTAATTTCAGTAAAAAAACAATGCACAAAATTTCAGCCCAAACATTTGGTTGGCACATTCGGTCAGAATTCTTTTAATCTGTCTTGGACCTTTCCATTTGACTCATAGTCCTTTTATTTGATGCCGAGGATTTTACATATCAAATTTCTTCTCATAGGTAGTTTTAAGTCGCCAAAATTAGAGCATCATGGATATCAGGTTCAAATTATTGATCTTGTATCAAAATGACTCAAGAATTATAGAACCTCAATGAATATGATTGAAGAGTTATTGAACCCTAATCAAAACAGATAGAATTATAGGATATCAATCAAAATGATAATAGAATATCTGTACCTCGCATGAATGAATCACAGTAGCCCACACATGTACCAGGATTAATTATCTTAAAAGATTAATCCTGTATTAAAAATTATTTTAAAAAATACCAACACCAGATTTGGGTATTGTTAGTCCCTAACAACCATAGAGACCTAATAAAGTACTCTTTTTAAAAAAACAAACAAAGAAAAAAAGGTTTCTTGAGCATGCCTAGTGGTGTACTCATTTAAATTTTCAAGGTTGTAGACCTGAAAATGTGACCAGGAGTGCGTGGAGACACCCACAGTCAAACAGACAAGAGAAGAATCTGTAGCCCGCTTGGCTGGTTGGTTGAGAGGGCAATTTGTGGGGCTACAGCAATTTGATTGTAGAGTGCCAATATAAGTGATTTTAGAAATAAAGAACCCCCCAAGAAATAAATGTCAATGCTGCTGTAGCCCTCCAATCCCGTTGAATTCACAGTGTAATCTTTGTTTCATGCACGTCGATAAAATGATGAGTACAGGTTTTGATGTTTTAGTCAAAGTATTGTTTCAAGAATTAGTGAAACTAAGTAAACAGAAAACAAAGAAAAAAAAATTAAATCATAATAAGACCTTGAACTGAGAGGTTTCGAACAGTACGGAAAATCTTGTAACGAACTAACCGCACTGATCGAGGTATACCTGTATTTTCTTTCTGAGCAAATGATATGGTGGATGAATCTGTGACATGAACGAAAACTGACGCCAGGATGTCTGAGGCTTTGGCACATTCTTGGAACCGTGAGATCAAACGGAATCGCGGAGGCTTAAACTGACCGTTCCCTCAGTAGGAATCCAAAGATTTCTTGGAATCTTCCAAGTCTCCTGTGTTCTTTCTCGCTTCACCCTTAGTGACTCGCTCTTACATCATATCTGGGAATGGTTTTGAAATCTCTTTGATCGAATGGAACATGACTTATTCAGACAGACAAGCAAAATCTAAGTGGTTAGTTATAATTTAGTTATACTTTTATCTAGACCAGCTTTCTTTGAGTGAAGACTGAATTTGCAGCAACAAATACGTAATTGTTGTCACTTATAGTCTTGGCCAAACACTTTGATTTAAAATAGATGGGATGAAAGAGGAAATAAATCATTCAGAATATTTACATACATATATATATATATATATATATATATATATTTATGGATGTGCAGAGCCAGCCCAGTTCATAAGCAAACTAAGTGGCTGCTTAGAGACTCCTGCTCACTGGGGAACCCTGTTGAGTGTAATGGGGCCCCTGAGAGGTTTAAATCAAATTCTGTTCAGAACTCCATAAAGGCTTAGGCCTGCCCTATGAATGTATGTTACATCATCTTGTGATAATCCACCAAAAGTCAGCCTATCTGTATGAGAGAGCCTGCTGCAAAACTAACTCAACATAACCCCATGAAATTTTCTGTATTCATTGATGTGATCCCTGGGTAGATTTTTAGCAGTTTACATTTTGAAAATCACCACCCCCCTGCAGCAAAATGTTTTTCATGCATCTTGACTTACGTGCTGATTCATCCAAAAATGATCTCTTTAATGACATTACTGTTATGTGATAGAAGAACATTTGGTTTAAAAAAAAAAAAAATTAATTCTTGAAAAAAGAATATGACATACAGATGTGCATGTTCTTTGAGAAGACAGTTTTTAACATATCTTGGAAAGAAGTGTTTATTTGTTATAAAAGATGCAAAGGCCACAATTCTAAGCAGCATTTAAAAATATCTAGAATTAAGGTGAAGAAAAAGATTCATCAAAATTGATAAGTTACAATATTTCATCTAATAATAGAAAATCATATTGATGATAAAGTGCACTGTATGTACACAGCTTTAAAAGTGCGAATAAAATTGAATTAATAAATAGCAGAAATTATTTTCAAGGAAATCTACGATGCAGTCCCTAACCCTATTTCATGCAGCAATATCTTGAATAGTGCGGTCTCGATTAGTGTGGGATTTGATGTAGAATGGTTAAAGTATTGCTGTACAAACAGATTTAATTAGGAATAAACAGAAATGAAAACACATGGAATCATAATAAGAGCTCAAACAGAGTGGTTTTGAACATTACAGAAAATTTTGGAATGAATTAAACACAGTAACAAGAAAGAAACTAAAAACAAAACCCTACAACCAAGGGACCTCTATTCCCAGTTTTCTACCTCGTGGACATGGTATGCAAACCCTCGGTTTGGAGAGCTGGGTTGGCTGTGCATATGCTGCGCCACACCTTAAAGCTCCAATGCGCAGACCTTAGGGCTATCAGTGTAAAGGCCCCATCGGCATAGCACCTGTAAAGATGTGGAAATACCTCCTGGATCTTTGTTAGTGGAGCCAAGCCATCATCGGGATATGAGTGTGAGTCAATAATTATCCACAATTTTGATATAATTCTCTATGATGTGACCATTCTGGGTTCTCCTCATAAGCATGGGATTGTGATGAGTCTTGTCATGGCTACAGTGAACATTCGTCATGGAATAGTCAGTTACCTTTGTGCTACCATAGAGTAAACATGGCCTCTCCACTTTCAGTTTGCATGGAGAAAGATCAACAAGCAGTGGTGTGCCACGGGCTGAAATCCATCGAAAGCTATCAGCACAATAAGTGAACAGTGCTTTACCACGATAGAGTGCGTATGAATGGATTGCAAAGTTCTAAAATGGGTCTGCGATTCAAAGCAAAGGCCGGCATCTATTGTCCAAAGGTACTTTGCTTTTGCCTGACAATGTGCGTTCACAGACTACCGGTTCAAATGTTTCAGGAACTGGGATGTAAGTTATTGAAACATCCTCCTGATAGTCATGACCTTGCTCCTTCAGATTACCATCTATTTTGTCCTCTCAAATATGCCTTAAGATGTCATCGGTTTGCCATGAACCGAGATATGAAAGACGCAGTACATACATGGTGAAGGGGCCAAGCAAAAGCATTTTTCCTGATGGGCATACCCAAACTTGTATAATGGTTGACAAAGTGCATCACAAAGCAAGGGGACTATATTGAAAAATAATCTATTTGTGAGTACTGCACTGTTGTTCAAATAAACCATTATACCAAGAGTGTAGATAATTACTGACGCATCACATATATATATACATATATATATATATATATATATATATATATATATATATATATATATATATATATGTGTATGTATGTATTATGCATATTGTTGCAATTCATGAAAGTAGATTGGTGAATATTTTTGTAGATCACCATCATTATCAGCTTTTTAGTGTCCTTTGTAGCAAATGGACCTTCCCTAGGATTTGTCAGACCTCTCTATCGTGGGCATCGCAGAGCTTGTACTTTCTGAACTTGTCTAGTTTCTCAAGCCATCTTACTTGCAGTTGGCCACAATTTTGCATATGATCTATAGGGATCTACGTTATGAGATTTGATGTTGAGTATTTTTTTTAACTTTCTTGCAACATGTCTCCCTGTTATGTTGAGCATGATTCTCTCATATGTACATTGCATGGTTCTCAGTTTTAGGGCCAATCTTTTGGTAAGATTCCATGTTTCAGCCCCATAGGTGACTACTGAGAAGATGGGTTTTGGACTCTTCGAGTGTAATTTTCTTGTTCCTGAAAGTATAGCTTGTTCTACCAAAAGTTTGCCTACCTAAAGTGATTCTTCACTTAATTGCATCATGAGGACTGCATGGAGATCCATTGTCCCAGATAGACATTGAGGACTACCTCCTCCAGCACTGCATATTTGATTTTAATCATTGTGTCCTTGTCCTCAATGTATTTGTGGTACATTTGTTTTGCCAAAGTTCATGTGGAGGCTAGATTTCTTGCTTCCTTCATTTAGTTTTTCTATCATTATTTGGAGATCATGAAGGTTCCCAGCAAAGAAGAAGATGTCAGCAAATCTGATGTTGCTTCGGTGTACTCTGTCTAGTCTGATTCCTTTGTATTCTCAGAGTAAGTTTCAGAAGATCATCTCAAGGCATGCTGAGAAAAGTTTCAGTGAGCTGGGAACAACTTATCATACTTCTTTTTAGACTTGAAAAGGATCAGAGTCTTCATGTAGCCTGATGAAGGAACAGTAAGTTACATTAGATTTATTTCACAACTATAAATAGCTATTATGACTGTCCACAGTTTGAGAACATATTCATTTTTCCATTTTTCACCTAATAAATGCGGACCACTTTTAACCATCCACAAAAAACTAATAGTCGTGAAATAAATCTAATGCAACTTATAATCTCATATTATCATCATTATACACACACACACATTTATATATATATATATATATATATAAGCTCAACACAAACTCACAAACTTGCTTACAAGCAATAAAATTGATTGAAACTAAAGAAATATATACTCAGGGTCAACCCTTGGGTATTTAGTATTTATATTCTTTACCCAGAATAAGCTGTTCAGTGTATACACATATATATCTCTCTCTTTCCTTTTTTTTTCTCTCTCTCTCTTTTATCGAATAATTCAATAATCTAATTTACATTAAGTTCACATATCTGACAAATTTTTTCTAACTTTTTGGTTATTTTTATCTGCTATTTTGACAGGTGTAATTAATCATTTGTCCTCTGTTTCATATCAGCAAAAACGTATTTTATATATTTATATAGAAGTTCAACCACACTTGTTCACTTGGTTAGTGTGATAGTTAGCATGTCTGCCTCATGCATAAGAGGTCCTTGGTTTGATTCCCAGTATGGGTATGAGTGAAGAGTTTGGAAAACTCTTCATTGGGATTGATATCCCAGTGCATTCAGCAGCTAATTGAGTACACTCCAAGCTATATGACAGGGCGGAGACATCCATTTAGTGAACTTGCATCCTACCAAGGGGATGGAAACCTGTAGATATAAAGTCCTGGTCTCGACCAGACTTGAGACTTGCAAGGATAACTAAGCTGATGCATGCAATAGAAACCGGGACTTTATCATCGGACATCATACTCCTTAACGAGTCATATTTTGAGAAACAGGGTGCTTTTCTTTTTTTTTTTTTTCAATCTCTCTTTGTTAGAAATAGTCAACCAAAGCTGGTCTCGCTGGCTATGTATGTTATACATGTACAGGCTGCCCCAAAGGAGATAAAGGACTGAAAATCTGAAGATTTACCCCTTGTCATGGAAAAAAAATTTTTCTGTCAAAATTTCTCCAAAATAGGTTTTTAAGTAACTCAAGCATTGATCACGCTATTTTTCAATTTTCTAATTGATCACCCCCAACAAAGCACGTTGCTAAGAGACATTAATCACTTGATGGTTTCTACTGAGTGAATAACCAGACCTATCTCTATTTTGTCTTAATGAAACTCATGACTCAAAAGTATAGTACAGTAGGACCTTATTATTCACAGAACATAGGTTCCAAGACCCCCTACCCCATAAAGATATTGAAATCCCCAGATAATCGTCATCATCGTCAGTCTTTTAGCGTCCGTCGTTGGACATAGACCTTCCCCAGGATTTGCCACACTTCCCTATCATGGGCGTCACGGAGCCAGTACTTTCTGAACTTGTCTAGCTCGTCTCTCCATCTAACATTTTGCCAGCCTCGGTTGCACATGTGGTCTCGGGGGATCCATGTTGTGAGTCGCGATGTCCATCGATTGTGTGCCATTCTTGCAACATGGCCAGCCCACCGCCATTTGAGATTTTTAATGGATTCTATGATGTCCCTAAGTCTTGTCTTTTCTAGGATGTACTTTGCTGTCTTGTGGTCTCTCCATGTGAGGCCCAGCATAATTCTTTCATGTGCATGTTGCATGGTTCTCAATTTACGGGTCTGTTTCTAGGTTAGGTTCCATGTTTCAGCTCCATAAGTGACTAGTGAACAATATACACTTGTAATGTTGCCAAATTCAATCTTACGTTTACATCTAAAATTGAGGAAAAGCACATCTAGAAACATCTAGATTCGTTAACTAAATGTCTAAAATCTGGGAAGCATATTACATTTATTTGATAAATGCTACTGAGTTTATGACTATAAATTTGATAAGAATATTTTTTATTTTGTTTCTGTGTTTCGGGACTGTAGTCCCCATCTTGGTTCAGCTTTTGAATGCAAAGTTTTGGCTGCTGTACCCCACAGCCTTGTTTAAGTGGGTGTCATAAACAGGAGGTGTTTTTGGATACAGAGACAGATCAGAGCATATGGACTGAACGTTCTCATTTCTCTTGTCTAATTTCTGATGTTGATGGTTCCTAAAGTCATTATTATGTCAAGGTCTGAAGTTAGTGCCTCAGGAGCATCTTTTTGAAGGGGTTAACTGGTGTGTTCAAGAGACAAACCAAGATCAGACCGACAATCCAAAAACGCTCATACATAGTGATAATCCCTCTCCTAAAAAAATTCAGACAAAAATTATCATTTTATTAAAAATCATCTAAATAGCAATTTCTGACATTTAGACATGATCATAAACAATTAGATTTAGATGAAAAACATCAAAATTAGGTCAAACATAGATAAGTGAACCTGTGGTTGTTGATTTCGACAATGGTGAGGTTCAACTGTACTTTTAAGAAATGGTAGCATTGGTGTCCGCTACCACTTTTCGGGAGGGGGGGGGCAAAAGCATATATTCCAGGTGGTGAGGCAAACAGGGTATATTCGGATATTACCTTATTTGAAACACTGTTACACGATTGGCATTTTACCCACCATTTGTAACGCAAGCAAGTACGAACCTATGTATGATCCAGATGACAGTTGAAATTTTGGAAATTCTCCTCTCTGATAGGTTTTTAGTGCAGATCCAATTTACAATGTAAGTTCATGCCAAATTGATCCTCTTTCTGGTGTCAAGCAACATTCACATTTGTTTTTTTTTGAATTAAGACTTTTTTAGTGATCACTACCCAACAAAAGGCAAAAGAAGTAACTAATTTATTGATCAGTTCTTTTTCTGTTTTTTTAAAAATTTTTTTATTGATCACAACAAGGCATGCTGTCAAAAGTCGTTGGTCATGTGGTGGTTTCTAAACAGTGACTAACCAGATCAGTTCTTGATTAATATTTGATAGAAATCTAAAGGAAATTTTAAAATTCTAACAGATAAACATAACAAAGTCACATCATTTAGTAATTATAGCAGCTTTTGTTGAGATGCGTCCATACATCTTCATTTCAGTAAGTCGGTCAGTCCCAGTTACATTCAACAACCAAAATAGGAAGGAAGGAAGCAAGGAAGAAAAGTGATGTCAAAGGAAGGTGCGACTTTTCCATATCACAATATCTTAAAAGAATGAGAATCAATAGA
The DNA here is from genome assembly GCA_963457665.1 of Thysanoteuthis rhombus. Lineage (NCBI taxonomy): Eukaryota > Metazoa > Mollusca > Cephalopoda > Oegopsida > Thysanoteuthidae > Thysanoteuthis > Thysanoteuthis major. The sequence goes on from OY735214.1 coordinate 9,125,013, forward strand.
CTCAAAGAAAGACTATTTACTCTTCCTTCTCCTCCTTCTACCAAGGATTGTTGAACTTAGGGTTCTTGACGTATAGTTTCTCTCTTCTCAAACTATATCCAAGTACGGCCAAGGATGTCACTTTGTAAAATATACTTTAAATATCATAGAAGATGTGAAAAAGAGACCCATACTTATATTTAGAGTCTCGGCATTGGTGGTTCTCAAACTATATGCCATGGCACAATCATCATCATTAGCATCCATTGGTTGACATAAACCTTCCCTAAAATTCACCAGAGATCTCTATCAAGGGTATCCTGGAAGCAATACTTTCTGAACTTGTCAAGTACATTACATCATCTTATTTTTTGCTGGCTACGTTGCACATATGATCTCTTGGGATCCATGTTATAAGTCGTGATGTCAATCGGTTGTCTGCCATTCTTGCAACATGATCAGCCTCTCGCCATTTGAGTTTTATAATGGATCTTATGACATCTCTGGCTACTGTTTTTTCTCTAATTTGCTGTGCTGTTTTGTGATCTCCCCATGTGATGTTGAGCATGGTTTTTTCATGTGCACGTTGCATGGTTCCCAGTTTGAGGGTCAGTCTCTTAGTTGAGTTCCATGTTTTAGCTCCATAGGAGACTATTGGGAGGATGCATTGGTTGTTGACCTTTCTTTTTAGGACCAGTGGGATTTTCTTGGTTTTGAAGGTTGAACCTGCTCTATCGAAAGCTTGCCATTGTGAAGTGATTCTTTCCTTGATTTCTTCATCTTTTTTTATTTCATGGAGATTCTTAGTCCTACGTAATTCCCATAGCTATCTCCCAAGTATGCTGCTTAAATTTTACAAACATGTATTTCGAGCCTAGAACATGTCCAGTATGGGTTTCATGTCTGTCCCACTTCCACCATAGAGTTACAAACCTTATAATTTATCACTAGATTTTGTGAAATCTCAATTTCATTAAATTTTACAAACATGTATTTCGAGCCTAGAACATGTCCAGTATGGGTTTCATGTCTGTCCCACTTCCACCATAGAGTTACAAACCTTATAATTTATCACTAGATTTTGTGAAATCTCAATTTCTTTGAGCAGCAGATAAAAGGAAAAATAAGTGATGCATACAAATATCTAGATGCTGAATTGAGAGTTTCTTTCCATTGACTACTGAAATGTTATTGTCTCATTCATTTCATTTTTACAGTACTTTAACTTATAGTGCATAACTTCATTACTTCTTCAAAGTTTATCTAATTATGACCTAATATATACCAATGTATATTCATAAGGATGTTATTCAAAGATTCAAGTAACAAGAATGGAGATAGATGGTACACTTAGCAAGAAAGGATGGACAACAGATGGAGCCAAAGGTTAAATGATTGGTGCCCCCGGGACAGTAAATGCAGTAGGAAAAGATCAGACACAAAATGGAGGGATAAGATAGAAAGGTCTACCAGTAAGATATGGCAGAGGTTAGCACTATTGTGGTCGTCATGGAAAGAAATAGAGAAGGCCTTTGTCCAGACTTATAGAGGCTGATGATGATATTCGTAATTGAATATATATTTTTTGGTGTGCCATCATGCAATAAAGCTTGAGAATCACAGATAATCAAGATATGAGAGCACTCTCTGTGCAATAGAATTGTACTTGCTGAAATTCCCAAGCCCAAATAATTTAATATGTTGATAGCTGCATCAGCCACAAGAACATGAATGTTATCGATTAGATCATGTCACTCTGATATAAGAGGGTGAGAAGGGAGAGGGGAGAAAAATGTAATTTACTGAGGCCGGTAGGAAGATTTTTGCGTATGAAACTAATCCATGTTGGTTTGATATTTAGATAAATACATGGGCGGCAATGAAGATTGTGAGGGGTAAGTAGAGAATAAAGAGAATAGACGCATGAGATAATGTATAATTGTCATCACCCATGGAATTTCCACCAATTCAGCTAGTCTACAGTAATGTTTTAATGACTTCTTATATGGCATAGTCACTCACGGAGCTGAAACATGGAACCTAACCAAGAAACCGACCTGCAGAATGAGAACCATGCAACGTGCACCTGAAAGAATAATGCTCAACCTCACATAGAGAGATCACAAGACAGCACAATATATCAGGGAGAAAACAGGAGTCCGAGACATCATAGAATCCATTATAAAACTCAAATAGCAATGGGCTGGTCATGTTGCAAGAATGGCAGTCGATGAATAGACATCATGACTCACAACAAGGATCCCTAGAGATCAAATACATAACTGAGGCCAGCGGAATACTTGATGGAGATACAAACTGGACAGATTCAGAAAGTATTGCCTCTGTGACACCCAAGATAGAGAATTGTGGCAAATCCTGCGGAAGGTCTACGTCCAATGACGGATGTTAAAAGACTGATGATGACGTATGGTATTTTATGTAGTACCATTTTTCTCAAGAAGATACCCAAGGGTTAATCAAGATGTGAGCATGCAATTTTTGTTAGGGGTCCCCAACCCCCTTTGTATTGTGGATGAGTTTGATATTGACGATTTGATATCAAGATCAAAGGGAATAATTTTTTTTTCATTACATAAATACTCACTTAATGAGGACAATCCGTTCCACGAAATGTCTCATTAGATGAAAATTTTCTTTCTGTAGTTTTGGGAAGGGTCATCAACATTCAAAGAGTTTTTCAGGTAATTCAAGTCCTTCTTGTTATTTGTATTGTTAGCATGAATCCTATATTGTAGTGTAGCTACCATTTGAAAATTCTGTTTTCCACCATCACATTCGGATAGTGCATCTGAAGAAGGCCGTAGAATGGATTGGTCAAAACGTGTTAACAACATGAATAATGAGATGGAATTCAATTGTCTGAAAAAACTCTTTGATGAAAATTTGTTGAGTGAATGATCAAACTAATGAGATTTCAGGAATCTGTTCCTAATAAAATTATCAAACCTTTAAAACCTTCATGATAATTTTGTGAATAATGTATAATGTACTAACTATTTTCTAAAAATCATCTTGCTGAGAGATTTTCCTGAGGCCATTTGGAGCTCTTACTGAGTTAATTTTCACTATAACAGTCCTTCCCGATGGGAGGCACTATTATGTATTATACAAATATTGCAAAATAATATAGTTTCCTCAAGGCCTGGTAGAACATGCTTTGCTGTCCGCTACCAGTCCATGGCCCAGAGGTTGAGGATCGCTGCTCTTTGCAGTAGGAATGCCTTCTTTCTGAGATACTACTTGAATTAATATGTTGATAACTGCATCACTCAAAAGATCACGAATGTTATTGATTAGATCATGTCACTCTGATATTTGTGAAAGTATTTCCTCTGGAGACATGTATTTTCACTCTAAAATCTGTGCAGATAAAAGTCTGATTGTATTACTGTGTCTTTTGAACAGATTTGTATAGGTTGACGAAAGATGCGGTAAACGAGCCGTGTATCAGCAACTATGGTACGTATACCAGAAATGTTGCCAATTTAGTGCTTTTTTTTTGTTTTCGCTGTGTGAAAATCCAACATTTAGCGCTATATTCAGCCAATTTCTAAGCTATTTATCTGCGACTCTTACCAATCTCAAAGCCGTTTTTAGCCACTTTAGCCATCAATAATGTCCATTAAATAGTTAACAGTGTTTTTTTAGCGTGTTTTGGCATTTTCTGATGCTTTTTTTGAGGTCAATATAGCACAAAAAAAATTTTGAGTCAGGGCCACACTGGTTCATATAACAGTAGTTATTCACCTATCCACACAAAGAATGGAACTGATCAAGAGAAATTCTTCTAAGACTGAAGAATGATTCAGCCAGTGCTCGGGTTTGACTGTGCTCACCCCCACAGCAAAGATCATTTTTTATTTTTTTTGTTTGGATTATTGTAACATTACTTGAGATTTTGACAAACTCATACATAGCCTGCTAGCCAGCCAGACCAACTTGAAAAGGTGTCAGGGGTGATCAATCAAAAAATTAGGAAAAGGGATGATCAATTAATTCTCTCGGCTTTTGTTGGCTAGTAGTCACTTGAAAAAATCCGAAATTTCAAAAAATCAGACAAGAATGCTGCTGGACACAAATTGAGGGATCAATTCAACATAAACTAAATTGCAAAATGTCCCTGGCCCCACCCTATAAGCCAAGAGGGGGGTAATTTTGTAAAAACAAAAGCAATTTTTCCTGACATAATGAGTGAATATTTAGATTTTCAGCCATCTAGTTTCATTGATACAGCCTGTACATTACATACTTACATACAGCCAACTAGATTCACTTGAAAACTGAAGAAACCTATGTTGACTGTTTCTAATTATGTCTGAAGAGAGAATGAGATGAAAATGATCAAAAACAAAAGGAATCTTAATCTCAGGTGTATGGAATTGTCAAACTCCAGTTCAAGTCTCTCCACCGTCTGTCTATCACATCACGTTAAACCAAACCTACATGTAAAATCAACGTTTCTTTCCCTACAGTGACTTGAAATTGCAACCATGTGATTGGAAGGTGGCCCACTTACTAACTGAGCTAAACTCACAAGTCTTATTTATTCACAAGTTTATTATACATACAATACAAAAGTTGTGGTAACCGTCTTCAGTCAAAATAGGAGTAGGAGTGAAGTTTGACCCTGCAACATCCAGGTTTATTTTGTAATAAAGACTTTGAGGGTGAACGACACTGGACTTGCTCTAGAAGCACTGATCTTGTGCAGGGTTCCTTAAACTGGGTTCTGTGGAAAACTTTTTGGTTTCGTGGCCAATTTAGAAGAATAAACCGTTCACAGTTCCAAAGGAAATATTATGTAGTATTAATTAAAAAAATGAAAATGCAATTGTTGTATCAGGTCCATGTTGTTGGTTTTCATTAAGAAAGCCATGCTTAATGTAGAATTAGGACAAATTTTATAAATATAAATAACCATAGTCGTGTACTTTCATAAATCTTGTAATTAAGAATCATACTCATGCTTGTGAAGACTTATCTAGTCTGTAAATGAAACCTGTCTGGTCGTTGAAACATTTGTACACCGTACACCAAAGGTTTCCAATTATTACAATTTATATACATGATATGTCTGTTAAGTTTCCAAATCAAAATGTGTCCATCGTACCGGACTTTAGTTGTTGATTTTCATGAGGAGTCCAATCTGTTTGACTGTCTGTCTGTCTCTGTAGTCTGTGCCAGCTCGATGGCTGCTTGAACTCCACTATATCAAGTATATTGACTTTTGGACTTCATTTTAGGGCAATGGCACTCTAAGATTTTATGCTTGATAAACCAGTCAAAGATGAGCCTTTATTTATATGTATATAAAATATATACATATACATATGTATACGTGTACATACATGTGTGTGTGCATGAATATATGTATATATGTGTATATACATGTGTGTGTGTATGAATATATGTATATATGTGTATATACATGTGTGTGTGTATGAATATATGTATGTATGTGTATATACATGTGTGTGTGTGTATGAATATATGTATGTATGTGCATACATTTGTGTGTGTATGAATATATGTATTTATGTGCATATATGTGTGTGTGTGTGTATATATATATATATATATATGTATACATATATATATATATGGCCTAGAAAACTTTGCAGCTGTAAACATCAAGAACTTTTTCCAAAGATTTTTTTGTGTCACTTCAGTCATCCATTTTCCAATATCTGTCAATGCAATTTATGTCATTTTCTAAGGTGTTTTTTCACCTGTTTCCCCATACTTTGTTTTTATTGTATAATGTATGAATTGTTTTGAGTTGGAATCACCAGTCATTTACCATGTAACTGTTTTGGGGATTTTTATATATATATATATATATATATACATATATATATGTGTGTGTGTGTGTATACATATCAAAATATATACATATATATAACAGAAAGTAAGTGTCCAGTTTTACATTATATTTATAAATAGTCCTTACCTCTAAAGCGTTTAAAAATGCTTTCATTCTCAAAAATATTTGATTCAACTTTGATTTAGGGAAAAGTCCTCTTCACGTTTGATCTCATAAAGGATGGGTTTCCTCTCACTTGGCAACCCATAAAGAATTATATATAAAAATGTATGATAAGAAGATAAGTCTATGGGTGGAAAGTAGGTTCCACTTTGGCATTATAATTACATTGTAAATAGAATGCCCCTGTAAAACCCTTTAAAAAATATTTTTCACAAAACTTTTTGTTTCAACCCCCCTCTCCAACGTTCATTGAATAGGCCTGCCAAATTTAGTTCAGCTGCACCTATGCTAATGTACTTTTCATAGCCTGAGAGACAAACACACAGACACCTCTCACTTATCTATTTACAAACACATGACCACTTCTCACATATATTTAAGATTTATCTATATATATATATATATACATATATATATATATATATATATATATATATCAATTATTGCTACCCACAACAGACCGGTTTAGTCACTGTTGCTAGGTTTAGGTTATTCTTGTGTTCTGTCTTTCATATATATCTATCTATATGGACTTAGCCCTTACTGTTCAGAGTAGAAACTAGAAATTTTGCACACACTCTCCTATCAATGAGTAAGGGAAATTATTTTTTAGCATTTTTAGAATTCCCCTCCAGAGTAAGTTTTTATTAGGGGTGTTCAATATGTGATGTAAGTTTTTGCTAAATTGGTCATTAGTTTGTTTTTTGAAAATTCTGACCTACGTTAGTGATCACAGCCAAACAAAAGTAATTCATTCATTGATCAACCCCCAACTTTTTAGTTGATCACCACCGTGAGAGCATTCATAGGTTGAGGTGATTCCTGATTTCCCTTGGAAGGCTAATATATTTTAGGTCCCTAAGGTTTCTGACTCAATCTCTAGGGTCCCGTGAGCGTGAAAAGTTTGAAAAACCCTGATCTAGAGAGCTACTGAAGATATCACTGTATTCTCTTTGTTGTAGGATCGTCTTCTTGCGGAAATATCTGAAATAACCAAGCCTAAATAAATTAATATGTTGGTAGTTGCTGCAGCCAGAAGAGCATTATCGATTAGATCATGTCACTCTGATGTTGGTAAAGCATTTCCCCTTGGGATGTGCATTTTTACTCTAAAATCTGTGCAGATAGAAGTCTAATTATATTACTGTGACCATTGTGCAGATTTGTAAGGGCTGACAAAAGACTCGTCTCAACAATGTGATTCTGAATCATGTTCTTTTTTTTCTTTATTTCCTTCTTTACCTCAATGCCTCTGCCAACGAAATTCAAAGAGAAATATATGCATTCACTCATGTCTGTCTTTTTGCACGATATCTCGTAAAGTTCTGAACGAATTTTGATGATATTTTGTGGAAGGGTAGGCCATTGGCTGAGAAAGAATTGATTGAATTTTAGGGTGGATCCAGGAATTTTTTTTTTGATTGAAAGATTTTTTCAAAAATTATTCCAAAACAGACGCTCATAAAAAAAAAGGTCAGTAAAAATAGTTGGCCGTAACTTCAAGGAAGGCAACTTAAAACAAATTTGTACATCTAATTACCTTTTGTTATTTTTTATGTATATTTTCCAATTCTCATTAAATGTTGGAGGGGGGCTCCTAAAGGAACCAAGCCCCCACCCAACCCCGGGTCCCCAAATTTCCGGCTATGTTCCTCTGTACAGTGGTCCAAGTCTAAAGAAGGTCCACTAATAAATGGTCAGCGTACTTAGAAGGGTGGGTCAGTAAGTTGGTTGCCTGACACGCGGTCACTAGCTGAATTTTGATCTGAAATTTTCACTGTATAACATTTGCTCTAAGATTAATAATCACCTCTGAGTCAAGTGCATTGACATGCTAAATTGATCCCTTAGTTTGAGTCCAGCAGCATTCATGCTTGTTTTTTGAAAATTCAGATTTTTTTAGTGATTCAACAAAAGGCAAGAGGAGCAATTTATTCATTGATCACCCCTTTCTCCATTCTAAAAAAATTAATCACTCTCAACATAGCATGCTACCAAGAGACCTGTTTTCCTTCTTTTTTGAAATGAAGTTTTTGAAGAGGACTCTGTCCTATTTCATAAATTACTCTTTTTTTTTTTTCTCCTCATTTAGTGCGAGATACTTTATTCCCCGACACTGGGGAAGAACATTAAAGTTGTCCCACTAAATCATGGAGGAGAAACTCAGCCGCACAGGTTATGTTACTATATCTCTTGATATAGCCGTACTAACAGTGATGTAGTACTGAAAAAACTAGTGAGAGAATGCTGGGCTCTCTACTAAAACCGGAGGCCCGATCGCACCTTGATTTTTTAACACCTTTTTCAAGTTAGTGTATTTTATGAGGAGCTTTATTCAATATGTATAGCCATAATACATCATTACAGCTAACTTTAAGTTATGAACAGAATAAGGATTTTAGTAGTTTATGAAGAGTGAGAGGATACCATTCCAACTCAAAAGCAAAGTAACAGAACACCATTCCTACACATTCCTGCAGGACTACACCACCGTATATAGGCATCTCATATTATAACGTGGTTCATTGTAGCATGGTCGTGTTAGAATGCGGTTGTATGAGGAACCCAGAAATATTAATCTAGCTTCAAAATAACTAGATTTAGCTTAAAAAAAAAAATAGCTAGGTTTGACTCCAAAATAGCTTAATTGATCAAGGCATGGTTATAGTCAGGTTGGCTCTCTTGGACTCTAACACTTGCATTATGAAGGGGGATGCCCGTATCAATTAAAAATAAACTTTTATTGAATCCAATAAAGCCATTTCTGGCATCTGCATTGATTATGGAGTGAAGCCCTAATTACTGTTCTAGTAATGAAATGCTTTATCTGAAATTAAATGTAAGCCTAGAGGCAATGTAATATTTGACCTCAAAGAGGCACGGGATGTTGAGGACCAAGACAATAATCAAAATCAAAAATACAGAGATAAAGAAAACAGGCCAGTACATCTACCTAGGACAACATGAAATCTTTAAAGGAAGAAGAAATCAAGAGACGAATCTCACCAGGTCAGCTAGCTTTTGGCAGAGCAAACTCAACCTTCAAGAACAAAAATATCCCATTAATTTTAAAAAGAAGGGTCAAGAACCAATGCATTCTTTAGATAGACAGTCACCTGTGGAGCTGAAACATGGAACCTAACCAAAAGATTGACTCTCAAACTGAGAACCATACAATGTGAACAGATGGAAATCATGCTTAAAATCATGGAGATGGATCACAAGACAGTGCAGTATATCAGAGAAAAGACTGGAGTCTGGGATAGCATAGAATCCATTAGAAAGCTCAAATGGTAATAAGGTGGTTATAGTGTTAGAATGTTGGACAACTATTGGTCACTCAAAACATGGATCCCCAGAAATCACACGCGAAACTATGGCCAGCAAAATATAAGATGGCGTGACGAATTAGACAAGTTCAGAAAGTATTGGCTTCATGCAGCCCATAATAAAGCGGTTCGGTGAATCCTAGGGAAGGTTCATGTCCAATGGCCGATGACAAAAGGTTGATGATCATGAAAGCTTTTCTTTAATAAATCGTGTTGTGAATTTCTGAAAAAGTCCTGATAGATTTTTATGGTAAATAATCTGCTATGCTTTTCTACATTATATCATGTGTAATGCAGGAATAAGGACGAAGGGAAGAAAAGAGAAAATCTTTCCATACAGGGGATCTAGATTTATATCCAATGTATTAAAAATGATAAACTGGTGACATTTCACCATCTGTATCTGAGAGTAAATAACTTTCTTTTGAAACGTACTTTTTTTAGAAAGAAAAAAGAAGAAATTCAGTGAAAGACAAATGGTCGCTCTTTCAGTAAATGAAATGTTTTGCCCATAAATTCCGATTCTTCAAATGCGAATTATTTTATCTTGTTGCAGTAATTGGATGAGATTTCTGAGGAATTATTAATAATAAGAAGAATACGGCTTAATGCGGAACTATTTTGGTCTTGCGATGACTGAAATGGGTTCAGATTTGTGATTTGATCCTAAATTTAAAATGGATTCAGAAAAAGATGGCTGCTTGGGGGAGAGAGGGGAAGGAAGAAAAGAGGCGAAGGAGAGGAATGAAAGGGGAAGAAAAAGAAAAATTGAAGCTGGAATGATATGATGAAAGAAAAGAATGAGGGAAAAGAAGAGAACAAAGAAGAAGGAGAAGGAGGAGAGATGAAGAAGGAAGAGAGAGGAAGAAGGAAGAGAGAGGAAGAGAAGAAAAAACACAGAAGAGAAGGTAGAAAAGAAGAACAAAAATGAAGAAAGAGGAAGAAAAAGAGAAAGAGGACAACAAAGAAGGAAGAGGAGGTGAAGAAAAATCATGTGAGAAAAAGAAAGAGAAAAAACAATGAAGAACAACAAGGAAGAAAAAAGGATTAAGGGAATAACAATAAAAACAAGGAAGAACAAAGACAAAAGGAAAGATAACAATCAAAAAATGAGAGGAGAAGAAGAAGAGGAGAAGAGAAAAAAGAAGAAGGGGAGGAGAAGAAGGGGAGGAGAAGAGAAAAAAGAAGAAAGGGGGAGGTGAAGAAAAAAAGAAGGAGTAAAAGGAGGAAGCCGCAGAAGGAAAGAAAGAGATGAGAAGAGAAAGATGAAGGCGACGGGTCAGGTTAGTTACACAATGAAAACTATCAAGTGACTGATGTCTTTTGGCAGCATGCCGGGTTGGAGGTGATCAATTAAAAAATTGGAAAAAGGGGTGATCAATGAGTAAGTTAGACTGTCCCACACAAATTTTGTGAATTGAACTCTCCCACTAAAAAACCTATTTAGGGGAGGGGAGGATTATAGTAATGATTGAACCCACCATTATGAATTTATTTTTTAGTGTGTGTGTGGAGGGGGGATAAGAAAAGAAAGTTTTCTCTTGAAAAAACAATGGGTAAACGTTTATATTTTCAGCCCTCTAGCTCCATTGGTGAAAGGGCCAGATTTTCGAAGAAAAAAAAAGCCCGAGAGGAACACGGCGTATGTCTCTATAAAAATAGGCCTCTATATCAGAGAACAAAGATCCAGTCTCCCTTTACAACTGAAAATTACCGAGACAAACGTGGCAATCATTTTGATGAATTTACATTGCGCTGTTGATCATTAGTTACGTGCGTAAAAAGGAAAAAAAAAAATATACAATGGAGAAACAGAAAATCAGAGAAAGATCTTTGATATTCATTGTTTCTCTTGTCACTTATAATGGTATAATCCCGGCTGGCCAATTAGAAACCATCTACCGAAGCCGTCACCAGCACAGTCTACATAGGTTCCGTCAGTTTTTATGATGGTCTGGCTGATTATGTATGTATGATGCGTACAGGAATCGTGCGAGATATAGAATGTCAATGCATAGCTATCACTCTGATCATTGCAAGGGTAGTGAGTTTAATCGTCACATATATCTTCGGAATCAGTTTACATATCCAGGGCTCAGCATTGATGGGACCCAATGTGTAACATTTCTTTGGAGACCTTCTATTTTCATGTCTAATCATTATTTCCAAGCAAATAAAACAAAAATGAAATATTTATAAACCACACTTAACAACAGTGGAGCTAGAGGGCTGAAACATTTACACCTTATTATGCCTGAAAAAAAAAGCGGGTCTTTTTTTGTTTTCTGGAAAATTTCCCCTCTTAATAGCTTTTTGGTGGTCTGGCTTGCTGGCTATGCATGTATGTATCATGTATACAGGCCTGCACTAATGGAGCTAGAGGGCCAAAAATTCAAACTGGGGAGAGATTGTTTGATCATCCCTTTTTTTTTCAATTTTCTAATTAATAACCCCCAACATGGCATGTTGCCAAGTGACTTTGGGGAGGTAACTGTTTCTACTGAGCAACTAACTAGATATGTTGCTGTGTATATGCTTGCGTCCTTATTGTTCTGTGCTTGCACAAAGTAACAAAGAACTTCTGATTACTTGAACCATAGCTCCAGTTCACTACTCTTAGGTGCTTAATTGCCTGGGAAGTTGGAATCAGCGCAATGTGTGGAAAATCTATCGCAATTTAAAGAACGGGGCAGACTATTGCCATCAACCCATTTTAGTAGGATCTGAACAAAACAAAGTGTTCTCAAAGGCCTTGACCCCTGTTTCCGGAACGATGATTAGCAGGCTAATCACATTGATCATTGCTTAAGTAGTGAGTTCAATTCTGACGGGCTACCTCCCTACTTTAGGCCTGTGTCAGAATAAGCTAAGCATGGTGCATATCTCCGTAGAAAGGACAAAGATCCAGCTTCCTTTTCCAAGCCAAAAGTAACCAAAACAAACAATATACACATTATTGGTGTAGAGAGTACAATCCTTGCAGGAGAACTCACTATTGTATCCCTGCCTGAGATAAACGCGAGGCACATCTCAGTAGAAATAAGATCCAGTTTCCCTTTTCAACCAAAAATAACCAACACAAATAATGCAATCATTTTAATGCATTTATTTGACATTGTTGATTGTTAGTTACACCATCATATTCCGTGAATAAAAGAAAATAAAAGGAAAGAAACAGAACATCAGAGCAAAATCAATAAATCAATAGATATGGCAACTCATATGCTAACAACTGTCAAGTTCAAAGCCATTGATATTTTGAAAGAGAAGCCTAAAGAATGAGTCTAGGAGTTAACGGTTGCCATTGCAGTATTGTCGGCCATGTTTGTTATGCAGGTCTAGAACTAATCATAAAGTGAGGTTCACATTTGAATTGGCATATCTTAAAATTTTTATCAGATTATCGCATGCGGTTGACTGAAGTATTTAAGCACAAACCGAATTGATATCCAATGCATGAAGAATGGGTTTGAGAGTTAACAGTTACCATTGCAGCCATTTTTGTTATGCAGATCAAGAAGTAATCGTGTAGTAAAGTTCACATTTGAATCGGCATATCTCAAAATCTTTATCAGATTATTGAATCCAGTTGATTGAAGTATTTAGGCAAAAAGAGAATTGATATCTAGAGTTTTTCTCTATTTCTTGAAATGCGAGATTCCTAAAGAATGGGCTCGAGTGTTGACTATTCACATAGCAATACTATCAGCCATGTTTGTTTTGCAAATCTAGATTCAATCATTAAGTGAAGTTCACATTTAAAACAACGTATCTCAATATTTTTATCAGGTTACTGCATCCGGTTGACTGAAGTATTTAAGCAAAAAGAGTATTGATATCCACAGTTTTATTTTCTCTATTTTCAGCCATTCTTTTTTCTAGAACTAATCATAAAGTGAAGTTCACATTTGAATTGACAAATCTCAAAATTTACATCGGATTATCAAGTCTCGTTGACTGAAGTATTTAAGCACTAACACAGTTGATATCTACAGTTTTTTTCCTTTCCTTAAAACGCATGACACTGTGAAAATTGTTAGATATGTCAGGGTGTAAACGTGATAACGTATTTTTGTTTTGTAATCTATAAGGATTGTTGGCTGTATTAGGAAATCTGTAATTCTAGCAATGAAAGCTGTCAATAAAGGAATTAAGATGTGTGAACCTTTCTTTGTTTTTACAAGTCTTTATTTTGTCAATCTCTAACTTATGCTCTCTGAAGCTGAATGAATTGAAATGTGTGTCTTTTTCCAAGGAATGCATTAGAAATTGTTGATCAAAATTGTCGACAGATGTTTCTTCAGTTTTCAAGTTGGTCTGGCTGGCTGGATATGTATGTATGTATGATGCTTACAGGCTGTACCAAAGGAGCTAGAAGGATGAAAATTTCAACATTCATTCCTTATCATCTCTTGAAAAATGGTTTTGTGAAAAACCTTCCCCCTAAAATCGGTTTTAGTGGAGGGATAAATTTTCATTTTGAGTTTTTACTAAATCAATCCCTTTGTTAGTGTCTAGCAACAGTCATGATCATTTTTTGAAAATTCAGACTTCATTAGTGATCAGTAGCCAACAAAAGGTTACTGATTTTACCTATTCACTGATCATCCCTTTTTCAAAATTTTTAATTGATCATCCACAACACGGTGTGCTGCCAACAGACACTGGTTTTGTTACGGTTTCTATTCAGTGACTTACTTAACTAGCCTGAGTTTAAATTTTTTTAATATAATGACTCATCCAGAAAACAAAGTCAACAAGTTGTCAATAAAGGAATTCAGATGTATGAATCTTTTGATGCAATCTCTGTTAGGTCACTCTGTTTATTTGCTGTTCTCCTTGTGGCCTATTCTAGGGCAGTTCCCATTCTAAAGGTGCTTCTTTGAGAAGGGTCCGGACTTTATGGTGTCTGGTGCAGCCTGCCATAATTGTCATGTAAAATAATTCTCTACTTATAATAAACTACGACTTTGAAGTATTTTGGTTACTTCTCAACAGCATTGCCAATTTAGATATTTAGATATATCTAAATTTAGATGATTCCAAAGAGTGGAAGTCAAGGGAGGTTATTTATGGAAACTGAGAAGAGAGATCTATAATCTCTAATATTTTATCTATGTTTATTAGATTTCTTGAAAACCGCTAATCCCCAAAACTTCTAACTTGTTACTGCTCTGCCTTATGTGCTCACTAATATGTATGGTGAATTTCAACTGGACTGTTGTTGAGTAATCGCAGTGCATGCACACACACACACACATTCCTCTAATTGTGGTTGATTCTAACTGACATGAAAGCTCAGAACCATTAGGAACTGTCAACATAGATTTCTTCAATTTTCATGTTGGTCTGGCTTGCCAGCTATCTATTTACTATGTGTATGGGCTGCACTAATGGAGCTACAGGGCTGAAAAGTTTGACATTTACTCCTTATTATGTCTTGAAAAAACTTTTTTCTTGTTTTTTGACCCCCCCCCCTAGATTTTTACTGGGTATTCAATGTGCAATGAATTCATTAATTGATCCCTATTTTGTGTCTGACTGCATTCAAGCTTTTTTTTTTTTTTTTTTTTTAATATTCAGACTTTCTGGGAGATCATGAGAGGTGAGTGGAGTAACTTTTTCATCGCTCATCTTTTTTTCCAATTTTTGATTGATCACTCCCAACACGCCATGCTGCCAAAAGACATTGGTCATGAGACGGTTTCTACTGAGTGACTAATCAGCACTGTTTAGAAAGTGCTCCTCTTGTGTAAAATCTTCCACTGAGAATCTCCAAAATATTTACAATGTACACAAAGGTATTGAACTTATCTCAAGATCTTCATCTTACCAATCACTTACTACATTAACCATTGGCAATGGTTTTGTAATTTTGTATCTTCTACATATTTTTGTCATGTCTGAAGTTTTCCGTGTCATCTTTATTATATCAGCATAATCCTGGAAAAAATCATACAATTTGTATTTACAAGCACATACCTTAACAAATATATTTATAAAATACCCAAGGTATTCCACATTTGAGTTAGTATAATAAATATCATAATTCTTTTCAAAATCATTCACATTTACATTGATGGCACTATGTATTCTGGTAATCTATACCATGGTTCCACCATTCTATAGCTAGAAAAAAAGTTTCCTGGTATTTAACCTACTTCTATTTACTTCTACAATGTTGGTATGGCCCTCTCAATCTCTTGTACTCTCAAACATATCACAAAATAAGAAATAACTTCAGGTTACTTGAACCATAACTCCAGTTCATTGTATATCACTCACAAATAACATAACTCTCACTCCTGTTCATAATGACCTCGACCTCTGTTTCCAGAATGAAGCCGCATTAGATTCTTATGCTTTCAGTATTAACATAAGGGATAGTTTTGCTAGTTTTGTAGGAGCGTGGGAAAAGAGAGGGTGGGAAAGATAGGAAGGTAGTTTATCAAAGGGATCAGAGGAGACAGGAAGAAAAGAAATGCAGTTTACTGATGGGGGTAGGAATATTTTCAAATATAAAAATAATCTATATTTGTGTAGCACTTGGATAGAAACCTGGACGTGCAATAAAGATTGGAGGGTACAGGCATAGGTTGTGAGAAAAGCAGAAACAGAGGATAATGGTTAATCTTAGTTGTCAAGAACATATGTTAACCCCTTAACTGCTGCAAATGATGGACGGTAATAGTCATTACTATTACAGCTATGATTGAAACGTCAGTCATTCACAGTAAATAGTTTGAAAGGTCTCGTTAGTCACTCAATAGAAACTGTCACATGACCAACGTCTTTTGTCAGCATGCTGTGTTGAGGGGGTGATCAATTAAAAACAAAACAAGTGTGAATGCAGTTGGAGTCAAACTAAGAACCAAATTAGCGTAAACTTACATTGTTAATTGAACCCTTCACTAAGAACCTATTTTTGGCCAGGGGGTGGGGGTGGTGGTGGTAAAAAACCAAAAAAACCCAAACTTTTTTTTCTTGAAAGAATAGAGAGTTAATGCTGAAATTTTAGCCCTATACCTCTATTGGTGCAGTCAGTACATGTGATACATACAGCCAGACCAGATTAATTCTTATGTTGACAGTTTTGTGAGTCAGTTTCAAAAATGAGAATATTAGTCATTAGATTTTTGACGCAATCTCTCTGATCAGTGCTGGACTAACCATTAAGCAAAATTAGCACATCCTTAGGGCTGCAAAAGAGAAGGGATCACCAGCGGTCTCTTGCAGTTTCCCACGTTTTGTTTAACATAAAAGTTCAAAACTAAAATCTAATTTTCTTACTCTTATATATAATGTTAATTCAAACTTTTAAACGGTTCAATCGTCCACACAAATACTTTTGTATCAAACTGATCACAATGTAAGCACAAGTTTTGTTGGTAAAGATTCGGTTTAAAGAAGTAATATATTTTTGAGGGAAAATGTATTCTTTAACAAGTATTTTTATGCAATTTAAATGAATATAACTTTCATTTTGGGGGGAATGTTCCATTTTTGAAGATCTTGTCAGTTAAACAATAGGAGGGCCAAGCTGGAGAACACCATTTTTGGGCTGCATCGAGCGGCACCAATCTGACCCAATCTTCGGTGCACATGTGCATTCCTTCAACAGTTTTATTCGAAGCAAAATAGATAGTTACTGCAATGCACCATATGTGGTTTCTGCCTTGCAATACTGAGCAGAAGACGGGCTTACTCTGTTGCACTACTCAAGGCTGCAGTGAACTTGTTAAGTTGTCTGAATATCTTAGATGGAGTATTAAAAACCATCTATATAGGTTCCTTCAGTTTTGAGTTGGCTATGTTTGTATGTATGTATGATGCATACAGGCTGAACCAATAGAGTTAGAGGGCTGAAGATTTAAATATTTACTTTTGATTATGTCTAGAAAGAACAGCTTTTTTTTTTTTTTTTTTCCAAAATTACCCTCATAACAAGTTTTTTTGGGGGGGTACTTCATGAGAAGTTTTTAGTGGGGGGGTAATTTGAAATGTAAGTTTTAGCTAAATTGATCTCTTAGTTTGTGTTTGGCAGCATTTATGCCTGTTTGTTTTTATAAAAAATTCAGACTTTTTTAGCTATCACCACCCAACGAAAGGCAAGAGAAGTAACTTATTCATTGATGACCCTTTTTCCAATTCGTTAACTGATCATCCCCCACATGGCATGTTGCCTCTAGATGTTGTCCACATGAGTGTCTCTCTTGAGTGACTCACCAGACCAGTTATAGAATTACTAAAAGAGGCTTGGAATTTGCAGACAGCTTTAAAAAAAAATAGTTTTTTTTCCATTTCAACAGGTCGAATTTGAGACCATACAATGTTTAATAAATTATCTCACGACAGTCGACTGTATTTTAGCAGTAATATCTCCTTTAAATTTTTTTTGGCAAATGTAGCGAACACATTTGGAGGTCTGTGTAGGATAATTTTGATGGAAAATCAATTTTTCGCTTTTAATTATTTAGAAAATCAAGTGAGAAATTAATTCAACCTTTCTATGAGGTTAGGAGAAAGATGAAAAAATCTGACAACTTTTTAAATGGAATGATTTGAAGCTGGAGAGAGGGGATTTAGGGTTCCTATCTCTCTAGGGAAGCTGAACTTCTGCGCCCTTATAATCCTGACTGAGCTTTTCATCGCTCATGACAATTTCCTTGCCAATCATTTCTCCTAGTTTCACCACGACAGAAAGATATTCCTGAAAAATCTGACTTCACATCAGGGAATTCTTACTTCGACTTTTTTCATTATGCCTAATTAATCAATTTTTCCATTTGAAGTTGGAAAGCCCTACTGTCTGAAAAACAAAGCAGGTATCCCCTAGTGCTTGGCACCCTAGTGCTTGGCACCCTAGGTGACTTCACATTTTTCTAGAACCTGATGCCATCTCTGCTGAGGAACCTTAGATTAGTTGTTCATTGGCCATAATCAGCATCAACTCAACAATATTTAGGAGGGTAAAGGTGATAAACCAGTTGACATTATCCAAAATAGAACTTTTAAAAAAAACATTCAATTTTTTGCTGAGACTGCTATTGTTCACTTTGCACTAAGGTCCTTGGGAAAGGCATAACCTCACTTCTCCCTTTATTATGGTATAAGATCAGATATCTATTGATATCAATTCTGTTTGTGCTTAAATACTTTGGTCAACCAGATGCAATAATCCACACATATAATGATCAGTAACGTGGAGATGTCTTCTGTTGTGCTAAGGGATGTAACTGACATAGTAACCTAGAATTCCATTCATATAACTGATGTATAATAGAATTTCATTTATGTAACTGACATATTAAAATAGATTTTTATTTACGCAACTGACATGTTGAAATAAAATTTCATTCATGTTCCAATGACATAATAAAAATGTTGAATTCAAGGAATAACATGAAATCACATAAAGTAATGAAAACAAAAACCATAAATTAAATAAAAATCTGTTTGTAGTTCATGGAGCACTATCCTTCAACCTCACTGCAATGCAAATCTCTATTATTTATGTTTATGAAAAGCAATGTGTATCGGTTTATTTGAGATATACTTGTCGTTTTTGATGGAACGTGTAAACTAGACTTAGGAATCTGTTACTAATCGATACTTGGAACACGCACATTCTGAGAAGTTTTAAATCAAAAAGAAAACCTTTCTTGTTTTGAGACTTTCATAATTATGTGAACTTGGTAAATAAATACATTTTGTAATTGTTGCTCCTTTTCCTGTTTTATGTAAGTAACTTTGCTGACAAGTTTCATTTTCCTCCAACTTTTCTTCAACAGATTTCAAATTTTTTTTTTTACTGCAATTCTCTTTTGTTCTGGATTACCAGCACTGCTGTCCAATACGGACTTGGGACTTGAGGTTCCTGAGAAAGGGCACTTTCTATAAGTACACTTATTATTATCATTATTATTCATTTTCACACCAGTTGCCTTGTGGTCATAGCAAGTCTTTTCAGGTCTCCAGCCCTCTTCTTCACACTCTCGCAGTCCACAGTGGTGCTGTGATTCACAGTTTCCCCACTGGTTGCCTGGTCATTATCACTGAAGGCTGAGTGACAGTAAGTCTCCACAGGTCTTCAGCCCTCCTCTGATATCATCTCTCTCTCACCTCTCTCATGGTGCTGTGGTTTGTACCTCCATCACCATTAGTGTATGTCTTTTTAATTATTACCACAATTATCATTATCATTAATATCATTTATTTTTGATATTATTATTGCTACTATTATCATTATTATAATCATTACTATTAATATTATTATTTTGATGATTATTACTGATGATATTATCAAAATAATTATTACTATTACTATTATTATTATCATCACTACTATTATTATTATCTAGTTGGATATCAATAATGGTTATGGCAATGTTGAACTCGACTGTATGATCGGAACTCAGTATTCGTGCATTATTGGGCATTTTAAGAAATAGGGAAAAACTGAATATCAATTCTCTTTATGAAGGGTCTCCAGCGGTAATTAACAGTTGAGTGTATGGACCGTGAACAGTCCACACTGTGATCTGTGGTATCTGGTTGTCGGTCATGAGGTCAGAGACAAGATGGGTGCCACTAAACAATCACAAGGACACAAAGAAAAGGAAGCAAATCAACTTTTGGTGCAGGTTGCAAACAAACCAGCATGGAGGAAGATTTAACTCTTAAATTCATAAGCTGACTGAATCAGCTCGAGTCGGCTCTGACAGTGGAACTCTTCAATGAGTAGAACTTAGAAAAAACAAAAACAAAACTCTTTTGTGAATTGAATGAAAAACAAGAATAATAAGGTAAATGATGTATCCATCATCCTTATATCCATATCTGTGATTTCTGATTTTCAAGTGATTCTAAACAAAATAAGTTGTAGCATTACTAGTTATATTTGTAATAGCAGGAGGAAAGAGAGGAAGATGAAGATGAAGATGAAGATTGCTCACCAGAAATCTGACTATTAGAAATAGATCAGTAAGTTTAAACTAAAATACATGATTTTTATCAATAATTTGTTCTGGGGTCGTAATGTATGGTTGTTGGGTCAGGTAAGACAGCTTTAAATGAGTATGTAGAACATTTTTAGTTTCAAATTGACAGGAAATTGATAAGTTTGGCTGATTTTAGCCATTTTTGCGACAGTTTCAGCTATTGATCAAGTACGACACTTTGCATCAGTGTGAAAAAGAAATGCTTGATGAGCGATCTATCAATCAGAATAGATATTCTTTTAATGACGTCACACATTCTCTTCCTGCTCTTTTGCATAGGAAACAAACAAACTGGAAAGCTTCTTATAGAGATATGTGGATACAGCAAGAAAAAATTTGTTAAGAATTAGCCAAGAGTGTAAGTTGAGAGAGAGAGGGGGGGTGTAAATTTAATCAGAGGTTATTCCCCTTGATTAAAGATTTGAATTTTTTTAATATGAATTGAAGAGTTAATGAGAAATCAATTTTTTTTTTCCTTTGATTGCTTAGAGAGAAAGAAATGGGTGAGATATTAATTTAACCCCTTTCTTGGGGTTGCAAAGAAGAAGAGTAAAAAAAAAAATGACAACCTTTAAAATTCAATACTTTGGAGCCTGGGACTTATTTGTTTATTGGACGTTATCGGCATCGACTCAATGAAAATTGTTCATAGACATTTTGACCTTTTCTGACCCCCGGGGGGAGGAGGGGGGGGTTAAGGAAGATCCTCATGTGATTTAGATTAATAGTCCGCGTATTGATCTTCCCGAGAATCTTTTTCGCTTAAAAGGGAAGGGCCAGATATTTTTTTTTTTTTTTCTAATTAACATGGGTTTGCTTGTTTTCAAGATGAATAATATCATCTGAATCAATGAAGCAGACTAAGATGAACATTTCTGGTGTTGAATAAAAATTAGAAAAAACAGTATCAGAGGATACTTTCTGAATAATTCACATATATAAAACAAAATGTGTACCCAAGTATATTTATAAATATACTAGCGCTTACCCATAAAAAATTAACGGAGTTATTTATTCGCAAGGGAGCTTGAAGCTTATTTATTAGGTGATTTATTCATAATGAATCAAGTATCCTGATTAAAGGATTTTTTTTCTAGTGTCATCTAAACTCAAGCTGTTTTAAAGAGTGATTGGATATAAAGTCTCAAAACAAAATGTCATGAAAGACAAGTAACCATAGATATCATGGAAAAAAGTCATGAGGAAGGATATTATTATACAAATATACAACATATCTAACTTCAAAATCAAGTTGAATATCATTTTATTTTTAAAAAATGATAATGAAAAAGTACGACCAAATTTGACAAATCTGGTCTTTTAAAAAAACATTTGGCTTCTAATTTTTTTGGGCTTGGCTGTATTTGAATTTTGACCCATATTGACTTTGTTGTGACTTTCTGGTGTCTGTTAACCTTCAAAAATAAGAAGATCCCTTTAATCCCAAAAATAAAGGTGTATAACCAATGCATCCCCCCCAATAGTCACTTATGGAGCTGAAACATGGAACCTAACCAAGAGACAGATCCACAAACTGAGAACCATGCAACATGCACATGAGAGAATTATGCTAGGCATCACATGGTGAGACCACAGGACAGCACAGTACATCCAGGAAAAGACAAGAGTCAGGGACATCATAGAATCCATTAAAAAGCTCAAATGGCAGTGGGCTGGCCATGTTGCACAAATGGCAGACAACCGATGGACATCGCAACTCACGACATGGATCCCCTGAGATCATATGCGCAACCGAGGCCGGCAGAATATTAGATGGAGAGATGAGCTAGACAAATTCAGAAAGTACTGGCTCCGCGACACCCATGATAGAGAAGTGTGGCAAATCCTGGGGAAGGTCTATGTCCAACGATGGACGCTGAAAGACTGATGATGATAATGATGATTATCATTTTACATTTTACCATTTTGGGCCAGAAACATCTCTAATCATTCTGAGGCATTATTTCCATAAAATTGGCTACATTGAAGAGAAGATGAAAGGAAAGGAGATGAAGAGACGTAATCAATCAATCACTCAACGACTCTTCTGTCAGTCACTCACACTGCATCTCTTTGACACACTGAAATTTTCAAGTGATATTTGTCCTCATGACAACATTCTATTACTGCCTCCTATTTATGCATAGTTATCGGAAAGACACTTCAGAAACCAAATTTTGCTTGGGCTGAATTATTTTACGGTAGCGAGCAAAACAAAGACAATGATCAGAAAATAGAGAAATGAGTCCCGAATGGATTTCGAAACCCACACCTTTTTTTTCATGGGAGTTACCGGGACCCTGATGGTAAGCGGAGTTCTGAACAACACCCTTAATGCATTCCTTCCTTTCTCCGCTGACTGGGTAGTTTTGTTTATGTTGTTAGTCTCAGAACCACTTGTATTTTTACGTAGTTCTACGTACATATTGTTCCCAAGTCAATAGTGTTATTAGTAGTGGGTATTAGTATCTGACAACGTGAAATAAAGAAAGACCGTTTAGGAACTAAATTTTGCTCAGACTGAATTATTTTATGGTCGAGAGCGAACCATTTATTTCCCGATCATTGCCGTTGTCTTGCTCACTACTGTAAAATAATTCTGAGCAAAAGCAAAATTTACTTCCCTAAACTGTCTTTTCTTATTTTACGTTGTCTGATACTAATCTCCATTACTCATAATATGCAGCTACGTTAATCTATTTCATATGACTTCTTGGTTATATCAGGATTCTGGCAATACAGGTAATTACTCAAATAAGCATACTAATTTTCATTTATGGTTTTTATATGGATAGATCAGGTGCTAATCAAGGGATTGAGTCCAGACCCCTCCCTCCTCCCCGACCTCTACTTGAGAAAAGTGGGGATGATCAGTGATACGTGAGTTCTCTCGCCTTTAGTTGGACCATGATCACTAAAAAAAGTTTAAATTAAAAAAAACAAAAACAAGCCTGGATGCTGCAGGGCAAAAAAACAAACTAAGGGATCAATTCAGCAGAAAATTATTTCCACCAAAAAATCTCATTTCGAGGGGGAATTTTTCAAACAAACAAAAATAAGTGTTTTATCTAAACATGAATAGTAAATGCTTAATTTTTTGGCCCTTCAGCTTTTTTCAGTGCTAATACATATATACGTAGCCAGTCATCCAGAATCACTTGAAAACTGAGAAACCCTATGATGATGTATCTCGATAACACAACCCGGATGTACAGAAAAAAAAACTCTGATATAACGTATCTAGTTTGACTGAGTAGTGATTTCACATTCTAGAACCAACAACATCCGATCAAGACTGGAGGGTGAACAGCCAAAACGTTGCGGAAAAAATGAACACATGCGCATGGAAAATAGTCCGTCCATATCGTACTTAATAACTGAAATGGATATTTTGCATCAGAGGCACCCTCCCGTCCTTCTCTTTTTGTTTCTCCAAGGGAAGCAAAAATAATAATTGATGACTGATAAAATGGAATATCAGCCATTCAGACTGAACTCTAGTAAGGTTACCCCTTGACCTTGCCCCCTCTTGCCCCTCCCTCTGTTGAATAGAATAAAGTGATGTGAAGTCACGTTGAATAACTTATTGTCGAGCCATGTAGTACGTGCTGCAGCACAGATGCCTTGAAGTATTACTTCTAAACGTTTATATGGTCAGACCATAATCTAGAAAATGAAACTAGTAATTCATTAAATAGAAACTGTCACATAACCAACTTCTTCTGGCAGCATTCCATCTTGGGGGCGATCAACTAAAAAATTAGAGGAAGAGGTGATTTGTGAATGAGTCACTTCTCTGGGGGTTTATTAGGCAGTGATTGCATAAAAAGTCTGGATTTCACAAGAACAAGCAGACAAACAAAGGGATCAATACAGAAAGAAAAAGAAAATTTTGAAGACAAAATAAAGAATTTTCAGCCCTCTAGCTACATTGGTGCAGTCTGAGTGAGTGATATACACATACATAACCAACTGGACCAAGTTGAAGACAATTAGAAAACTGTTTACCTAGTTCTCAAAAGCCATACTAAACCGTATATCTAGTTCTTAAAATCTAGCCTTATGGTATACTTAGTTCCCAAAACCCAACCTCACTATATAACTGACTCCCCACACCTAGCCTCACCATAAAACTGGTTCCACAAACCTAGCCCTACCATATGCCTAGATCCTGAAAAACTAGCTTCACTGTATACCTAGTTCCACAAACCCAGCCTTACCATAGACCTAGACCCTGAAAAACTAGCTTCACTATATACCTAGTTCCACAAACCCTGCCTTACCATAAACCTAGACCCTGAAAAACTAGCTTCACTGTATACCTAGTTCCACAAACCCAGCCTTACCATAAACCTAGATCCTGAAAAACTAGCTTCACTGTATACCTAGTTCCACCAACCCAGCCTTACCATAAACCTAGATCCTGAAAAACTAGCTTCACTGTATACCTAGTTCCACAAACCCAGCCTTACCATAAACCTAGATCCTGAAAAACTAGCTTCACTGTATACCTAGTTCCACAAACCCTGCCTTACCATAAACCTAGATCCTGAAAAACTAGCTTCACTATATACCTAGTTCCACAAACCAAGCTTTGTCATATATCTACTTCCATGAACTCAGCCCCACCATGTACCTGGTTCCCTAAAGCCATTTCCTTAACTGTAATAGCATCAAAAATACTCATGTGTTCACTCAAACCATTCTTTCCTTCTCGTGCAACCCCCCTCCCTTCTAGCCCCAAGCCTACTCAGCCTAATAGTTAATAAAGCAGCGTTTCTCCTTTTGTTTCCCCAAAAGAAAACAAAGAAATAATGGATGACTGATAAAACGGATTTCCTGAAATAGACTAATCAGTTCTTGATTGAACAGTAAAAATCAATTATTTTTTTTTTTTTTTTTACATATGTTGAAATTCCATCCATCGTCTTGTCAAAACAAAAAAGGCTAAGAGCTTTCAGGGATTCTTGACCGAACGAAACTTGATGTAGAGATTCGACCCAAAAGATTTGGCTCTTAACTTCAGTCAAGATTTGTTTTCGATGAGAACCCGCCTCACCTCCAAAAAAAAACAATAAAAAAAAAACAGCAGATTTTATGATTGCAAGCTTTCTTTCTCTATTTTTTTTTTCATTAGATTATTTCTTCTAATCCATTACAGAATAGTCGATGCCTTCTCTCTACTCATTGTTATTCCGAGACAAAAGCTGCGGATGCTAAAAGTTCAAGGTCCATGAGTAAACATTGATATGAGAGACTTGGGAACTCTTTTTAAACCCACACTCAGCTTCAAGGCCAAATTTAGCATTGATGAGGCCCAGTGCATTACATCTCTCGGAGACGATTCTATTTTTGTATTCAGCTATTAATTTCATTATATTCAAATTGAAGCCAAAATGAAATATCAATAGAGTTATTTTTGATTCAACTTTCAGGTCTTTATGGGACAATAATCTATCTCTGTGTAACATAATAAATCCTCAAACAAGTCTACTTTCACTTATTTACCTGCTAAAAAAGAAATCAAATTTTTTTAAAGATATGTTACACGGAAGGGTGCTTAAAATCGTGACGTACTGAGTAGCTGCTCTGTTTTCACAGGTTTAAGTGCAGACTTACTCTGCTTGGTCAGTCAATTTTCCCCATTTATAAAATTCAGAATTACTTCACCTCTAAATAAGTTCTGCACCTCGATACAAACTGCTTTATCTACATACATAAGTAAAGGGTATACAATGGATTCTACTCAATAGGACAATTGATTATCAGCAGACTGTGAAATTTCCAAAAAAAATGTATTTTTCTTAGTGTGCCGTCTTTCAATAGAGTCCAAGAACAACTGTTTCTCAGATTCTATGAGCATTTGATTTTACAGCCAGTGGTCAACTTGGAAGAGGAATTTACTTACCCTGAAATAATTTGTCTTGACCAAAATACTTATGCAAAGAAGATTGACTCATGTCGAAAATTGAAATGACAATCTTTTAAATAAAATCTGATAGATTTACAAAAAATACGTTTTTCAGATCTAATCAAACAACAGAGGAAAAAAAGCCACAGGGGACAAATCGAATAATTCAGAAACCACGACTCATAGCAGACTGGTTCAAGATAGTGTTGACTCATGACACCTAGTGGTGCAATTTCCGATTCATACATCACATTCAAATTCGCATATCATCTTGAATACCCTTTGATTCAAGAATAGAAATTAAATTCAGGAATCATTTGGTAATCTCACAACTATGCTCAATAACTTCCTATATGGGTGTGGACTCATTTTGGTGTAGGGGGGCAGCTTTTCCAAAAGGGCCTTTTACGTCATATGTTTTTATTGTAAGGTTGCAAGAGAAATAGTTCCCAACCTGAGGTGGTGGGGCACACTTCTAAAAATCCACAAAGGTATTGCAACTGTAATAATGTTTATTATTGAAAATGGAAATTATTGTTATTATTCTTTGAAGTGAGAAGAAAAGATATTACACTTTGATCTTGGGGTAAAGGCTCCACCGTAAAACTAGGAAAGTAGTCCAAAATTAAACTTTCAAAGATGATATTCAATTATTGCTATGCGTTTTAAAAGAGAGTTGAAATAGTTGGTGGTAGATGCTAAGATACAATTGACCCTGTGTCAAGGAGGTAGTGGGGAGGGGGATAGTAACTCCCACTGCTCCCACTAATTCTGCTGACAAACATATCTTCTTTGGTTTATATTGATCCAATATGGCACCCTTCACCAAAGAGGATAATTCCATATGTCAGTACCATCTACCTAAAAGTATTCAAGGGCATTAACTCAGAACAGTTAGCCATCACTTACCAATTAGAAGAAAAGTTTCACCAAAGAAGAACCCAGCAGAAAAAACTGGTACTCACCTGAAAGAAAAAGAAAGAAAAAGAAATTGATATTTTTATTGTGATAAAAGTTTACATTATAATAAACAATTCATCTGTCTGTCCGTCACACTTCCATCTGCCGCTCTTGAAAAAAAAAAGACTTTCTATATTAAATGGGGTATGATTAAAGTCTATGATGACGGTAGGGAAAGGGGGACAAGCTGGGTAAGAGTATGCAAAAGAGTAGGGGTAGGGAAACATAAAGATATATTTGCAGAAAGAAAAATGCTGAACTTAATCATCAACGGAAGAGAGAGGTCAAAAAGTAAAATGTAGTGAATTTGCATGAAAGATAACCGATGGTCTTACAACATGGATCTCTAGAGATCACATGCAAAACCATGGCCGACTAAATACAAGATGGAGGGATGAATTAGAGAGATTCAGGAAATACTGGCTCCACGACATCCATGGTAGAGAATTGTGGCGAATCCTGGGGAAGGTCTATGTCCAACGATGGACGTTAAAAGACTGATGATGATGACTGTGGGCAGAAGTTTAAGTGTCAGGAATGTAGACTGGGCAACTCCCAGAATTTTTTCAGGTGCTACAGTGTTTTCGATTTCCACTAGTGTTAGCAAAGCAATGGGGATTTTACTGATACGTATCTATTTCTCCAGTTATAAAAACAATAAAGATGAAGATACTCATAGAGAAAATGGAAATGGCAATTATAAAAACAATAGAAGACAAAGACTCGCATAAAAAATAATGAAATGATTTTTGTAAAAACAGTAGAATATAAAGATACTCATAAAGTACAATGAAATGGTACTTATAAAAACAAGTTGAAGACAATAGTAAAGAACAAGGAAATGGTGATTATCAAATAAAATCTATAGAAAATAAAAGTACTCATGTGGAATGAGAAAAATGGTAATCATCAATTAAAAACAATAAAATTGAAGATACTCATAAAATACATGGAAATTATAATTATAAAAACAATGGAATATAAAGATACTCCTGAAGAAGAAGAAAATGGTAATTATAAAACAGTAGAAGGTGAATATACTCATAAAGAATGAGGGAATGCTAACTATCGAATAAAAACAATAGAAGATAAAGAAATTCATTAAGAACAAGCAAATGATAGTTGAAAAAAACAATAAAGATGAAGATCTTTGTAAAAACAAAAAAGAGATACATCAAAACAAAAAAATGAAGATAGTCATGAAAACAATCCAGCTAGGTTTTCTAGAGTTACTTTAACTTTAATTTTTGACACAAATGGATCAATCCTAATTCATGAATCATCGAATGGATAGGCCTCAGAAAAATGCAGTCAGCTGTTGAATCAAATGATCATAGAATCTAAGGAGATTTTGTTCTCAAACTTCTTTGAATGAAGGCACACTAAGAAATACACTTTTATTCAGACTCCTGTAATCATTTTAGATGTTCACATGACTTCCAAATGTTTGCTGTGGACTTTTAGTTGTATAGAATCCCCTGTTTATCCCAATATTTATCAAGTCTATTCTTGAAATAAATCACATTTTTGTAACACACCATTTCATTTGGTAGACTATTCCATACCTGCACTATGTGGCCATTGATACTATATTTCCGTCTATCCAGCCTGGCTCTTTGTTGGTAGATTTTATGGTTATCCCTTTTCTTGATGAAGCTACCAACCTCCTTGTCATAATTTCCATTCATGATCTTATATACTCCTATCATGTGGCCTATTACTCCTCCATAGCTAAGATTTGGTAGCTTCAGTTTACAAAGACACTCTTCATGATTTAGATTTGCCATTCCAGGTTGTTGCCTCGTTGCCCTCCTTTTTCATTCATTCTAATAACTTAATGAATCAGACAAAAATATTTCTGTTGTCAGTGAACAAAATTGCTCTATCAGTGTAGTGATATACTTGGTTATCAGCTCTGTTTCTTTTCATCAATTGCTATAAAGATTGAGATCTCTCGAAATCTGTTAATGAAACTGCTAGACTGACAACACTCTGGCAGAAGTGGGACAGACATAAAACCTGTACTGAACAAGTTCCATACTCGAAATGCGTGTTTGCATATTAGGAGAAATCTATGCGTCACTCTTTGGAAATAGTTGCAGTACACTATAGTGCCACAGCCCACAGTTTGAGAACCATTGCTCTTTCTAATCACAATTGTGTGTGTACATGTGAGAGTACTAGAATTACTTGACAACTGGCTATTGTACGAAGTTCACATTCGCCAGATAGATTAGTGTCAAGTTTTGAGTTTTGGGGATCAATGAATCTTGTGAGATCTAATAAAAACAAATTTAAAAAATCAAAGGTTATTGATTTTTCTTCTTAGTATCTATGAATGACTTCTGTTTTTCAGAATAATCTAAATTCAGATATAAAATATCTAGATTGGCAACATGGATGAGAAGTGACCGGAATACTTCGGAGCTGTAGTTTCCAATGACTGGCAGAAAATTATTCTACATGACAATTATGGCAGGCTGCTACATACACCATAAAGTCTTGCCCCTTCCACACAGGCACTTTTGGAATGGGTAGTGCCTGAGTACAATAAATGACGACATCAGATGGGACATAACTGGTACTCGTGATGATGTCTGCATATCCTAAGGCTTCGAATTTGAGTTGTCAATCAAGCTGACTTCTTATGGAGAGCCAGCATCCAGGTTTAAACTCGCAAAGGAAACATTTTATAGGATAATGGAGGATAATCAGAAAATCAATGGATAATTAGGTGGTTTGGAAGACATTTTGGGCCTTTAGTAACACCACAGCTATTTGACCAGCTCTTTCCGTATAATGATTATGGCCTGATAAACATGATGATAGTAGAAGTAATATTATCATTTACTATAATTTGCAATGTCTCCATGTGTCTGTCGTTCTGTCTGTCACACTTCCGCATAATGATTATAGCGTAGATAAGTATGATGATAATAGGAGTAATAGAAATATATATCTATATCATAATTTGCAATGTGTCTGTCTGTCTGTTCCTCAGTCAGTCATACTTCAGCATAATGATTATAGCACTGATAAGCATGATAATAGGAGTAATAGCAATCTATATCTATATTATAATTTGCAATGTGTCTGTCTGTCTGTTCCTCAGTCAGTCATACTTCAGCATAATGATTATAGCACTGATAAGCATGATAATAGGAGTAATAGCAATCTGTATCTATATCATAATTTGCAATGTGCGTGTCTGTCTGTCCATCTGTCTGTCACACTTCCGCATAATGATTATAGTGCTGATAAGCATGATAAAAATAGGAGTGATAGCAATCTACATCTATAACATTACTTGCAATGTGCCTGTCTGATGGTTCCTCTGTCTGTCCCACTTCTGCAAAATGATTACAACACTGATAAGCATGATAATAGGAGTAATAGCAGTATACATCTATATCATCATTTGCAATATATCTGTCTGTCTGTCTGTCCCGCTTCTGCATAATGATTATAGCACAGATAAGCATGATGATAATAGGAGTAATAGAAATATATATCTATATTATAATTTGCAATGTGTCAGTCTGTCAATCACACTTCTGCATAATGATTATAGCAATCTATATCTATATTATAATTTTCAATGTGTCTGTCTGCCTGTCACACTTCCACACAATGATTATAGCTCTGATGAGCATGATGATAATAGAAGTAAAACCAGTTTTTATCTATATCATAATTTGCATTGTGTTCGTGTGTCTGTCCTTCAGTCTGTTACACTTCTGTATAATCATTATAGCATGGATAAGCCTAATGGTACTTGAAGCAATAATAATCTATACTATCATTTGCATTGTGTCCATCTGTCCATTCCTCTGCCTGTCATTCTTCTTCATCTTGATGATAATAGCAACGATAATAATAATAATTTATAACATTAAGTAGAATTTGATGAAAAAGGAGAAGTTGCAATTAATAGACACGCACTAACGCTTGATTGGTGAAAAACGGAAGAGGCTGAATTATTATTTATGCAATTCAGGAGGGTAAGGGGGGGCACTTGAAATACAATTAGATGATGGGGAAACCGGTAACAACGCAATCTTGGATTCTGCTCATGAAAAGAATGACTAAACAATTGCGTCATGAGAATGAAGAAACAATTCTTGATAAGAAATTTTTTAATGTTCCTAATTTAATATGAATAAGGCATTGACCTGCAAGGTTAGGATATCATTAATAAATGAATCAAATAAAGTAGTATGTTTGCTGAAAATAAAAACAAATATATGTACTTATGTATGTACAAATATATCCTAGTTATTGAATGTAGTCAATAGAAATGCAGTATAAAGCTTCTGAAACCTGCCCCCCCTTTGGTGGCTGGCGGGGGACACTTTCAAATAGCCCCTTCCCTAGCTATGCCTCAGTGTAGGGCAATCAGAATAATTACAATGAAAACAGTTCTCAAGGTCCTCAGATCTCTTTCTCTAAAATTTTCTAGGTATGGATTTAACTTTCATGCCATACCCTGAATATCTTAGATACTTGTAGATCACAGTAATGCAATGTAACACTACTTACCTCATCCAACAAAGTTGGATAGATAAATGTATTTGGTCGAGTCTTTCTGTCATTCCATGGTGGGAAATATAGAAAGGAAGAATTGGTTAAATTTTGGTGCCGATCCAGAAATTGTTTTTTGATTAAGAAATATTACTCTTTTTTTCCTTCTTCTACCATGACTATTCACCGAATGTCTCTAAAAGTTTCAATGAAATTTTATGGAAAAGTGGACAAAAGACCAAGAAAGAGGTCATTAATTTTTTTATGGATCCATGCACAATTACCTGCCATACAACATAGCTTTATGCTCATACTGCAAAATATTGCTGAAAGTTCATTACTATCCACATGATATCTCCAAAAGTTCCAATAAATGCAATAAGATGTTGTGAAAAGATGGACAATAGGCGATGGAGGAAGTGATAAAATTTGGGGGTGGATATATATATATAATTATTTCTCCCACGTCATAGATATATGTCCATACCACATAATATTGCCAAAATCATATGGCAGTCCACATGATATCTCCAAAGGTTCTCAATGAATAGCAGTGAAATTTTGTGAAAGGGTTGGCAGTGGATTTGGGGTGAACTGATTAAATTTCTGGATGGATCAATGCCTGATTACTTCCCTTAACAAAGTTGCCGACAAAGGTTTATGCTCTCTGAGTGGTTTCTTGTCATTTATGTAACCATTGTTAAAAGTTGAGAATGAATTCAAAATTATTTTTATATAGAAATGCATCGCAAATCGTTTTACTACAAGGGGTTGCCTATCATATAGCTGAGTAGTGCCCTTGTGCTGGCTGCAGCATCAGCCGTACCTGCCCAAGCCTCCCATATAATAAGTTTCTCTTGTTTCGGCTTGCAACAAGTACTCAAAGTGCTTTTACTCAGTTAATCACTTACGACACAAGATATTAGGTTGGTGCAAAAATGATCGTGGTTTTTATCATCTTGAGATTTGCTGCTTATTCCGGGATGAATAATTATCTAGCTATGTTTATGGAATATACCATATTTCTGATGGAATTTCAAATTATCTATTTAAGCTGAACGTAATCTTTTCATATGGAACCTAACCAAGAGACAGACCTACAAACTAAGAAGTATGCAACGTGTGCATGAGAGAATCATGCTCAACCTTACATGGAGAGATCACAAGACAGCACAGTGTATAAGGAAAAAAACGGGTGTCCGTGACATCATAGAAATTATTAAAAAGCTCAAATGGCAATGGGCAGGCCATGTTGCAAGAATGACAGACAACCGATGGACATCACGTCTCACAACGTGGATCCCCAAAGATCACATTAGAAACCGAGGCCGACAGAACACAAGATGGAGAGATGAACTGGACAGATTCAGGAAATACAACGCAATGCCCATGATAGAGAAGTGTGGCGAATTCTGGGGAAGGTTTATGTCCAACAACGGACGTTAAAAGACTGATGATGATGATGATGATGATGAATCTTTTCACTGTTTATTCTTGCTTATTGAAGGCTATTGAATCAAAGATGGGAAAAAACAAATTCGAGCAATTTTGTAGTATGAATTCAAATGAGTCGTAAAGCAGCAGAAACTTATTGCAATATCAACTAAGTATTTGGCCGGGGGACTGTCAACAAACATACAGCTCAATACAGTGTCCATAAATTTCTAAGCAGAGTTGAGAGCCTTAAAGCTGATCTAGGCCGTGGATGTTCTTCTGAGATTGACAATGTCCAAAGGAGGGTCATTTCTAAGGCGGACCCCATTAATACAAGTCAAGATGCTGCAGAGGAATTAAGCACTGACTATTCAACATTTGTTCGACGCAAGCACCAAATCTATTCTAAGTTGAGATATATTGCTTTAAAGATGATGGTGTAAAACTGCTATTATTTTTGCACAAACCAAATATTTACAAGTGATCACCCATCTACCTGATGACCAGGCTTGATGTTGCTTAACACTGGAGATCATATGGGACCTGATGTATCGAACATGAATCATCTGGAAGCTGTGCCTGTTATATGATAGTGTTTTAATGTTGGGAAGCAGTGATGTGCACAGATTTTCAGAAGGGCAGGGGCTCAGTTTTAGAAATAAAATCCTCAATACCATATAGGCTATATACATATATATATATATATATATATATATACATATATGTGTGTGTGTGTGTACACACAAAAAAATGTTGACATTGTATACGTTAAATATTCTTAAATTCCATTAAATTCAATGCATTATTTTTGTTGTGTCTTCTTACAAAAGTGATCAAGCATAGGTTTCTTCAGTTTTCAAGTTAGTCTTGCTGGTAATGAATGTAAAAAAACGTCTTTACTTGACTTTCGTATACATCATATGTACAGTCCACACCAACGCAGCTAGAAGGCTTAAAATCAAAGCATTTACTCCTTATTATATCAATAAAAATATCTTTGAATGTTTTTGAAAATTCCCCCTTCAATATGTTTTTAATGGTGGGTTAGGGGGTTCAGTTTTCAATGAAAGTTCATGCTAAATTGATCCCAAGTTTGTGCCCGCTTATTTTGTTCTGTTTCGAAAATCCAGACATTTTGATGATCACTCTCCAACAAAAGGCGAGGGAAGTAACTTTTCCATTGAACACCCCTTCTTCCAACGTTCTAATTGATCACTCCTAACACAGTGTGCTGCCAAAGGATGTTGGTCATGTGACGGGAGTCGATTGAATGACGAACTAACCAGACCTCTAAGATGAAGAGCAAGGGGCAAGGGGCAAGGGGCAGATATCGGAGAATCAAAGATGCAACCCTATCCTGTATTTCTAATGGGAGCCAAGAAAATTTTAGAGATGTACAAAATGCAATCTTTCCATTGTGCTTCCTGGGGGAAAAGCTTGCATTAAAAAAAAATGAGGTCTTTCGCTTGGCACTGATATATATCGATCGAACTTGTAAATAATAGAAGACGCAAGATGTACGGCTGTACAAATACATGCTGGTATAAAAAGATTAGAAAAAAAAAGAGAGAGGGACTCAAACGGGTCAGATTAGTCATTCTATGGAGGCTGTCATGTGACCATCGTTTGGCAGCATGTCGTGTTGGAGGTGATCAATAAAAAAAATTCTTTGATCACACCTTTTTCAAACTTTTCAAATTGATCATTCCCAACGTGGCATTCTGAAAAAAGTTGTTGGTTACTTGACAGTTTCTATCAAGTGACTAACCAAAATTGTTTTTATTGAACAACCATAGCCATCAAAGATGTATGTTTGTGTTTGTTTATGTGTTAGTTTGCATATTCCTGTACTCCTTGCCACACTGTTTCGTATATATCTAAAAATTGGCATCAGTACCCCTCTAGACCACTTCTAAAAAATATATTTTGATTTTTGGAAAAAAAGCTTTTTTTCCACTTCGGGGTCTTATTTTGACTTGGTTTATTGATAATATCTAGATTCTCCAGAATCCAGATATTTCTTGATGTTTTTATAATTTTTCCAATTGAAAATGCAGTGATGTCGTAAATAGAATTTATTCTGACCATATTTATTCTTTGATGGAATTTTCTTACACAACTTCAAAATTTGAAGCTACAATTGTTCAGTTATTGACTCTGATGATGAGTTTTATTTTCGCTTTGAAGACAAATCTTGACTGAAGTTAAAAGCCTTTCTTTTGAGCGGGCAAAGTTAAATATGGGGTTAAAACAGTTCCAAAGTCTTTCATATAAACTAGCTGACCCCTTGGAAATTCCATGTGTGTTGACAACTAAGAAATCCACTCTCTCATGCCTTTGATCTTCTCTCACTCATTGACAGTGTCTTCTTATTCACCTCTTTAGCCCTTCTAATCTCTGTTGTGCCTCCATTTTGACTAAATGTTATCCAAACACGGATTAGTTTTTCAAGAGAAAATCTTTCCACCTTCCTCTGTAAACTACATTTCTTTCTTCCTTTCTTCTTTCTAACCCCATTGTTAAACCAACTTCTTGAATCAATTCATTGAATAATCATAGCCATCAGAGATGCTGAAGGATTCTATCCTTTTTCTATATGTGTGTGTTAATGATTTTGGTTAAATGTCTGTTTGAGTGTTGCAGCGCTCTTGGCCATACTGTTTAGTCTATAAACTTGAAAATTGGTATCAATTATCAACTAGATCTCTTCTGAAAATTTTTTTTATTTCTCGAAAAAACGTTTTTCCAACCTCATTTCTCCAGAATTCAGATGTTTCTTTACTTTATTCTAGATATTTTCTGATAGAAAATTGAGTGAAGAAACATCTAGATTGGAGAATCTAGATGTTTCTCCACTCTATTTAATAGGTTATCCAGTGATGTCATGAATAGAATTTATTATGACCATATTTATTCTGACTTTATGTGAACTATATTGATTTTTAGTGGAATTTTTTCACAGTAAAAAAACGTCAAGATTCTGGAGTTGTGAACTCTATTTTAGATGTTTTCCAGTTGATGCTAGAGTTGTTCAATTACTGACTGTGATGGCAAATTTATCTAATCCTGTATTTTTTCTTCGCTCATGCTCTTATTTGTACATATTATAATACTTACATAAAGCTATCAGACGATAGTACAAAGAGCAAGGGCAACATGGAGATTGCTTTGTCAGCCATTTTGTTTTATTGTTCAACTTCTTGGAGTTGATTTTGTTTTTGCACCATAACAGGAACAACAAAAACAAGAACAATTCTCACCAAACTTAGAGGTATAAAAATCAAAATTCCTCATCTCTAACTCAAAATCACGACCAACTGAGTAATAGGCTAGTCTCTTACTGACTGAATTCAATTGATAAGTCTTACATATTCTTGTCTGCTGTTGTGAGAAAAATTTAAATAAATCCAACAAGATGATGTGAAGAAAGTTGACAATTTGGAAAGGAAAAGACTTGAGGCTGATAATGATTCATCATCATCATCATCAGTCTTTCAACATTCGTCGTTGGACATAAACCTTCCCCCGGATTTGCCACACTTCTCTATCATGGGCATCACGGAGCCAGTACTTTCTGAATCTGTCTAGCTCGTCTCTCCATCTAATATTCTGCTGGCTTCGGTTGCGCATGTAATTTCTGGGGATCCATGTCGTGAGTTGTGATGTCCATCGGTTGTCTGCCATTTGTGCAACATGGCCAGCCTAGTACCATTTGAGCTTTTTAATGGATTTTATGATGTCCCTGACTCTTGTCTTTTCTCGGATGTACTGTGCTGTCTTGTGGTCTCTCCATGAGAGGCCTAGCATAATTCTCTCATGTGCACATTGCATGGTTCTCAATTTGTGGATCTGTCTCTTGGTTAGGTCCATCTTTATTGGCAATTATAGGATGCATTAATCCTTATGCATGATATGGTTATACTATTTACTTTGCCTATGGGTTTATTTAATAATAACGTTTAAGCTATGAACCCTCTGTCCTTCGTTGGTTGTTGCTGGTTCTAGAATGTGGTATCACAACTCAGAGTGCATGCTTGATGGGACAGAACACACATTCGTTTTTAGCATATCTGAGTTTTCTCCCTAGCATCGGATAATTTGTTTCGCTTTTTTTTAAAAGTCTCTTATGATGAGAGGCTCCCAGATGCTATTGATACCCGTGCTCAGTCAGCAAACTCAGCAACTCTGGATCCATCAGTTATCATCTGAAACGTATCACATTAATAGAAGATAATTTTCGAAAATACGATTGTCTTGTAAATTACCACAATGTCCAATTATTCACTATATATATATATATCTCTATTTTTCTTCCATATTTGTACAGGAAACATAGTGCTCCATAATTATTCAATAAAATAGTGCTTATAATTAATAGTTTTATCACATCACAACTAGTGTTTCAGCGGGTATTATCAAGTGTCACTTGATAATAGGCAATTGTATTGAAACATTAGGCCAAGTTGTAGTGTGCAATTCATATAATAAAATTATTAATCATGTACACATATATATATATATATATTTAGGAGAAGTATATACAACAAGTCTCATATTTTGATCTGAAAAATCTTTATTCAAACAATACTCAATACTTAGAATAGTGACAATATATTGATTAAAAACATGAATTTTGTTTATTACCATGGTATACCCTCGGTACACTATATTCAGAAAATTGAAACATAACCTGTGTTAACAAACCTTGGTAGAACAATATCATATAATGCTTGTGAGGTAAATATTTACAACTCACTCCAACTGTCACACTTTGAATCAGACTGTAAGTTATCTTTCATGTATATAAACAACTTGAAGACCGAGTTATATTGTCGATCTGATAAGCTGAATATATTGAACCGAGGCTATACCATTGCCATACAAAATTTATGTGTTTAATCGATACATATATAGTTCATATATATGAACATATACATAGTTTGATATATATAGTTCATACATATGAACATATATATAGTTCATACGCATGAACATATATATAGTTCATACGTATGAACATATATATAGTTCATACGTATGAACATATATATAGTTCATACATATGAACATATATATAGTTCATACGTATGAACATATATATAGTTCATACATATGAACATATATATAGTTCATACATATGAACATATATATAGTTCATACGTATGAACATATATATAGTTCATACATATGAACATATATATAGTTCATACGTATGAACATATATATAGTTCATACGCATGAACATATATATAGTTCATACATATGAACATATATATAGTTCATACGTATGAACATATATATAGTTCATACATATGAACATATATATAGTTCATACGTATGAACATATATATAGTTCATACATATGAACATATATATAGTTCATACGTATGAACATATATATAGTTCATACATATGAACATATATATAGTTCATACGTATGAACATATATATAGTTCATACATATGAACATATATATAGTTCATACGTATGAACATATATATAGTTCGTACATATCAATCATATTCTCAATTTGTGAAAGTACAAACACAAAAACAGATTTTATCCGTTGTAGAAGTTTAATCGCAGTACTCAATATTCAACTCAGTAAATAGAGTTATTGTTATGAAAAAATGAGAGTACGTCCTTGTAATTCCTATTTATACATATATATATATGTATATATATATATATATATATATTTTATAAAGAAATGCATGTATGATTCAATAGAATGATTATAAATTGCATTATATTATATTGAAACTATTCGGAATAATCTCCCATTGTTACACACTTAATGGATCAATTGGCGTTGGCAACGTAAATAGAATAAGCAATTGAAGAAAATGGGACTGCTGTAGAAATCAAACCTGCGACCGACAGGGAAACTGCTCAAATGTAGCGTTGCTCTTACCATTGAGCTAAAACTGCAGCCGGTAATGCTAAGACCCAAATAACTGTTTTGACTCCAAATTCTCATTTTTGTCTATTAATGGTTCGTATCTGCTCTATTTTTTCTTACGATGTAGACAATTATGTTATCAAGAAATGTATATATGATCCAGCAAAATGATTATAAATTGTGTTATATTATATTGAAACTTCATTTCAGATTATCTCCCATTATTACAAAACAGTTATTTGGATCATTACAGACTGTTCGGGTATCTGCTTGCACTGGTGTGACTTGGACCTGTTTTTTAATCTACACAGGCAGTTAAATTGTGGTGTTGTTCTTCATAAGGGCAGCAGACTTGAAAGCCTGCTTGGGCATCTGCTTACAGCGATATGTCTTGGACTTGAGGTTCAATCTGCAGAGGCTGCCATACTGTCAGGAAACCCTCCCAAAGGGGTGGAAGAACTTTACTGCTAGCTTGGGTATCTACGTACTGCAGAGTGTCAAGGACCTGAGCTCCGATTACTTGTAAGAAAAACCAGAAGAATAGGATGGTGTATAGATTATATTTCTTGGTGATTCTAATGATGAATATATTGAAAAAAATTATATGCTTAATTCTATCGATTTATTTTCAAAATTGAGCCGTGTTTATTATCAACAAATATGTTAAAAACACACACATAAAGATGTTTTTCTGTATAATTAGTATGGTATCATAAGTTGGTTTGCATGCAGTCTGGAATTAAAACTGATTCAATGGATCTAATATTCACATGGGTGAACATTCAATAGAAATGACACAAACAGCGATTCATGTCAGTTGTTATACTTACTGATCCCTTTTCTTTTAAAACATTTTCTGGGTAATCTACTTACGTAAGCCTTGTTCCAAAAAATAATCAAATAGTATAAAATGATATCAATATACAATACACATAAAACCTTATATAAAATGACAAACTACATCTATGGCATAAAATATATAATAAAGGGAGTTGGTGTTTGATCAACACTGCTGAGGTCCCATGTTGTTATAAGTGTTTGTTTTTCTAATATAAATCCCCGAAACAGTTACATGCAAAACAACTGATGATCCCAACAAGAGACAATTTATACATTGTACCAAAATAGCGAAATATATGTGAAACAGGGGAAACTCAGTGAAGAAAAATGCATAAATTGCATTGACAGATATGGGGAAATAGGTGACTGATGTGACAAAAAAAATCTTTCAAAAAAGTTTTTTAGTGTTTAAAGCTGTAAAGCTTTCTAGACTAAATATATATGAATGACATAAGCTATATATTAAAATCATAGCTGAAAGGAAAGTGGTGTTTGATCAACACTGCTGGGGTGCCATGTTGAAATAACTGTTTTTTTTAAAATCCCCGAAACTGTTTCATGGTTAACAACTGATGATCCCAACAAGAGACAATTTACACATAGCATTATAATTACAAAGTACGTTTAAAACAGGGAGGAAAACACAGAGGAAAATTACATAAAATGCATCGTCAGGTATTGGGAGACAGGTGGCTGAAATGACATAGAATATTTTGGAAAATTTTTTTTATGTATAATGTTCAAAGCTACATACATATATATATATATATATATATATATATATATATATATATACATATATATATATATATATATATATACACATATACATATATACACATATATATATATATACACACACATATATATATATATATATATATATATATATATATATATATATATACACAAACATGGTGAAATAATGGATTTGCCACACAAAAATGTTTATGTTTCTGCCCTTTCGAGCTTCTTCAGACAAAACTTCACTGTGGTATATATATATATATATATATATATATGTATATGTATATATATATATATATATTCTCATGTTTTGTTCTGGTGCCATTTATCAGCCAATCTAATCTTGGACAAAAACTTTGCTCTGTGATTGGCACCAGTCCAACAAAGAAATTACCATTTCTACAGATTGCAATGGCTGCATTGGTTCTGCCTCACACTTTGGCAACAGAAGCAGCAATGTTTCAAGGAACTTCCCATTTTTATCAAAGACCAATGTCAAATAAGGAAAAACATGAAAAACAGTAATCCCACCTTGCGAAAATAACAATGCAATCACTTTGATATCATGGTTTTAAAAAAAACAGCATATGCCTATGTGTTTGCATGTGTCTATACATACTTACAATACTTTATACAGATATTAATGTATACTGCACTTCTCATATGTGTTGCAGTAACTGGAGAAAGCAGACAATTGCATCTACCTAGGACAAAGAATCTCCATGAAATCCTTGAAAGAAGAAAAAATCAAGCAACAAATCACTCTCGAATGGCAAGTCTTCGGCAGAGAAAACTCAACCTTCAAAAACAAGAAAATCCTATTTGTCCTAAAAAAGAAGAGTATACAACTAATGCATCCTCACGATAGTCACCCATGGAGCTGAAACATGGAACCTTACCAGAAGACTGACTCTCAAACTGAGAACCATGCAACAAAATATGTTCGGCCCAACAGGGAGAGATCACAAGAGAGCTCAATATATTAGGGATAAAAACAGGAGTCCAAGACATCGTAGAATCCATCAGAAAACTCAAATGGCAATGGGTTGGTCATGCTGCAAGAACGGCAGACAACCGATAGATATCACAACTCACAACAAATGGATCCCCAGAGATCACATGTAAAACCAAGGCTAGTAGAAAACAAGATGGAGAGACAAACTAAATAAGTTCAGAAAGTATTGGCTCTGCAATGTCCATGATAGGGAAGTGTGGCGAAGTCTGGTGAAGATCTATGTCTAATGACAGACAGATTGAGGATGATGATGATGATGATTTCTCATGAGAAGTATAGTATATATATATACAATACTTCTCATGAGTATTTGAACAAAATTTTCCACACATGGTATGGCTTTCGGATCATTAAGAGTGGTTTAGCCTTAAATTAGGGATTTGTAAAGAATGCAACTTTGCTGGAATTTGGGGTTAGCCACTGGAGACAAGCATTTAACCAAACTCAGCCTTCTCCTAACTCAAGGATTGTACCGTGCAGGTGGTCGGAGGCCATCCAAAGGTACCTCTTTCTATTCATTACTATTCTTTCAAATAGGGAAGGGCAAGACTCCATTCCCAATTTATTTCACCACTCAGTTAGCAGCTGTCTGCACGGAAAAATTTGTTCTAATGAAGAATTTTCCACACTTGTCGCTCATACCGCAGATTGAACCGGGATCTCTGTATGTGTGGAGCAGACACGCGAAGCATTACACCATTTGAACCTAAACCCCCAAAACAATGAGAGGTGTGTTCAGACGCTTTAAGGAAGGCCGGCTAAATGTCTGCAAGACTTGAAGACCGATACATTAGTCATTGTTCAAATACTCATTAGCAGTAAAGTATGTATATTCATGCATGTTCAAATCCATTTAAAGATGGAAAGATACATTCATACATAAATATATACATATCTACATATATATATATATATATGTGGAAAAATCAATATAGATCTGAAAAGATGATGTGAAGAAAGTTGACAATTAGGAAAAGAAAAGGCTTGAGGCTGATTAGCACATCTCAATTTCTTTATCGTCCAAATTTTAGATAAACCTTAGCTATCGTAACCA
>OY735214.1:9172711-9175211 GCA_963457665.1 Thysanoteuthis rhombus
GTAATGGCTGCTATTGAGCGACTAACCAGACCAGTCTTTCCTGTTCATACCTATGGTAATAATGTTAATACCAGTAGAGGCCTGTCTTATGATTGAAATAGTCTCCTATTTCCCCACTAATCAGTGTTTGAGCTTTTGAAAAAAAACAAAACAGGATTTCTTATGCTGATTTTCAAGGCAGGAAGACTCATCTTATTCAGAAGACTTGTGTAACACAATTTTCCCCTACTTTTTTGCTGTTTGAGGTAAGTAAATATCAATTATACTTGCCATCACAGTCAATGATTGAACAATTGTAGTGCAAAAATTTTTGAAAAAAAATCCATTGAAAAATTAGTATGGTCAGAATAAATTCTATTTATGACATCACAGGCGTTTGTCGTTGGAAAGCCTCTAAAATAGATTAAAAACACTTTCTTCAGAATCTATGTTATTCATAATCCCATTAAGATAAGGCTCACAAAAGCTCAAAAATGCTTTTTCTCCAAAAAAAAATTTTTCCTGAAGGTGTCTAATGGAGTACTGATGCTGATTTTCAAGTCTAGAGTCAAAATGGTATGGCCAAGAGTGCTGGAACAAACAAACAAGCATAAACACATGCACATATCAACAAAAAAAAAGCGAGGATTGTCACCATCTTTGATGTCTATGGTTATTCAATCAACTGCATTTCTGAAGCTTCAGAAAAAACTTAAAGGAAAAATATCTCTCCCATCTCTTAGCCCATAGGCAACCCTTTCACAAAATGTCAATGGAGTTCATTGAGAACATTTGGGTATATTGTGTAGACGGACATATAGCTAAATAACAAGGAGGAAACTGTAAGTAAGCCCTGGATCCAACCCCAAATCTTCCTGGACTCGTGTCCCACCCTTTCACAAAATGTCATTGATGTTCAGTGAGAACTTTTAAAGATATCCTGTGGATAACTAAGAGTGAATACAGGAATGTATTAAGAGAAAAAAAAATCTCTTAATCGGAAAAAAATTTCTGGATCCACCCCAAAATTTAACCAAGCCTTCCTTACCTCATTGTCAATTCTTCTAAAAGATTCAATTGAAAATTATTGAAAACTTTCAGAAGTATTGTGTGGACAGACAGACAGGGAAGGAGGGAGTCGCAGGTAAATACATAAACCTCTTCCAACCTCATGTACTTGCATCACTGATGCTCAACTAAAAACTTACCTTCATAAAAGCCTCAGTAGAATACTTTGATCTTTATTTGTACAGGTAGCATAGATTGGGATCCAAAAATTGGTCAGCATGAACCTCCCCCTTTTTTTTTAATATTGTAGATTTATATCTGATTGGGAACACAAAATTTATCAACCATCAATTTTTCTATGGAAGCATCTAATCATTTACAATGCAAAAAAATGATAAATATACAAGAAATGAGGAAGCAATCAGAGTGCATACCTTTGCCAATGCCATTATCACTAAAAAAAGGAATGAAAATCAGTTATATGTATATACACACACACACATATATATATATATATATATATATATATATATATATATATATATATATATATATATACACATCGGATCACATGACCATTTC
Source organism: Thysanoteuthis rhombus (assembly GCA_963457665.1). Lineage (NCBI taxonomy): Eukaryota > Metazoa > Mollusca > Cephalopoda > Oegopsida > Thysanoteuthidae > Thysanoteuthis > Thysanoteuthis major. Next base: position 9,174,281 of record OY735214.1, read on the forward strand.
TCATTAATAGGATTGTCAGCATCATAAGAAACAAATAGAGCAGATATAGACGGTGAATAAACAACATGAGAATTTGGGGTCAAAACAGTTATTTGGGCCTTCGCATTAGTGGTGGCTTTTTAGCTAACCAGTAAGAGCAACACTACGTGGAAGCGGCTCCACTATTGGTCGCAGATTTTGATTCCTGCAGCAGCCAATTTGTTGTTTTTTTTAAATTGTTCACTCTATTTATGTTGTCTAGGCTAAATGATATGTTCACTGTAAATTGATGGGAGATCATTTAAAATTGAGATTCAATATAATGAAATTCATAATCATACATAAATATATATATATATATATATATATATATATATATATATATATATATATATATATATATATATATATATGTATATATATATATATATGAGAGAGAGAGAGAGAAATAAAATACAATAAAACTGTAAGAGAAAATTCCTGGATTTACCCTAAAATATAATCAATCCTTTTTCAGCCTATAGCCCGCCCTTCTGCAAAATGTCATTGAAATTCACTGAATCCTCTTGGAGATATCATATGGGCAAACATGAGCGGATACATAAGTGTATAGAAAGAAAATATCTCTCAATCCTGGATCCACACAAAGAATTTGATCAATTCTTCTTTATCCAATGGCCAACCCTTCCAGAAAATTTCATTGAAACTCTTTGGGAACTTTTGGAGATAGACAGACAAACACAAGTGAATGCATATACGATTTCCATTGACAGAAATGATAATATCATTTGCATTACTGGAGTAAAAACTTGCCTTCGAAGATAAAAAATTTCGTAAGAATTGTTCGATCTCAATTAGTATAGCTGGCTTTAGATTGGGATCCCCTAATTGGTCATGATGGTCCCTTTTTTTGATATTCCAGTTCTATGTCCCATTGGGAACACCATATTTA
>OY735214.1:9180211-9185211 GCA_963457665.1 Thysanoteuthis rhombus
GCAACGTTTTCAAGCAATAGAAAAATGGGCATGAGAGAGGGAGAAAGAGCAAGAAAAAAAAGAAAGGCTCAGAGTAACATACTATGGTCATCGGTCATGGCCAATCGATTTTATGGACAGACAGAGGAAGAGGAAGGGGCAAACATCTTAATCCTTTGCTGTCTTGTCAGCCCCAACCCCCAGCGGAAATGTCTTACTTGCTCCAGAGTCAAAACTCAAATGACTTATTAAAGTTATTAAAAAAACCACGCCAAGAAAAAGTTGCGATTCTATTGGTCAGCCAAGGTCATGTGGTACCATTTTTGGCACTTCTGTATTCCAACCCTCTCACACGGGAGAATCCATCCATCACTTTTCAAGTGCTGAACATAAAAATCTGAAGCAAGATAACAACACTAGACTTCTTTGTCAGGGTCAACGCCTGACCTTTTCATATCTTGGCCGGTATCTTCACGTGGATAAGAAGTGTCCGCATTCAGTCCAACAATAATTGAATGTGGCAAAAAAAACTAATGATTTTTAATTAATTAATTCTGCGCACCTTCCTCGTCATCAATCCGTTATGTTACACATGCGGCTGCGCAAAATGTGCAAAATCCTCCTGTACTTGTAGAGGAGATGAAGTTTTCTGTTACTCTCTTTGCTTGTGTAAAAGTGTAAGGGCGTCGAATACAACTTGCAAAAACCCTTTTTGATAAGATCGGTTTGTTATTTAAACTCTTTGTGAATATCAATTTCTATGATAATGTAATGTCACTTTATTCATCGAATAATATCAAGAAATCTTTTTGCTTTTCTAAAAAGAAATTATAAATATGATAAAAATTGTATATTAAAACTGAAGAAAAAACATAAAAATGTCATTTGCTGGTATGCAGTGACCGGTGACCAATTTAGTTGGAACTTATCCTGAAAATTGAACCATTCAACTAAAAACCAATTTAGGGGTGGGGGGGATTTTCACACAACAAAACAGGTGTTTACTCTTGAAAGAAAAAGGAGTAAATGTCGAAATTTTCAGCCTTCTAGCTCCATTGATGCATCCTGTTTGCAAGACACATACATTGCCAGCTAGACAGCTGGAAAATCTAACCTTGAGTTTGATTCGAACTTGTAAACAATTTAACAAGTGATGAATAACCCATCATCAATTCTTGACTCGTATTTTCTATCATCTCAATTAATTATTGCTACCCATTACAGACCAGTTTAAACACTGTTGCTCAGTTTAGTTTATTCCTGTGTTATGACATTTCTGTGGATACATGTGCATACATATATATATATATATGTATATATATATATATATATATATATATATATATATATATAAGTGTCTATATAAAAAACTTTTGCTCATACATTTCCCCCAATAAGTTGGGAAAATGAATTTTTGTTTTTCGAAAATTCCACTCCAAAATAAGTTTTTAGTGGTGGGGGGTACATTTTTCCAGAAAATCTTGACTTTTGAATGATCATAGCCCAACAAAAAAAAAGAGAAATAACTTATTCATTAATATGATATATACTCACAGTATCATGTATTTAAATAAAGAGATAGATGAATAGTTTTAATGTATGCTTCATTGTGTGTGTGGATAAATACATATATATATATATATATATATGTATACATATATATATATATATATATATATATATATATATATATATATATATATATACAACCTTATATAAAATGACAAACATCATATATGGCATAAACTATATCATAAGAAAGGGAGGTGATGTTTGATTAACACAGCTGGGATGCCATGGTAATGCAACTGTTTTGTTTTTAAAATCCCTGAAATGGTTACATGGTAAACAATTGATGATCCCAACAAGAGACAATTTATACATTTTACAATAATAACAAAGTATTAAGGAAACAGGGGAAAAAAACTCTTTTTATAAATACATAGATTACATTGTTAGGAAATAGATGACTGAAGTGACAAAAAAATTTTTTCTTAATGTTTAGTGTTGAAAGCTGTAAAGCTTTCCAGACTATATATATATATATATATATATATATATATATATATATATACTATCTATATACTTCTAAAATCCTCTATTTGGAAGATTCTCTGAGGAAAAAAATTAGTATTTGTCATCCCATATAGCCTAAAAAAAATCTCTGAAATTGGTCAAATCTAAGCAATTTCTTGGTGGGTAGAAAGGGAGGCTTGAAGCCCCCCTGCCCCCTTTGAGAGTTGCAAGCCCAGTATTCCCTCACTTCTTTCTATAACGCTACATCACTTGATATACATGATCTGGCTTATATGCTGATTTTAGAATCATGCATTCTATCCATTTTCTCTTTCCCACTGTATCAAAAACTGTCGCGAAAGGTTTCCTCAGTTTTCAAGTTGGACTGGCTTGCTATGTATGTATGTACGCATGTATGCATGACATGTACAGTGATGACAATGGTGCTAGAGGGTTAAAGATTTATACATTTATTCATTATTATAGTTACAGAAAAAAAACGTTTTCTTTTATTTTTTCAAACATCCCCCTTCATAAGTTTTTAGTGGGGAGGGGGTGTTCAATTCATAATGCAAGATTATTCTAAACAGGTCCCTTAGTTTGTGTCCAGCGGCATTCAGGGTGTTTTTTTTTCTTTTAATTCAGACTTCCTTGCGATCATTGCTCAACAAGAGGTGAGAGACGTAACTTATTCATCAATGACCCGGTTTTTATTTTGCCAATTTTTAATTGCTCATCCCCAACACGGGATTTTGGTAACCTTATGGTTTCTTTTGCGAGACTAACCAGACGTGTATATCCTCTCTTCATTCTTTCTTTGTGTGTTTTTCAATGCAAACACACCTATTGATCCTAACATGGTCATAATTCATTCGGACAGTGACACAAACAGTCGCTAATTGGTTCAATGCAGCCAGAAGAGATGATCTTAAATCACAACTGACTCCACGTTATCTCCAACAGTGAGCGTAAACAAGTGACGCTAAAGTAGCCATCTATTTTGGGCGAAATAAGGAGAATTTTACTAATCTGTTATACCGGCATTCTCAAATCAACGTAGACCCACAAACGGGTCCAACCAACAGGGCTACAGATTCTTCTCTCTTTGAGTGTCGGTACCTATCTATCTATCAATCTATCTATATTCATGAATGTGTTACGCTATTTGAAACAACCTCCTGTTCTTACACAGAGAGCGAGTCACTTAGCCTAGACAGCATAAACAAAATAAGGAAAGAAAAATAAGGCTGCAGCAGGAATCAAGCCTGCAACCTATAAGGTAGCTGCTTCAATGTAGCATTGCTCTTAACCGTTGAGCAAAATAGGCCAAGAGGAAGGTGAAAGCCCAAATAACTGCTTTATCCCCACTCTTCTCATCTTGTTCATCCACTGTCCATGTCTGCACTGTTGTTTCTAATGCAAACTATCATCTCATTAAAAAAATGTATATAATCTGATTGAATATTTATCACTATCATGTTATTTTGGTTCTCTATGGTCATTTTGGACCAACAATGCCCAAATATTGAGCTGGTATTTTTTTAAAGATGATTTTAGATAAAAGATCAATTTTTTAAAGATAATCTTAGATACATAGTTCTGGTACATGTGCAGACTATGAGTCATTTATATGAGGGACAGATATTTCTCTTCCACAAATTTGTAAGATGATCACTAGTTTATGTGCAGCAGCATTCACACATTTTTTTGATATTCAGACTTTTCTAGAGACCACTACCAAACAAAAGGCTACTTATTCACTGATCAGCAGCTTTTTCCAATTTTTTTAATTGATCACCCCCAACATGGCTACCAAAAGACATTGTTCATGCTACAATTTCTTTTGAGTGACTCGCCAGACCTGTCTTTACATTATAATTGTTTAAAACCCATTTGTGGTGATTTTTAAATTTCTAAATTTTTCTTTTCTTTCACAGACCTATTATTGACAATGGATGTGTAAGAATTTTCATTGTTACTTACAAGATGAAAAAAAAAAGGGTTATCAGAGGTAGCACAAGGTCCTGACTGCAATGCTCACCCTACTGCATAAAATTTTTATACTAATTTCGTATATTTTGCAAGGTTCCTTAGATATATTACCCTCAGAGCTCTGGTCCCCAACTGAATTGTGGGATCTCTAGGTCACACTTGCTGCCTCTTATGTAATCAAATTAGAAAAAAGTTTTAGTGAAATTTTTTTCTTGAGAGTGGGTTCTATGAAACAGTCAATCTCTTTGATATCTGGAGAGACATGGCGGGATCATCACATCCAATTAAACAATTAAACTTGAGTCTATATTCTTTCAGCATCATCATCATCATCATCATCATCAGTCTCTTAATGTCCATCATTGGATATAGACCTTCCCCAGGATTCGCTACACTTCTCTATCGTGGGCGTCATGGAAAAGTACTTTCTGAATTTGTGTTGCTCATCTCTACATCTAATACTCTGCAATCCTCAGTTGTGCATGTGATCTGTGGGGATCTGTCTCAATGTCCATCGGTTGTCCGCTCATTGCCATTCATGTTTTTTAATGGATTTTATGATGTCCCTGACTCCTGTCTTCTCCTGGATGAAATTGTGCTGTCTTGTGATCTGTCCATGCAAGGTTGAGCATAATTCTTTCATGTGTACGTTGCATGCTTCTCAATTTGCAGGCCTGTGTCTTGGTTAAGTTCCATGTTTCAGCTCTGTAAGTGACCATCAGGAGGATGCATTGGTTGTATACCCTTCTTTTCAGGATAAATGGAATCTTTCTGTTCTTGAAGGTTGAGCTTGCCATCCTAGGGTGATACATTTTTTTTAAAAATGCATGTATTTTGTTCCAGTATCAATGCACTGTTATATCCGTGTTTTTTTTTTTTCGGGTTTTGAAATCCAAATTCAAAGGTAAAGATTTGAAGTGGGGTGGAACCTACGTATTTGTAATAATTTTGTACGGTTGAAATTCAGACATAATGGGAAGCACTGAGAGCAACCCTTGGCTTCAGAAGAGCAT
>OY735214.1:9190211-9200211 GCA_963457665.1 Thysanoteuthis rhombus
TTGTACATGTGGTACAGATCAGGCTAGCAGTATAACATGATATAATAATATATTGATAATATTGAGCTACTTCTGATATGTAATGGATTTGGCCCGGAGAGGGCAGAAAAATGAGCTAATTTGTGTAGCAAATCCACATTCCACTATTTATATATATATATATATATATATATATATATATATATATATATATATATATATGTGTGTGTGTGTATATATTTGTATTTATCGGTTTTTGGCCTTGTTTATGGAATTATCAGGATGTGTTTAAACCCAAACAGAAGATACACACTTGAATGGAAAAGTTAACACAAAGCTTACAGAGGCAAACTTGACATATGACCATCTACTAACTGAACGGCAACTGTGTCAAGTAATTAACAAAGAGGTTTCTAATTTTAATGCAATTTTATCTAATTTTAATCTCTGAATTTTTGAGATGAGGTATTATTTTTTCTATTGATATTCGGACCATCCTCATGTTTGTTGTTTTTCATACAACATTTCGGCCATTGCACTCTACGGCCTTCGTCAGGTATCATCTGGTAGATTTGGGAAAGAACGAACCGAACCCTTCATTTATCCGTTACTTCCCAAATGTACCAGATGATACCTGACGAAGGCCGTAGAATGCAACGGCCGAAACGTTGTATGAAAAACAACAAACATGAGGATGGTCCGAATATCAATAGAAATTTTAATGCAACCGTTAAAAATTAGTATTGGGAATTTAGTTAAGAGTCATAATGTTTTTTCTTATATAAAAATTGCTGTTTGTGTTAAAGAATTAAAATAGAGGCATGAAGGATCATGGAACCCAAGTGTTTGAATATGGTTGGTCTGAAACATCCGTAAAATGACCAAGTAGAAGTTGATAAATGAGGATTCTGTCTGTCTTGAGGGCCCCACTCCTGGTTTAGATTCAGTTGTTAATCCCTTAGACTAGTTGCCAACCAATGCAGGAGAGCCAATGCTACCCTACTATTTACCCATAGCTGGTGGAGACCACAGCTAGATAGCCCAGTCTGACCCGCTCGTTTGCCCATAGCTGGGGAGGGGTGTCAATTAATTTCCCATGGGTAAAGGAATCTACCGTGCAAAAATATGAAAATGAAGCACATTGAATTCAAATCGTGCTCCAAAAAAAAAGCTTGGGATGTATGATATCAGGAAGGGCATTTGGCTGTAATCCATATGTCCCCTAAAGTTCATGTGAACAGAATGAGGAAAAAAATGGAAGAAAATCAAAAATTCACTCACCAAAGTGATAGGAACGAAATGGACACTCACCTGAAATTTATAAAAAAAGAAAAATAATCTTAGTTATAAAATAAAAATGAAATTGTAAAACATAACAAAAAATATTTTTCAATCAATAGTGCAGTGCAAAATCTTTATTTATTTATTTTTTTTGCTCTTTCATGATAAGTGCAGCATCTGTCCAGATAAAATCATGCTACAGCCATAAATTCGTTCAAATAATTACCTCAATACGATTCAAATAAAACACTTACTCTAATTAACTTACGCAATTTTTTTTCCAGATGACTGTCAATTCTATCCCCACTGGAAATTATTTTTTGTCGAGATCTGTCAAAACATCACTTCATAAAAAGATCCAAAGATGATTAATTCGATTAGTAACATCTGATGCTAAGTTGAATATTGTTAGTCAAAAATGACACTTGTACATCATGAAAATTAGATGAGGGCCTGCACAGCAGTGCTGTACTCTGAGATGTTTGGTCAATTATTTTAATAAACCAAAGAACTGAAACCATTGATATTCCCTAATCAATAAAGACTTGTATTGAAATAAATAGAAAACAGGTCTTGTTAGTCACTAAATAGAAACAATCAGATGATCAAAGTCTTTTAGCTGCATGCCCTGTTGGGGTTGATCAATCAAAAGGTTGGGAATTGGAGTGAAAAGTGAATGAGTTACACCTTTCACCTTTCGTGGGACAATGAACACTCTTTTAACTCGCCAATATCATTCAGTATCCGTGGTTCTCTAAAAAGTTTGAATTTTCAAAAAAAACAACCATGAATGCTGCCAGACACTGGCTAAGGGACCAGTTTAGTATGAACTTGTATTGCAAATTGAACTCCTCCTCCACAATAAAACTTTTCAGGGGAAGATTTTCAAAATCTTCCAAACATTATAAGGAGCAAATGTTTAAATTTTCAGCCCTGTAGCCCTGTAGCAATGATAGATAGATAAATGGACAGAAGAAACTTATCAGGACAATTTTGGTAGACTGTTCCTAATAGTTCATCAGAGAAACATACAAAATTATTAACGCGAATCGTAATTATGCAAATGATCTCTGATTTCTAAAACAATTGAGTATAGACTATTATACATCCGAAGCAATTCCTTACACAGAGCGAATTCACTCAGATTCACTGTTGTGCGATTTATAATCTGCAACTCAAAATTAGATTAGTGCAGAATGACTCATTATAGTGTGGATATTTCTTCTTTCAAAGAAATTATTATTCAATGCAATCTACCAATTTTAAAAACTAATTTGTCATTTTTTTTGTCATTTTACTTATGTTTGGGGAAATTATGACCATCATCGCTTCGGGTGACACATTCTGTGTATGGTATCTTGTTATAATGCAAAATATTTTATCGTGTTACTACTTTTAATCAGAAGATGAAAATTATTTTAAATTCTCTTCATTTCTGTACGTTATATCGAAATTTTGTGGGTGACAAACCTGAGTTCCGGATTTAAAATTTTAGAATCAATATTGTTCTCTATTATTTGTGTCACCACTGGAAGATGACTTTTTTTTTTTGATGGTACAAAAATTTGAAAACTATTTAAAAAGATGGTAACTTTTATTATGACATTTTCAGAGTATCTCAGTGTGAATACATAAAGAGAATATGATCCTTAAAAAAATAAACATTTGAATTATTGTGGTGTAATCAACATGGGACAAATTTATCCATAAAAATTGTTTTTCAAATAAAAGTTTGAATTTGATTTGCTTTTGTTTTAACTCCTTTATTAGATGTACATAATACATAATTAGGTTTATTTCATGACAGAAGTGAATTCCACTTGTGGCTTAAACCCATCACCATTTTTTTCTATTGAAACAAAACCCTGATCAGTGAAAATTTAATTGGATTCTCTGTGGAAAATAACTTTTCACTGAGAATTAAATAGTATTTTATAATGCCAAATATGCCTTCATTAACAACAATTCTTGACCATTTATAGCTAATTTTCAGCTTGTTTTTCAGCCACACCAGGCATTCTACTAGTATGCATATAAATAGTGTAAAAAAAATATTATATGTCCTAATTTTATATACATTAGTTTTCTTGTCTGTCAAAACACAAACAGTAAAAACATGCACTTTTACTTTAAATTCCTTTTTTTTCTATAAATTGCAATGTATATTTTTATCCATGTAAGAAGCCACCTAAAATTCATTTACTCATAGAAATGTAGGCCAAGGCTAGATTGATCTTGACCAGAACAGGAAGCCTACCCAGCATGCATTTGTGTCTGCAGGGCCAGCTTCAAGCTTATTGCTCCCAAATGGTTTCTACACTCAAGGACACTCTGAGATAGGGTAATCTACGCTTGTCTCGTCAAAAACATACAACACATTGCAATATCCACCCTATACCACATAGCAAGTATCAAACAGCAATGATTTTTAATTTCCTTTTGATGTCTTTTAAAAAGTCAGTGTTCATTTGTACCATTTATTCTTTTAAAATTTTTGTACTTGAATTAAATGATGATTAATCATAGAGCGTTGTAAAAATTTATGTCTCTGAAATCATCATCATCATCAGTCTTTCAGCGTCTGTGTTTGGATATAGACCTTCCCCAGGATTTGCCACACTTCTCTATCATGGGTGTCGTGGAGCCAGTACTTTCTGAATTTGCCTAGTTTGTCTCTCCATCTAATATTCTGCCGGCGTCGGTTCCGCATGTAATCTCGGGGGATCCATGTTGTGAGTCGCGATGTCCATCGGTTGTCTGCCATTTGTGCAACATGGCCAGCCTAGTACCATTTGAGCTTTCTAATGGATTCTATGATGTCCCTGACTCTTGTCTTTTCTCGGATATACTGTGCTGTCTTGTAGTCTCTCCATATGATGCCTAGCATAATTCTTTCATGAGCATGTTGCATGGTTCTCAATTTGTGGATCTGTCTCTTGGTTAGGCTCCATGTTTCAGCTCCATAAGTGACTATTGGGATAATCAAGCACAATTCTTTATTGTTTTGCATTCTACCATAGAGATAGAAAATCTACGATAAAAATTTATTTATATCTCTCTTGGCCATGAATCTGGGGCCCTGCAATAGAATGTTTCTAATTGGGCCCCACATTTCCTAAGGATGACCCTGTGTATATGAGTGCCTATAGGAACAATAGCATGAGAAACTCATGAATGACGACAGGTCTGATTAGTCACTCAATTGAAACTATCATATGACCAATGTCTTTTGGCAGTATGCTGCATTGGGGGTGATCAATTATAATATTGGAAAAAGGGGGGATTATTGAATAAGATACCTCTCCCATATTTTGTTGGGTAGAGATCACAAAAAAGTCTCAATTTGAAGGAAAAAAAGCGGACACAAAGTAAGAGATCAAATTAGCATAAACCTATACAGCAAATTGATCCACCGACCCAAACCAAACGAAAAAAAAAATTATTCAGGATGAGGATTTTCAATTTTCTAGACTTTACAAGGAATAAATGTTTAAATTTTCAGCCCTCTAGCTCCATTAGTACGGGCTGTCTGTGTGGTTTATACATATACGTAGCCTACCAGCCAGACCAACCTGAAAACCCAAGAAACCTATATTGACAGTCTTTGTTGATGGTTTCCAATGATGACTTTCCAAAAGCCTATTGACTTGGTTTTACTCTTCTTCAAGACAGCAACTATTCAATTATGAATTAGTGCCAAATTTCTGGTGCCGGATATTCTGGAAAAATATTTATCCTCATTTGCTAAAACCACATTAAGCAGTAGATCTTATTTTATCTTTGTAAAGAAGAAATTCAATGAATTTCCTAAACAAAAATGTTTTAAACAATATTTCAGTGCTCTCATTTAAACAAAAATGTAGAAACTATTCATTATTTCACCAGAAGACTGAGAGTTTCTTTACAATTCTGGTTGGAGAGTTAATATAACCTAAATCTTCCAGATATGACTTCTTTTTTTATTTTTTTTATTTAGAGGGTGATTCATTGAGCTATTTGTAAATTGATGTTTTCATTGGGTTACCTTTTACTGTGCGCTGAAGCTAATTGCCTTTCACTTAAAGGTAATAATTTTAGTTTTTCTTTTTGTTTATTTTTTTATTTGTCTTCTTATTTATACAGGTAGTAAGTATTTTTGTTTCTATTTGTGATAATTTTGGGGAAGATGCTCAGAAGAATACTTTCAAGGTAAGATCATGAATTGTGGCCTGCTGCTTTTGTTGAAGTTAACTTCCTGGAATGGAAGCTCTTGGCTCTTTTTTTTGGTGTGGTGGTGGTTCTTATTCTGTGAGTCAGACTTGCAGATCATTTTGGGGCAACTTAAGGCTTAGTTTAGGGATGCGGAGTATCTGGTTCCTTATTGCCATCCTCTCTGAGTCAATTAACCCACTTCTTCTGGCCATCACCATTGTGTAAAAACTCGGAGATTTTTGTTCTCTCTCTTCACGTGCACCCTGTAATACCTAGAGAATGACGACTGTGGGCTGAGGTAAGACTAGATTGTTTTTTTCTTCGCTATCTACCTGTTCAAACAGCATTTTTTGGAATATTTTCCGAAATAAAGATGTTTTCTTCTTCTTCTTCTCCTCCCCCTTCTTCTTCTTTTTCTTCTACTTCTTCTTCTTCCCCTTGTTGTTGTTGTTCTTCTTCTTCTTCTCCTCCTCCCCCCTTTTTCTTCTTCTCTCCCTTCTTGTTCTTGTTCTTCTCCCCCTTCTTGTTCTTGTTCTTCTTCTTCCCGTTCTTCTTCATCTTCTCCCCCTTCTTCTTTTTCTTCTCCTCCCCCTTCTTCTTCTTCTTCTTCTTCTTCTTCTTCTTCTTCTTCTTCTTCAATGTTTTGCCAAGATGATTGTTTTGGCAAAATACTGAAAGAATTAGAACTGTTGGGAGGAAAGATAATACTCTTCTGATATCACAGCTAAGCACAAGGGCGGAATTTGACATAAGTTTGTCGCAAGGATGATAGTTCCTGCTGAGACAAATGCATGTGTGTACACACATTTTTGCAACCAGTTCAGAAGAAGTCAGTAACTTGAATAACATTAATTAATAATTAATAATTATAACTCTAACTCTAATTATCAGTATAATTACATATTATGACTCGCTGTCAGTCAATAACTGAACAACTGTAGCGTCACAATTTGAAGTCATGTAAAAAAAATTCCATTGGAGAATAAATATGGTCAGAATAAATTCTATTCATGACATCACTGGAATTTTCCAGTGAAAAACATCTAAAATGGATTAGAAATATACCCAGAAAGATCAAGTTTCTCCAAAATCTAGATATTTCTACATAGTAATAACCCCCTCAGAATAAAGCCCCAAAAAGGTCAAAAAAGCTTTTTCTCCAAAAATGAAAAAAGACGTTCTCAGAAGGGGGCTAGAGGAGTACTAATACGATAATTCAAATCTTAAGACAAAATGCTATGGCCTGGAGTGCAGGAACACACAGACAAATAAACCAATCAGAATAAGGGCCCCAAAAGTTCAAAGAAGCTTTTTTTCCGAAAACAAAAAAAATTCTTTTTAGAAGGGGTATAGTGGAAGACTGATGCCAATTTTCAAGTCTGTAGATAAAATAGTCCGGCCAGGAGCACAAGAACAATCAAGCAATCAAACAAACAAATGCATATTGAAAAAAAAAGATAGGACCCTTCTCCACTTTTGATAACAATAGTTGTTCAGTTATGAAAATCTTTTAGTTAACTGTCGCTGTTAACAAGTTGGTTGGTTTTCAAAAACACCACATTTGTGAGGAGTGTTATTGTTATCAGTTTATTTCAACAATGCATCGCATGAAAATACAAAACACTCACTGATGTTTTGTTTAATGGAACAACAAACAGAACAAAGTAGTTCAAGGTATAGAATAATATCTCCACTGAACAGGTCTGGTTAGTCACTCAATAGAAACTGTCACGTGACCAACATGTCTTGGCAGCATACTATGTTGGGGGAGATCATTTAAAAAAAATTGGAAAAAGGGTCAGTCGAAGGATAAGTTACTCCTCTCACCTTTAGTTGGGCAGTGGTCACTAAATAAAAGTCAGAATTTTCAAAAAATGAAGTAGGGGATCAATTCAGCACAAACTCACATTGTAGACTGAAATCCCCTCCAAAAAAAGTGTGTGGGGGGAATACTTCCGAAAAAACTAAGGAGTAAATGATTAAATTTTCAACTCTCCCACTTCGTTGATACATACATGCACGTATTATCAGCCAGAACAACTTGAAAAATGAAGAAACCTATTTTGACAGTTTTCGTTGAAGGTTTCTAATAAGTTACTCTGTGGAATACAATCACACTTGTATTATATTAAAAACATTGCCAAATACAGTTTTATTAGCCCTGAAATATAGACTGTGCCAAAAATATCTTGACACAGTTTCAAGTTTGCATTTGCCCAAGTATCCAGTGTTCGAATACTTTTCTCAAAGGAAAAAGATTTGTACAACATAAGATTTTTTTCGCTTACTGACAACTAAAAATCAGAGGTACACATCGGTTGGGTGATTCCAGAAACTGTCAGGGCACAATTTAACATTGGTGGGGCCTGGCATGTAACATCTTGCTAGGCCTATCTATTTTTGTATTTAGTTTTTTTTTCCAAATAGATCAGAACAAAAATGAGATTTTCATTATATCATGATGTTTAATTTAATGTGTAGTGCTTTATGGATCAATTATCTATCTCTATATAGCATAATGAATCCTCAAACAAGTTTAGTCGAAGCCTTTTACTTTTTTACCGATGATGGTGATAATAATGAAGTAAATCCTTATGCCGCACTATTTCTGTTTAGTATTGATTCTCGGTCAAAATTTGGTTCACTGCTTCAAAACCTTTCTCCATTAGATCATCATCATCAGTTTTTTAATGTCCGTCGTTGGACATATACCTTCCCTAGGATCCACCATATTTCTCTATCATGGGCATCGCAGAGCCAGTATTTTCTGAATTTGTCTAGTTCATCTCTCCATTTTGTTTTTTGTCAGCATTGGTTTTGCATATGGTCTCTGGGGATCCATGTTGTGAGTCGTGATGTCCATCGGTTATCTTCCATTCTTGCTACATGACCAGCCCATTGCCATTTGAATTTTATAATGGATTCTATGATGTCTCTGACCCCTGTTTTCTTTCTAATATACTGTGCTGTTTTGTGATCTCTCCACATGAGGTTGAGCAAGATTCTCTCATGTGTGCGTTGCATGGTTCTCAGTTTGCGGGTTTGTCTCTTGGTTAGGTTCCATGCTTCAGCTCCATAAGTGTCTATCAGGAGGATGTATTGGTTGTATACTCTTCTTTTTATGATTATTGGGTTTGTCCTGTTTTTGAAGGTTGAGCTTGCTTTGCCATCCTAGGGTTATTCTCCACTTGATTTCTTCTTCTTTTGTGGATTTCATTGAGATTTGCTGTCCTATGTTGATGTAGTGGTCTACTTTCCCCAGTTTTGCATCTTCGATGTTGACAGTTATGTCCTTGTTCTTGATGTGATTGTTGCACATAACTTTTGTTTTGTTGAAGTTCATGAGTAGGCCAACTTTTTTGCTTTCTTCGTTTAGTTCATCTAGCATTAAGACAAGGTGATACCAGCTCAGCCAAACTCTTCACAGCCTGCCTCGAGATGATCTTCCATAACCTGGACTGGAAAAATAGTGGAATCAAAATAGACGGCGAATATCTGAGCAACCTCAGATTTGCAGGCAACATCAAACTCCATTAGATAAGTTGATGGAAATGCAAGGAAGAATCAGCAGCAGCCTTTTAGTATCAATTCTTGGATATAAACCTTCCCCAAGATTTGCCAGACCTGTTGATCATGGGTGTCACGGAGCTAGATCTTTCTTAACTTATTTAGTTTGTCACAGAGTCTTATTTTCTACTGGCCATAGTTTCGCATGTGATCTCTGATGATCCACTTTACGAGGTTTTATTCCATTGGTTGTCTGCCGTTCTCACAACAGGACCAGCCCATCGCCATTTAAGTTTTCTAATGGATTCTATGATTTCTTGTGCTGTCTTGTGATCTCTTCATTTGAGGTTGAGCATAATTCTCTCATGTGCAAGTTGAATGCTTAACAGTATATCTTTTGGTTAGGTTCCACGTTTCAGCTTCATAGGTGACTATCAGGAGGATGCAATGGTTGTATACTCTTCTTTTTAGGATCAATGGGATCCTCTTGTTTTTGAAGACTTAAATTTTAATCTAAGTATGGGATTAAATGAAACCTAATTTGATATTAGGTTTAAATTTAAATCGTGATAGGCTAAGTAGATTAATCTCCAATTTTTCTGTAAAATTATTCCAATCAAAAATGCTTATTTTTTCAGGAGTGATTGAATTTACCCAGATATATATATTTTTTTATACTTAAAAAGGCATTTCTATCTGAATTTTTAAGATTCAGGGTCATTAATATGGATAGATTTTTTCAGACTGTTGTCCTCATTTCGGTTCAACTTTTGACCCTACAGTTGTATTTTTGTATTATCAAATAATTAGATTGATAAATATCATTCACAATGAATAAATTAATCAATCAGAAAACAAGATAACCTAATAAAAAATTCAATAAATAATAAAAATGTATAAGTTGTAATGCATGTATAGCATTTATAGTGTACTTGATAGTGATATATATATATATACACATATAATGGAGTAAGGATTTGCCTGAAGAAGCCGAAACAGGACAGTAACATAAATGTGTTTATGTTGCAAATTCCTACTCGAT
>OY735214.1:9205211-9267711 GCA_963457665.1 Thysanoteuthis rhombus
TGAACCAATGCTGAACAGTTCACACTGTAGTAGTGTTCAGTCTAAATACTCTATTGATCTTAACAGCATTATGTTCTAACATGAATTCATACTTGAAAATTAGTCTAACTTCTTTGCAAAACACCATTGCCCAAAAACCTCCTAAAATAGCAAATCATATCTCTACTTTCAATGAATCTAAAAAAAAAATGCAATTACATTTGTAAATCTTTCACTTAAAGCGTTATTCTCAATGATGATTAAAAAAAAAAAAAGATATTTCATGTGTACTAACCTAATATTAACATCAAAGAACTTGTGAATATAGTTTTTCAGGCCTTTGAGGCAAGCCACTGAACTCTCATGATCAGATCGCTGAGCAGCTGTTGTTTGCCTCAAGGCCCTGAAATCTGAAGCTCGATTCCAAGTAGGTCATGCCATGACTAAGCATTCTTTCCCCCTTCCCATAATACTTATGGCAAAGCACTTACATTGTGTCGGAATTAAATTTCATAATCCTAGTGTAGTTTGGTAGTCAGAATAACTCTGGGGGAAAAAAAGTTTAGTAGGTGAAGCAATGATCAGGAGTAAGCGATCCTATCCAACCTCAAGCTCATTAACCATCACTCAATATGTAGTTCAAATTCTTCTTTTGATCAATAATATCTAGGTACATATGTTCTCAAGAAAGACATAGTGCAAGCAGTGATGGAAATGGCTATTGGGAACAAGGTATATCATGAGAATGGCATTTGGGAACCAGGTATAAGGTAATGTCTTTATTAGTATATACTCAAAAACGTGGAAATTTAGAAGTAGGTACCAGCCATGCCCCCGCAAATTACCCCTTTCCACTACGGAGCACAAGGACCCGAAGCTCAATCCCGAAGAACAGATTCTTCTATGCTTGGTCTGGCACAACCCTATTACTTAGTGGGGATCAAACTCACTACGATAAGTTTTTTTTCTTAAGTATCATATGAATCCTTGTGCCATTTTGAGATCCATAAGAAGTCTGCTTGGTCACTCAGTGACAAAACTGTCACATTACCAACATATTTTGGCAACATTCTGTGTTGGGGCGATCAGTTAAGAAAAGTGGAAAAAGGTATGATCAATGAATTAGTTACTTATATTGGCTTTTGTTGGGCAGTGATGATTAAAAAAGCCTGAATTTAAAAAAAAAAAAAACAAGCGAGAAAGCTGTTGTACACAAAGTAAGGGACCAATTCAGCATAAAATTACATTGTAATATAACAGAATGATGATGGGGAAGAAGCGCTGAATTCATTAAATGTTTTTTTAGAAATAACTTCAATAAATCAGTTATGGTTTCACTTCCGAGCAAGTCTTGAAACCTTCCTTCTCCCCCGGAGTTGGAGCCAGATATGTAGAAAGAGAGATGACACAAAATTCAGATGTTTGCTTCACTTTCTTCCTCTATCTTTCTGTAAGGTCGAATGATAATCATAGAATATAACTCTTACCCTTTTTGTCTCTCTCTCTCTCTCTACTCACCCTTTTCTCTGTTGCCCAAAAATGTTGATACAACGTTGCAAACTAAACCATCCACTAAAAGCCAATTATGGGGAGAAATTTCGAAAAAATAAAAAACGTGCTTTTTAGACATTATACCTAACGAGTAAATCTTTAAATTTTCAGCCCTCTATCTTGGTCACGTGAGGGTTTCTATTGAGTGACTAACTTTTTTAAAAAAAATCATGAATTCATAATTCATACCATACAGGTAGCTCTTTCGTCAAAGTAACTTAATTTTACGACTGCCACTGCTGAATTCATGAATAATGATAAATAAGAAGCACGTATGGATGGTGGTGATTCATGATTTCCCTTGGAATGCTAGTTTGTTTTTTTTCAAATTGTTGTGTTTAGTCTTACACGCATTCAAAAATGTAAAGAAAAAAAGAAAAAGTCTACCATAACTTCCAATTATATGAGAAAATAAACAGAGGTCAGAGATATAAAAATTATGAGAAAGTTCAAATGGCAATGGGCTGGTCATGTTGCAAGAATGGCAGACAACCGCTGAACATCATGACTCACAGTGTGGATCACCAGAGATTATATGCAAAACTATGGCCAGCAAAAAATAAGCAATACCAACATAGTTTTCATTTGGGTTAGGGGCTCAATTTGCAAAATAAGTTTATGCTAAATTGGTCCCTGCGTTTGTGACCAGTATGCTTGTTTTCTTGAAAATTCTGACTTTTTCGAGTGATCACCACGCAAGTAAAGGTGAGAGAAATAACTTATTCATTGATCATTCTTTTCCAAATTTTCAATTGATCACCCCAATATACGACGGTTTCTATTGAATGACTAACCAGACCTGAATTTCCTCTTTTATGATGAAGCCAATGTGAGTTTACTCAAGTATTGATTTGCCCAGTATTTCCAGGATCCATAAATAAATCACTGTTTTTTACAGGATTAAAAATTTATTTCCCGGATCTACCGGATATTATTGATATAAAAGGCCTTGGACTAAATCCAAACGAAAAAAAAAAAATGGGGTCTGGTTAGTGACTCAGTAGAAACCATCATGGGACCAATGTCTTTTGGCAGCATGCCATGCTGAAGGTGATCAATTAATAAATTAGAAAAAGAGGTGATCAATGATTAAATTACTTCTCTCGCCTTTTGTCAGGCTGTGATTTTTTTTTGAAAGTCTGAATTTTTAAAAAGTTAGTGAAAACTGCTGGACTTTAACTACAAGATTAATCTAGCAAAAACTTTTGGTGTTTTTTAGGGATGTTTCCAGACATAATGACTTGATATTTAAACTTTCAGTCTTGTAGCTCTGTTGGTACAACCTATACGAGTGATACATACATACATACATACATAACCAGGGAGATCAGCTTAAAAACCGGAAAAACCAACATTGACCATTCTGGAGATATTATTGGTTGACAGTTTCGAATAAAAGCCTATTTTTAAATTTCTCTACAAATTCCAGTAGTTTTTATAAAATTTTTCATTGTTCCTGAGATTGGTTGTCTACTGCGCTTTTTTGAGGGGGGATTTATTTCAAAGGTGGGTGGGCAAAAAGATATGTTCAGAATATATCTCAGCAACAGGGTCGCATTAAGACTGCAGTGTTCCCCTACGCCATGGAGCTGAAACATGGAACCTAACCAAAAGATTGGCCTTCAAACTGAGAATTACACAACATACGCAAGAAAGGATCATCCTTGTCTTCATATGGGGAGGACACAAGACAGCACGGTGTCTTAGAAGAAAGACAGGAGTCCAAGACGTCATAGGAATCATTAGAAAACTCAGATGGCAATGGGCTGGTCATGTTGCGAGAACGGAAGACAACCACTGGACGTCACAACTCACTATGTAGATCCTCAGAGATAACATGTGAAACCGGGGCTGACAAAATATAAGATGGTGTGACAAAGTAGATAAGTCCAGAAAGTACTGGCTCCATAACCTCCATGATAGAGAGGTCCGCAGAATCTTGGGTAAGTCTATGTCCAAAGGCTGCTGCTGATGATGATGATACAAAAATTACATCAGATCTGAATAGTAAATTTATTTTGAAATATAAACACGGTAAAAATAGTTTATCAATTGAGATATTTAGATTAAAGTACAAGCAGACATTTTTTTAAATATGGAAGAGAGAAAAAATATTTTTTTTAGATTTCAAAAATTCATAATTGTATGATAAAAAATTATAAGATATAAGTTTTAAATTATAAAGATATAGATAACAATTATTCACAAATGCTAAAATAAGGGATCATAGTATATATTAAAAAAAGGATATTTCACTTATAAAATGATATTTTTCATTCACATCATATATTAATTATTTTGACCTTTTCCCTAGGGAATACTGATAAAGTGATATATTGCTGTCCATTTGTGGACCCCCTCAGTGTCTTGCTGTGGTGTATATTTGCATATAGGCTGATTCAGCCTTGGTTAGTGACTAACCAGTTACTAGCAAAGAAAATTACCATCTTTTTACGTAAGTGCAACAAGTTGAAGATTACACAAAACAATTGTATAACATTGTCCTTTATTGACTATAAGTTTCCAGCTTTCAAACCACTCCATCCTAGATGAGAAGGCCTGATCCAGGAAGTTAGGGTGAGGGGCAAGTGCCTTGTTTGCCCCCTACCCCACCAGTTGATGCTCATTAACTGTGTTTGAATTGATCTTCTTATCACATTAAGTTTTTACGATCGAATTGGACACGTTTCTCTCTTGATGGTTTTTCACCGACATTTCATGAAAAAGTAATAATGTTATTTCCACCTGACAACCTTTAATTGTTAATAGCTGTTGTGTGGCTATCGAGGCCATCAAAGTTGGTACGTTAGCACCAAATATGGTACTTTCCACAATAGGCGGTACGTTTGGTACCACAACAGAAATATTTGGTATGTTTTTCATTTTTTGACAAAATGTTGTAAATTATCAACAAAAACTGTCAACATAGGTTTCTTTAGTTTTCAAGTTGGTCTGCCTATGTATGTATGTATTTATGATGCGTGCAGGACATACCAGTGGAGCTAGAGGGCTGAAAATGTAAACATTTATTCCTTTTCATGTTTAGAAAAAAACACCTCTTATGTCTTTGGAAAGCCCCCCCCCCCATGGTTTTAGTGTGTGGGGGGGGGTATGCTGAATTGGTCCCTTTCTTTTTGTCTGTCTGTATTCCTTCTTGCTTTTTTAAAAATCTCAACAAAAGGCAAGGGAAGTAATTTATTTATCAATCATCCCTTTTTTTTAATTGATCAGACCCAATATGGTCATCTGACTGTTTCTATTGAGTGACTAACCAGATCTGTTTTTTTGTTTAGTCTCCATTTCTTACACTCCTTTGATGTTGAATCTCCTTTTTTTTTTGCACCTGTCTTCAGTTACAGCCGACACTATTTTCTCTATTAATCAACATTAAAGCAAAAAAAAAACTGTATATCTTTGAAAATCTAAACAAAAAGTGTCTTACTACACTTGGAAAGTTTCCTAGACAAGAACAGATCGTACCAAATGGATCCAATCCACAAGTTCTTTGCAACAAAATGAAAGAGAAGATAAACGCCTTCATCATCATCATCGGTCTTTTCTCATCCGTCATAGGACATAGACCTTTACCAGGATCTGCCAGACCTCTCTATCATGGGCATTGCGGAGCCAATCGATACTTTCTGAACTTGTCCTGTTCGTCTCATCATCTTTTATTCTGCCAGCCTCGTTTCTACTTGTACCATGTTGTGATGTCAAGTAGTTGTCTGCCATTCATGTAACATGATCAGCGTATCGCCATTCTATAATAGATTCTATGATGTTTTCTCCCTGATACATTGTGCTGTCTTGTGATCTCTCCATGTGATCCTGAGCATGATTCTCACATGGGCTCATTTTATTGTTCTCATTTAGAGGGTCTCTTGGTTAGGTTCCATGTCGCAGTTTCAAGCCTTCCTACACTCAGAAAATTTCCAAAGAAAGGAGACCACAGAGAGAAAGACTCTTCTAAATCACAAGATGGAAAGAGAGAAGTGGTATTATAGGAGAAATAAAGAGATTGAGCAAGTTTTTAATTGGAAAGGTATTTCTTAATTTCTTTCTTAGGCTTCATTGAGTTTTTAATAAAACAAGTCTGGTTAGTCACTCAAGAGAAAGATTCGTGTGACATTGTGTTGGGGTAATCAATTGATAAATTAGAAAAAGGGAGGATCAATGAATCAGTCACCTCATGTTGGGCAGTGATCACTGGAAAAAATCTTGATTTTTGAATTAAAAAACAAGTGGACTCAAACAAACTAAGGGATCAATTTAGCATAAGTTTGCACTGCAAATTGAACCCCAATGCTAAAATCCTATTCAGGAGAGGAATTTTAAAAAGACAAAGAAACTTTTTGTAGATATTATAAGGAGTAAATATTTAAATTTTCAGCCCTCTAGCTACATCAGTTTGGTCTGTACAGGTGATAACTACACACATAGCTGACCAGATCAATTAAAAAAACCAATGGTAAGAGTTTTAATTGACAGTTTCTGATTGATGATAAACTAGTTGATTGGTTGATGTATGATAATATATCATTAGCTGAATACCTGCCCTTATGGGTAGGGTAAAATTTTTGTCAAAAAATAAGGAGTGATAAAATGAACTCACTATCACAGTCAATAATCGAACAACGGCAGTGTCAAAATGTGAAGTCATGTAAAAAAAAATCCCATCCAAGAATAAATATGGTCAGAATGAATTCTATTTATGACATCACTTGTGTTTTCCACTGGAGAACATCTAAAATAGAGTAAAAGAAACATCTAGATTCTCCAGAATCTATATGTTATTAATATACCGTGAGGATAAGGCCTCAAAAAGGTCAAAAATGTTTTTTTTCCAAAAATCGAACAAACATATTTAGAAAGGGTCTAGTAGGTTACAGATGCCAATTTTCAAGTCTTCAGACAAAATTACCAAGAGTGCCAGAACATATAAGTGCATTGATAAACACATCCAAGTCTAAAAGGATTGTAGAGCCCTCCACTATCTTTGATGACTACAGTTGTTCAATAAACAGACAGATAAATAGACGGAAATCGTTTTGTTTAATTTGCTTTCAAGGAGCAATATTTGTGACCATGAGTTTATGGGGCACTCTTTTCATGATGGGGGGGGGGTAGAAGACTTGATTTTCCAAAGATTTTCCACGGTTTTGCCTGGATTACACCGATTTGTCAAAAACTTGACATAACTTGCCTAAATCTAGCTTGAATGCCTGTGTATGTGACTTTTAGAGTTTTTTCAACAATCTCGGGAAAATGTTAAATGTACATACACAGTGCTCAAGAGAGAATGAACAGTCATCCTTCCTCTTACTCTCAGCCCCTCTCTAAAAAGGAAACTAAGTCCCCACTTGCTCAGCGATTAAGCTGTCCTTCCTCAGCACCCAGGGGAATCAGCAGAGAAAGCAGACACGACGTAACCATTTTAACACAGCATATGGGAAGTCAGATGGACAGATATTTAGTGAATTGTATTAAGATGGATTAGAAATGTTTTCAAAAAGATTTAGTATGTTCTAGTCTGTGATGTTGGTACATTTGATGAATTTCTTCTTGTTGTCTTGGAGGGCATCCTTGTTCAGCAGACAGCGACAGAAAAGCTTTACACCCAGTCAATATTTGTATCCATCTGCTCAAATAGTGTAATGGTTAGAACATCTGCCTCACATACAGAGAGTCTTGGGTTCAATCCCCAGGATATGAGTGAAGAGTGTGGGAAACTCGTTATTAGGGCAAATTTCCCTGTGCACTCAGCAGCTAATTGAGTACACTCTAAACTGTGTGATTAGGGTGTGGGTATCCCTTTGGTGGAACTGTATACTGCCAAAGTTGTGGTCATAAAAACCTTGGGGGAATAGGGTCCTGGTCTCAACCAGACTTGAGACTTGCAAGGATTACTGCGGACGTATGTAACAGAAACTGGGACTTCGTCACCAATTTCCATACTCCATTGGGGCTGTCTCTAACTAGATTCGATGCTTTACCTTAACAATATTTGCATCTCTTTACCAGCATACGGTGCTTTGTACCACAGATGTACTACTACTTTAAGATATTTCAATGTCTGCAAAAAGCAATAGCCACTTGAAACCTCTTTGGCATAATGTAAGGAAGGTAGTCCTGACTGTAGAAATTAGAAAATCAACAGAAATCGGAATTAGGATTAGACACTATTATCAGTGGATAATAATCTTGAATCGAAATATTGTGTTTTCTTTCATTATTTCTCTTATTTCTTTTCATTTGTTCACCATTTAGGACATTGGATGAGTGTAGGCATGAAACTTTGCAGCTTTTAGTCGGGTCCACCTTTCATACATTGTATCAACATGGCTTTTACTGTCCACTGCTTTTTATAGACGTTAGAATATTTTTGTATTTTTTTTTTCTGTAGCACCAAGCACACCCAAGATCCAGAGCACCGTACACCACTGCACTTAAAGTATTTTAAGATTTCATGACTACGTGAGCTCAACCAACCTGCTGTTCAGGAAATCTACAAAGGCATCATTTTTTTTATGGGGATTAAAAATTTATTCTTTCTGGCTTTCTCTACATTCAGGACATAAAAGGCCGTGGACTAAAGCCACAAAAAAAAAAGAACAAAAATAAATTTTTGTTATTGTTTTTACACTAGTAATAAAAATAACAGCAATAGTATCTCTCTATTTACTTTTGTTTTTTATCGGACGAAGCATTGTCGACCGTTACCGTTAATAATTTTTTACTCGTACCTTCTTTCATCTTGACTTTTTTTAGTTGCTTTTTATCGCAACTTACATAAGCTTCCAGTCAGCGGCACTGAGCAAACAGATTAGAAACAGGTCCGGGTAGTCACTCAATAGAAACCGTCACATGACCAACATCTTTTGTCTTTTGGCAGCATACTATGCAGGGGCTGATCAATTAAAAAATTGATAAAAGGGGTGTTCTTTGTTGGGTAGCGATCATTAAAAAAAGTCTTGATTAAAAAAAAATAATCACAAACTAATAACCAATTTAGCAGAAAACAAAAAAAATGTTTTTTCTCCGCAGGGTAAGGAGTAAATGTTCAAATTTTCCACCTTCTAGGTCCATTGGTGCAGCCTGTATGCACGACATGTTCATAGCAAGCCAGGCGGACTATCTTGAAAACTGAAGAAAGCTATGTTGACTGTTTTGATTGATGGTTTCTGACAGGTCTGGTTAGTCACTCAGTAGAGACTGTCACATGATAGGAACAATTGATTAAATTGGGGTCAGATCCAGGAATTATTTTTACAGTTACCTCCCCTGTATCGTAGCAATATATTCACACAGTATCTACCAAAATTCTCAACTAAATTTTCTGGAAAAGTATTCCATGGGGTAACAGAGAATTAGTTGAATTTTGGGGTGGATCCAGGAATATTTTTTTCAATTGAAAATTTTTTCTTATTTCTTCATTATATTTATGTTTCCTCTCTTATTTGTCCACACAATACCTCTAAAAGTTCTCAATGAAATCCAATGAAATTTTGTGGATGGTTAGACAATATTGAATTTGAGGGTGGATCCAGGAACTCTTTTTACAGTTACCTCCCTCTTAAATGGGTTTATATGAACTGATTTTCATTCAGTTTTTACTGATAATGGCATTGGCCGAGGTAAGTGTTCTCTTATCTTTTTTTCTAGTTTCCAACACATTTTTTCTTGACTAAAAATTGAAATGGAGTCATGAGGTTATGCACTGACATATTCAGGAAAGGCATGAATTCACTTCTACCTGCACTATGGCATATATAATCATCACCTGTTTCAAGTCCACTGCTGGACAAAAGCCTTTCCCATCTTCTTCCATAACGAGTGTGATTGCGCTATCCTCTGCCACATCTTATCTCTCCATCGCGTGTTACTTCTTTTCCCACTGCATTCACTGTCCCATAGGCACCAATCGATTAGTCTCTTGCTCCATTTGTTGTCTTCTCTTCTTGCTATGTGTCCTGCCCATATCCATTTCTCTTGATTAATAGCTTGTACAATATCCTTCACTCTAGTCTCCTCTCGGATCCATAATGATTTTTTTTCCTATCGCTAAGAGTAGAAGCCATTGACCAAAAGGAGATACAGGGCTGAAAATTCAAACATTCACTCCTTCTTATGCATAGAAAAACATTGTTTTTTCTGGAAATCCCCCCCCTCCACCGAATACATTTTTAGTTACGGGTTTAATTTGCAATGTAAGTTTATGCTACAGTGATCCTTCAGTTAGCGTTTAGTAACATTCATGTTTGTTTTTTGAGAAATCAGAATTTTTTAGTGATCACTGCTCAACAAAAGGCAAAAGAAGAAAGTTATTCATTGATCACTCCTTTTTCTGAATTTTTAATTGATCACCTCAAAAACAAAATGCTGCCAAAAGACTTACCAAGAAGGAGACCAATCGAGCATAAACTTATATTGCAAATTGAACCCCTAATTAAAATGTATTGAGAAGGGGATTTCCAAAAAACTAAAAAGAAACATCTTTGCCAGGCTTGATAAAGAATAAGTCTCTAAATTTTCATCCCTCTAGCTCAATTAGTGTGGTCTGTGCATATGATAGATACATAACCAGCCAGACCAACATGAAAACTGAAGAAACCTATGTTGACAGTTTTGGTGACAGTCAGGGTTGACGGTTTTCAATAGAAAACAACCAAAAATCCATCCTTCCAGAAATTACTATAAATAGAGAAGATGAAGTTCACCTAGCCAGATTAAGAGGTGATCAACAATCTTCAGTAAATCATTATGGAAATAAAATTGGACCAAAATCACACACCTCCTTGTTGCCCTCACTGACCCCTAACCCCACACTCGACTCATCACTTGCTCATTGACCATCAGGCCTTCACTCGTCAAAGACTGACCCATAACATTCTATCTCCTTAGAGTCTTTGAACCAGGCCGACTGCCGCAGCTGAATCCATACGCTCTATCGGCTCTACAAGAAACCTTTGTCAGTGATATTGCCATTACATGACCTCTTGCCTCTGTTTCCCATTTTTAAGAGGAGAAAATGTGTTTAAAACTAGAAAACACTCAGAGAGAGCACATTCTCAACGCCATTGTCACTAAGAACTGAATGAAAACGAATTTGTATAAAGCTATGTAGGAGAGTAGTGACTTTAAAAGAGTTCTTGGATTCAACCTGAAATTCAATATGGTCTAACCTTCCACATAATTTCATTGAAATTCATTCAGAACCTTTGGAGAAAGTAATATCAGCTGAAAGCTCTTGCTCCCATTGTCACCCTTCACAGAAACCAAAATCTAAACCAAATTTTTTTCAAACTCTTCTGCAAGCAGAAAGACCCATACTGCTCACAGATGTTCATTATTTTTCCCTTCTAGCCAAGAGGGTTCTCAAGATTGTTCTCCCAGCTCATGTATTCAAGCTGTCTGTCAGTGTTGGTATACCCCTTTTTCGTGGTGAATATTGTATAAAATGTACGGATACCATAAAACAGATGATAGACATGAAATATTTGTTGGTAATTTCATTTAATTTAATGTTAAATTTCTAATGAAGTGGCTAAGAGCTTGGCACTTTCCAACAAGTAACTCAATGATAATCACAGTTTCAGAGAGAGACACACTTGTATGTCATTCTTAATTGATTGTCCTGCATGCAATTTGAAACCATCAACCAAAACTGTCAGCATGTAATATTCTGAGTTTGTTTTTGTGGTTCGTAAGTTTCCAGGTTTCACACCCATATTTCATGGTATTATATATTGAACTTATAATCTACATTTGAAGCATATTTGAAATTGTTAAGCAAAACTGTCGGCATAGGTTCCCTTAGCGTCTAAGTTGGTCCGGCTGTCTGACTAGCTATGTATACAACATGCATACGAGCCGCACCAATGGAGCTGGAGGACTGAAAATTTAAGCATTTATTCCATACTAAACATTTAAAAAAAAAAAAATTCCTCCCTTAATTTGGTTTTTAGTGTATGCGTGGTGGAAGAGAGGTGTTAAATATTCAATTTAACCTTATGTTGAATTGATCACTTACTTTGTGTCCGCTGGATTTGTGCTTGTTCTTTCGAAAATTTGACATTTTTTAGTGAACATTGCCCAAACAAAAGGCAAGAGAAGTAACTTATTCATTGATCACCCCTTTTCCAATTTTTTGATTGATTATCCTCAACAAGACATGCAGCCAGAAGATGCTAGTCACATGACAGTGTCTATTGAGTGCCTAACCAGAACTATTTGTTTTGTACAACAAAAAAAAAAATCACAATAAGAACGAGCAAGGAAGTCAAATGAACATGCATGTACGTGAAACCTCATCTGATTGAATAATGTATTTGATCTGCACAATGTTGCCTATTGTTTACCATGTTTAGAAGACACATCACCATCATCATCAGGTTTTTATCGTCCGTCATAGGGTATAGACATACCCCTTGATTTGCCACACCCCTGTATCATATGTTTCATGTAACCAACATTTTCTGAGCCTGTTTAGTTTGTCTTGCCATCTCATATTCTGTCGGCTTCAATTCAACATTTGATCTCTGATGATTCATGTTGTTAGTTGTGATATCCATCAGTTGTCCGCCATTCTTGCAACATGACCAGTCCATTGCTCAGGAAGAAAATGGGGGTCCAAGAAATCATAGAATCTATTAGAAAACTCAAATGGCAATGGGCTGGTCATGTTGCAAGAATGACAAACAAGTGAAGGAAATCACGACTCACAACATGGATCCCCAGAAATCACATGCGGAACCGAGACCGACAAAATACAAGATGGAAAGATGAACTAGACAACTTCAGAAAATACTGGCTCCGCAACGTCCATGATAGAGAAATGCACTGGATCCTGGGGAAGGTCTATGTCCAACAACGGATATTCTAAGACTGATGATGATGATGAATGGTTTCTATGATCTCACAGACTCCTGTTTTTTCCCTAATATACTGTGCTGTCTTGTGGTCTCTCCATGTGATATCAACCATGATTCTTTCATATGCACATCGCAGGATTCTCATTTTGAAGGTCAGACTTTTGGTTAGGGTCCATGTTTCAGCTCCGTAGGTGACTACTGGGAAAATACATTGGTTGTATACTCTTCTTTTTGAAACTAATGAGTTGAGTTAAATTAGTTGTGATTACTTCACAATGTTTCTATAAACCTGATGTACCCCTATGATTCTTTTACTTACCATTAGGGTAGCTATGACAAACCTATGACATACATGTCAACAGTGACACACCCTAGGTTTCTAGTTGACACAAGCTGGACTTTGAAAAAATCTTATTTCAATTCAGTTTATTATCCGTGAAGTGGGAGTGTGAACTTGGATGATGTCCACTTTGTACCTCTTTAAGAGCTGTACAATAACACAAGATAGGTTTGAATCCTACAACATTGTCTTTGGGTTTTTTATGAATAAGAAGACCAAATCCTCTTTCTTTCCTTTTTTCCCCCTGTAGTTGAATAGGAAATATTTACTGCTTGGTTTTATTAGTTTTTCTCTGGGTCTTCAAGTTTCGCTAATACCGAAAATATATGATTTGATGTTTTTATTCCATTTTCAAGATCAGTTAGGTGGATGTCTGTTGAGAGAATCCTGACGTTGTTGGTGCCAATGTATTGTATTGTTTTCTTGGTGATGTTTTTGTGGTTGTGTTTTAGTAGTCGCACTCAGCGCATATCACCCCTACCCAAAACAAGTGATGAGACCACTGACCCAACAGAAAGTCAGATGGCGTGATGAGCCTGACAAATTCAGAAAGCACTGGCTCCTCTACGTCCATGATAGAAAGGTATTGCAAATATTAAGGGAGGGCTACGTCCAACAACAGACACTAAAAACTGGATGATGTTGATGATGATGAACTTATTATCTTAGTTTTAGGAGTATATTTTGAAATTTTAAGTTATATTTTATTAAACTCTCAATATCATATATTAGAAACAGACTATAGAGTATTTGTCTAAAACTAAAATACATGTGTACTTGTAAGCGACACTCTGATGACTGGTTTTTCTAATAAATCAAAATTTCAATACATTATGCCAAATCTTTCTACTCTTTTGTGAGCTAAAAAACCCATACTGTTGACAAATGTTTATTTTTGTGATCTAGTATCAGGATTGTCTAAGTCTGTGCCAGGCCACAATAGTACAATGCAACCATCTTGCAAGTGTGCTACAGAATTTTTCCAAACACGTTAACATTTATTTTGTGTGTTGAATGTGTCCCATACGGGTATCATGTCTGTTCTGCTTCCGCCACAGAGGTGGCAATCTAGTGGTCTCATCAATAGATCTTGTGAGATCTCAACTTTTTTTATCGATAGATGAAAGGAAAAAGGCAATGAGTATGTATATAAAATGTTTCCGTCTAATTAATTTAATTTGAACAGTATGTCAATTTACACTTTGTTCCTTCTTTATTACTTCAAAGTTTACTACTATGTGGGAACAGGATGGTGATCAGACAGAAAAACATGCCTCTTGCAACACCAATGTATCAGAAACTGTCAATCAATACTATCACTGTAATGGTATTCATGAAGGAAGATTGCTTGATATCAGGGTTATGGAGTATAGTAGTCTAGAATCTGACAATGGTAGTGAAGAAAAGTTTTAGTATGGACACTTCTTTTTCAGAAATCCAGAGTCTCCATAAAGGTTTTTGACTTGAGGTAGATAACAAAGCTTTGATGACTATTAGAAAATGTCAACCAAAACTGTCACCAAAAGTTTCTACAGTTTTCAAGTTTGCTGGCTATATAAGTATTCATCTTATATACAGGCTGCACTGATGGAGCTAGAGGGCTGAAAATGTTAACACATACTCCTTATTATGTCTAGAAAAGAACGCTTTTTTGTTTTTTTCAAAATTCTTCTCCTAAATACTTTTTTGAATGTTAAATTTATGACTTGATTTGTGTCTGCTTGCTTATCAAGAATTATAATTTTCTTTAGTGATCACCACCCAACAAAAGGTGAGAGAAGTAACTTATTCATTGATCAACCTTTTTTCAAATTTTCCAATAGAACACCTCAACATAGCATGCTGCCAAAAGACGTTTGCCACGTGATGGTTTCTATTGAGTGACTAACCAGACTTGTGATCATATTTTAATTGAATAAAGTGCTAGTGTGCTGAGTGAGTCAAATATATTCCATTGTGAACCAACACATAATAACGTTTGAAAATCAATGATCTAAACCTGTGTTTCCCAAAGTGGGTTCCTTGAAAAGAAATACAGGAGTTCCGTGAGATAAGGTGTCTTTTTTGGATATAGCAGAGTCTGTAAGGTGGGTTGGACCATCCCCAATATATTTAAAATCAATTTTTGGGCTATGGTAGTGAGAATATTCTTAGCCTTACATCTCCACCATGCTCTAAATTAGAGAATGAAACTAAATGGGGTAATTTCGGCCTGTTGTGTCATGTCGTAGACAGGGTATTCAATTACCAATGCAGAACTGGACCCTGACTTTATGGCCACTTGAAATAACATTATTCAGAGAATTCTAAAAATTCTCTGATGATGTCATAAAAATTCAAAGAACCAAACAATCTGATTGGATATTCTTTCTTTAGGAAATTTGCTTTTTCACCTGACCTCATATTGGTACTTTGATTATATTTAGTCCTGGCATCTTCCAATACAATTGTCATATTGTTACAGGTGTCCTGATATACCACCGTTTGCAATGTTTACATATTGACATCATCATCGTCATCATCAACCTGTTAGTATTCGTTGTTGGACATAGACCGGCCCCAAGATTCGCCCGACCTTTCTATCATAGGCATTGCTGAGCCAGTACTTTCTGAATTTATCTAGCTCTTCACGCCATCTTACTTCCTGTCGGCCACAGTTTTGCATATGATCTCTGGGGATTCACGTTGTAAGTTGTGCTGTCCAGCAGTCGTCCGCCATTCTTGCAAAACATCCAGCCCATAGCCATTTGAGTTTTCTAATAGTTTTATAATATATCAGTCTCCTGTCTCTTCTCTGATATACTGTACTATCTTATGATCTCTCCATGTGATGTTGAGCATGATTCTCTCACGCATATGTTGCATGGTCCTCAATTTGAGGGTCAATTTTTTGGTTAGGTTTCATTTTTTGGTTAGGTTTCATGTTTCAGCTCCATAGGTGACTATCTGTAGGATACATTGGTTGTATACCCTTCTTTTTCTTGTTGAGCTTTCTCTATTGAAAGCTTGCCAACTTAGTGTGATTCTTCACTTTATTTCTTTTTCTTCTGATAACTTCATGGACATTAAAAAATATCTATTGATGCCCCAAGCCCAAACTATTCATAGTAAAAATTTGAAAATTTACACACACACATACACACACCTCAATGAATAAGGAAAATATTCTTTTTGTTTCTCAAAAATTCCATCCCTAAGTAGGTTTTTTATAGGGGGTTCAATTTACAATAAAAGTTCATGCCTAATTGGTCACTAGTTTGTACCCAATTTTTAAAAAAATCATAAATTCATGATTCTAACCATACTGGTAATATTTTTATCAAGGCACCTTGAATTTACCATTACCACTGCTTAATTTGCGAGGTAAAACGCAGCATACATGGGTGGTGGTGGTTCATAATTTCCCTCGGAATGCCAGTTTACTATATGTATTTTATAGGAAGTAATTCTCTCTCGAAAACAATTTTTGTTTAATTCAATGTCATTAGGGTGTTGGGGATTGTCCGTTAAATGTGGGTATGGGTTCTGCGTTTTTTTTGAAAATCATGTAAAGGTTCCATAACAGAATGAGTCTGGGAACCACTTATCGAAACATAACACTTTTTTTTCCACTCTTTTCTTTGCTAAAGAACCCATTCTGCTTTCTAATATTCATTTTTCATTATCTTGATGATCAAGGTTTCCTTTCTGATCAACAGGGGAGGTCAGCCGAGTGATTGACCAACCTACTGACAGGTAGGCAAGCAGAAAATTAATCAGACACTGCTGCATGTGTTCTGACATATATATATATATATATATACATATATACATATATATATATATATATATATATATGTATGTATGTACGTATGTATATATATAACCAACTATCTGAACTTTGCACCTGTCCAAACCGTTCATAGTATAAACTTGAAATCTTGCACACACACTCCCCTCAATGAGTACAGAAAATGTTTTTTTTTAATTTTTTGAAAATTTCCCTCCGAAATAGGTTTTGAGGGGGGGGTTCAGTATGAAATGCAATTAACTCTTAGTTTGTGGCCTCTTGGTTCTTTGATCTCCATTTTTCCCAACTTTTTAATTGATCACCCCCAACACAGTATATATGGTTGGTGGTGATTCATAATTTCTCTTAGAATGCTAGTTTTTGGCATTTAGTGGAAGAGTGGGCCATGTGCCAAGTAACAATTGATTGAATTTGGGGGGGTGACTCCAGGAAATTTTTCAGATTTTTAGTGTTGATGGCATTGGCAAAGATAAGCGCTCAAATGCTGTCTAATTTGTCCCCCCCCCCCGCCGCCCACAATCTTTTACCAGCTAAAGAACCCATGCATAACTAGAGAATAGGGGGTGGATTCAGGAGCCCAGAGTTGGCTCCTTGAGAGGCCATCCTCAACATTTAGAGAGATTAAGTGCACTACTATGCATAAAGCTTTTGGAGGTGCCCCCCCTTTATTGTAGCAAACTTTCCGAGGGGGTAGTTGAGTTTTTCAAGTATCAGAATTTTCCATCATCTAACAGATCAAGGTGACAGTTCTGATTGAGCGACCAACAGACAGGTAGACAAGCAGAAAATTCTTGAGTGGCGGTGGTGGTGGTGGTGGTGTTGGGGGTGGTGATGGTAGCAGCAGGAGGCTCGAACTTGAAGATGCAATTATAAAGGCTGAGGCTTAGTGCACTGCATATGTTTGGCACTCGTTCAACTAATCGGGTCGAAACGACTGGCGGGTAATTAAGATGTAATCAATAGATATTAGCAGAGTCAGTGGAACAGTTAACTGATGCCAAGTATGAAAAGAACACACTGGCCCAGTCATGAACCAGCCCCTACCCCAGGGGCACCTCCAACCCCACCCTGGCCCACCGGCACTTCTCTTTCCACATCTTCTTTATTCTGAGCCACTCTCCATCCATCCAAAATGGCTAACTCCTTGGGCAACAAATAAGTCACAAAGTGAGAATGGAGGTGACTTCTCATTCATCTGCGTATGTAACTGTCGCAACAAGGCTGGACATTTCACTGGGGATTCGGGGAATTCCCTGACCATTTCAATAATTTAAGGAAATCCCCAGTTTCGCTGTCAGTGTAGTAATAATTAACGAGCACGTGATGAGGAACATTACTACAATAATGAATTTGATCTTCGCTGGGAACCCAGTTACAGTAGATTTGTGTCATGTCTACTGTTAGAGTAAGATCATGAAAATAATGGTTTCATGAAATCCTTGAGCCTTTCAGTATATTCATGAAAACCCTAGTTTCACAAACAGTGTACAAATGGTTAACAAGCTTGAGAAACAAGGGATTTCATGAAATTACTGAAATGTTTGAGAATTTCATAAAATCAGTAGTTTTACAATCTTACTGTAGCATACATACATGACTATACATATATCTGTATCAAACACACATGCACACACACACACACATGTATATATCATATCTATATATATACATATATATATATATATATATATATATATATATACACACATATTATGATAATACCTTTTATGAAATAACAAATTATAATAGTATGACATAAACTATACAGTAAAATCATAGCTGAAGGGGAGGTGATGTTTGATCAACACTTCTTCAGAGCCATGTTCATATAACTGTTTTGTTTTGAAATACTCAAAACGGTTACATGGTAATCAACTGATGATCCAAACAAAAAAATTTCGCGCTTTATACCATAATATCTAGTTCTGTGTTGAAAGAAACATCAAAGAAAATTACATAAATTACATTAACAGATATTAATTGAAATGACATAAATTTTTGGAAAAAAAGTATTCATTACATATTTAGTGTTTAAAGCTGTAAAGCTTTCTGGACTATATTTTATATATATATATATATATATATATATATATATATATATATATATAGATATGTTTGCTTGCAGATGGGGGTACGAAAGAGGCATTTACCCACCCTCAATCCAAGATCAAGCTTTCTCACTGATGGCAAAGGGGTTGGAAAGTTGAAAGCTTATAGTTAATAAATGATAATGGTACAGTACAATTGTTTTATGTAACCCCAACACAATGTTCCCATCAAAAATGTTGTATCATTATTCGATAGAGCTCACTACATTGTGTCACCATAAGATCAAGTTATGCATCTTCCTCTGTGGTCAAGTGCACCACCTGATATTTGGATTATACAGAGGGTTATACTTGCTTACACTACAAATGGAGGGTGGAATGCTTATTATGAAACAAGGTTGCCACCAATATAAATATTCTGAATATACCTTTTCATCCTACCAACATGTCTTGGAAATGTAAGCTTTTGTCCAAATTGTGTGATATATCTTTGTACCTCCAACCATGAAAACGTATCCACGGACACCCGTATATATATATATATATATATATAACTCTGCAATGGAGCACAATGGGGGATTACGTGTAAGTAAATTTATCATTTAATTTTGTCCAACTGACTGTTCAGTTCTGTGTACAGCAGAGGTAGAATGTCTACCTCTGGGTCTGAAGCGAAGGTTTCAATCCAACCTTATGGTACTTGAAGAGATATAAGATAGTCTATAGCCACACTGAAGAGTTGTGATACAACGAAACAGCTGTCTGTGGATGACACAATTATTAATTATTATATATATATATATATATATATATATATATATATATATATATATATATATATGTATGTATACGTTGGCCTATGTAAATGCATATGTGTAGATGTAATAATTGATAGATGCACTGGACCAACCTAGATATTTGTAGCAAGTTGTTTGTATATGATGTCAGCATCATGTGATTGAAAAAACGTACATTCAAAAATAGTATTGATTTAAACAAAAAATGCTCGGATAAAAAAAAAAATGGTCTGTTTAGTAACTCAATAGACACTGTCACATGACCAATGTCTTTTAGCAGCGGGCCATGTAAGGGGTGATCAAATGATAAAATTAGAAAGAGTGGTGATCGATGAATGAATTATTCCTCTTGCCTTCTGTTTGGGCAGTGATTATAAAAAAGTCAAAAAGAATCTAAGAAACTTAGGGATCGATCAAGCAAAAACTTACATTGCAAATTGAATAAAAACCTTTTTTGGAGAGGAATTTTCAAAGAACAAAATACCTGTTTCTTCTTGACATAATGAGGAGTAAATGATTATATTTCAGCCCTCTAGCTCCATTGGTGCTGTCTGTGTGTATAATTCATACATAACCAGCCAGACTTGCTTAAAAAATGAAGAAACCTATGTTGACAGTTTTGGTTGGCGATTTCTAATAACATCATTTTTTTTCTTGATTTTCCAAATCATGACAAGTATATTTCCTGTTCTTCATTAAGACCAGAGAATGGTGACAGAATTCTCACTTATGAACAATTCTTTTACCCGATTGATCCAAATATTTATCAAGCTGTGCGGAAACAGGATATATTTATTAAACAAGATTGAAAATCAGACCATAGATGCATTAGTTTGGTCTCATGTTAAACAGCTCCTTCTTTTATAAGTACTTTTCTATGAAATTTGGTTTCGGTTTGTCAGTCAGTCAGTCAGTGATTCATTTGTTGTCACTGATGGTTGTTACTACATGAGTTGCTAGCGCATCTCATGATTGTTGAAACTACCCTTGTCTACAGGGGTATTATGAAAAGTCTCCAATAGAATCTCAATCAGATAATTTTGTTTCGGTATGTCAGACTGTCAGTCAGTGATGGTTATTGCTACTAAAAGTGCTAGCACATCTAATGATTGATAAAACTGCTCTTGTCTAGGGGGGGGGTTATAAAAAAATTTATAGTCATAATAAAGAGTAAATGTTGAAATTTTCAGCCCTCTAGTTTCACTGGCACAGCCTGTATGTAAAATACAAAAACATGCATTGCCAGTCAGCCCAACAGCCAGACCAGCTTGAAAACTGAAGAAGCCTATTTGGACAGTTTTGGTTGATGGTTTCTAAAAAAAAAAATCACTGGTTGAAAAGAATCAAAAGGGTCGGCTTGTATTTGCTTCACCCTGTAATGCTCTTTGCCACTTGCCGCAGTCAATGGGTTAAGATGGTTTCTCTATCCTATTTAAGAAAGTGTTTAGTTTTGCTGTTATTATCTAAAAAAGAAGAGGCAAGTAAGTGCGATTTTCGACAGGAAGTGGGTTGCGGGGCCATGGGCAAGAGCCAGCCAACCAGAATGTATCATTCAATAGACAAACGCCTTGATTGCATCTGACTCTGGGGTGCGTCCAACCATGCCGTCTCCCATGAATAAACCTAATCATGGTTCATTAGGAAACGGCACGCGATTGTTGCACCGCCACATGTCTGGCTTCCCACAAGAGACACCATCCCAAGACAACATGCTTTATATTATTGAATTGTTTTTACTCTTGGGCTATCAGAGATTTTACAAGTAAGCTAACTGACTGAGCAAAAATAAAAGAAAAATGCTGTGTTTGCTTGAAGGTTTTAAAAGAACAATTAATCATTTTCCCTCCAATTTCAGAAACTTCATTCGATGTTTTGATTATAAAAATAATCTAAGACCGACTCCTTGAAGCAGTTTTAACAAAAATTGAGGATCAATAATTTCGTAGAATACACAGCATCAGAAATTTGGCTCTAATTCATAATTGAATTTTCGCTGTTTTGAGAAATAGTAAGACAAAGTCAATAGGCTTTTGAAAAGTTATTATTGAAAACTGTCATCTAAAACTGTAAACACAGGTTTCTCCACTTTTTAAGCTGATCTGGCTGACTGGCTATGCCTGTTTATTGCTACCTGGGAACAGGATGGTGATCAAATTGTTAACCATGTCTCTCGTAATACCAACCTTTTTAGAAACCATCAATCAGAACAATCGCCAAAATTGTCAACATAGATTACTTCAGTTTTTAAGTTGGTCTAGCTGGAGGGCTAACTATGAATGTATGAGATACATTATTTGAGCAAAAGGACTGAAAATTTAAACATTTACTCCTTGTGATATCAAGAAAAATGTTTTCTTATTCTTATATAGTTATATTTTGAAGTGGGGGATCGATTTTCAATCTACGTTTATGATAAATTGATCCCTTAGTTTGTGTTTAGCAGGACAAAAATTAATTGATCATCCCCAACACTGCATACTGCAAAGGTTTTTCAGCCTTCTAGCACTATCAACGTGGCCTATACATACGTTACATATATACATTACCAGACAGCCAGAGAAGCTAAAAAACTGAAGAAATCGACGTTGATAGTTTTTCGAAAATCCAGACTTTTTTAGTGACCACTGAGCTAAAAAATGTGATCACCTCTTTTTCCAATTTTCTAATTGATCATCCCCAACATGGTATGCTGTCAAGAGACATTGGTTTTCCAAAGGCTAAAGAACCCAGTCCGCCCTACAACTTTACCTGAGAAAGAAGAGATGGATTCATGTCTTTCCCAAGTTTGAGTTTGTCCTCCATTGTCTATGTCATTAGCCATGAAGCCAACCCCACCTATTTTTGACATGTTTTGAGTGGAAGAAACATTTTCCTCCATTATTCTAACCTCTGAAATCTGTGACCAAATGAATCACTGTGGCTGCCATCTTGTTCCGTCAATGTCTAGTTCAAATTAAATCTGTTCAAAGAGATAAAAATAATCAGAGGATTTTTTTCATTTTTTTCTTCTGATTATTATCTTATTCAGATTAATTCTGGTCATCTGATTCTGTCTAAATATTGTCTGAAATTCCGACTGAGTCATTGTCATTATTCCATAGGTTTTTTGGACTAACATCCTTAACCTCATTGTGCTCAATACATTTTTCAGGTGTAAAAGGCCTATCTTTTTAATCATGGCAGACTGGTTTAAACACTGTTGCTGGGTTTAGGTTATCCATGTGTTCTGACATCTAAATGTATCGACGTACCTATTTATCTGGACTTTACTCAGTTTTAACTGTTCATAGTTGAAACTTGAAATTTTGCACACACATTCCCCTCAATGGGTAGGAAAAACAACATTTGTCACATGACTGATTCGGTTGAGAAATTAACCCTGGTTAGGTAAGGTAGCACATACCCCAATGGAGTGTGACAGCCGGTGATGAAGTTCCCATTTTCTCTCTGTGTGTCTGCTTAGTGATCCTTGCAAGTCTCAAGTCTGATTAAGATCAGGACTTCATTCCTACAAGTTATTTTATAGCGGGATGCAAGTCCACTGAAGCCTTACCTTCACCCTAATCATACTTCTTAGGGTGTCTTTGCTCATACTGAGGATCGAACCTAATACCTTCTGCATGTAAGGCAACTGTTCTAACCCCTACACTATCGAAGCAGATAAACCAGACCTATTTCTTATATTCTTTCATATCAACTGCCAACGTATTCTTATGAGCCACATATTAAATCTCAAAGAGTGGTAAGTGGCTGGCAGGCTCTTGTTTGGTCACGCCTGAAGTATATATTGTATATGCTGGCATATAAGTCGACACCTGAAGCCTAGAATTATCTCTGTGAAATGAGGAGTCAACTTATATATAGGATGAATACAAGTGAGCTTACCAGAGTTATTGATCAGGGTCATAGGTAGAGATAGCTAGATATTTGGGTGCCTGGGAATGCTTAACTGCTTTATGGGTCCTCTCCAACATTTATTGAGATTTGATGAAAAAAAGGAAAATAACTTATTCCTCTAAAATAAAACTCCAAAGACTGAATTATCATTGATGCAATTTGTGCACTCTGTAAACCCCTTATAACACGGAAGTCAAGGTCCATAATTTCCTACCGCATTATAAGTGAGTTTGTATTGTAACAAATTTTCCATTTTTACACACCTTCATTCGAGTTCCCACCAACTTCTTCATGCAGAAATGAAGAGAATATCATGGGGATGGAGATAGGGTGAGGAAGACAGGAATAGATATAATTTTTTTTCAAAATCCTGACACCTAACTAGAAAATAACGTTTTGACAAAACATAGATACTTTTATAGCGTTAGTAATTATTTTAGCAACAGATGAAAGGAGATGGGTTGATAAGTTTAATTTATTGACCAATGAAATGTTTTTTCTTCCTTATATACTGCACTGTGTTGTGATCTCTCCATGTAAGTTTGAGCATGATTTTCTCATGTGCACGTTGCATACTTCTCAGTTTGCAGGCCTATCTCTTGGTTAGGTTCCATGTTTCAGCTCCATAGGTGACTATCGGGAGAATGCATTCGTTGTACACTCTTCTTTTTAGGATTATTGGGATCATCTGGTTCTTGAAAGTTGAGCTTGCTCTGCCGAGGGCTTGCCATCCCAAAGTGATTCTTCACTTGATTTCCTCCTCTTTTGAGGGTCTCATATAGATGTAGTGGTCTGCCTTGCCGAGTTTTGCATTTTCTATCTTGACAGTTATGTTCTTATTCTCAACATGATTATTGCATATGTTTTTCGTTTTACTGAAGTTCTTGTGTCGTGACATCATAGAAACTATTAAAAAATTCAAATGGCAATGGGCAGGCCATGTTGCAAGAATGGCTGACAACCGATGGACATCATATCTCACAGTATGGATTCCCAGGGATCACATAAGAAACCAAGGCCGGCAGAACACAAGATGGAGAGATGAACTTGACAAATTCAGAAAATACTGGCTCCACGATGCCCATGATAGGGAATTGTGGCGAATCCTGGGGAAGGTCTATGTCCAACGACAGATGTTAAAAGACTGATGATGATGAAATGTTTTTGCCTCATCCATTTCCTTTTTACTGTTGGTGTAACCTGATTCAGTAGGGGTCTTTTTATTTTAGTATTTAGCTATTATATGAGTCCATGCTCAAAATGAGTTATAAATGATTCAACATAACATTGAGCTATATTTTAGAAGTATATGAACAAATAGATTGTTATTGCATGTCAGTAGAAATGCAGTAGGTGAACTATTATCAATAAAACTTTTGGGGGCCTCCTCCTATGGGAGCCCAAGGGCTATTTTCAAGTAGAAAACTCCTTCCCAAGCGCTAGCATTATGAGAAACTGTCAACATCATAGGTTTCTTTAGTTTTTAAGTTGGTCTTGCTGGGATGGCTGGTTAGCGCTATATCGCGCCACACTAATGGAGCTAGAGAGTTGAGAATTCAAATATCTATTACTTACAATGACTAGAAAAACCTTTTGGGTGTACAATGTAAAATTATGCTAAATTGGCACCTAAGTTTGTGTCCATCAGTGTTTACACTCGTTTTTTTTTTTCAAAAACTCAGGCTTTTTAGTGATCACAGCTTGGAAAAAAGGCAAGAGATGTGTCTCATTCATTGATCGCCCCTTTTACAATCGTTCAATTGATTGCCCCTAACATGGCCTTCCTTCCAAAGATGTTGGTCATATGACAGTTTCTCTCGAGTGACTAACCAGGCCTATCATCCATTATTGTCTGATTTTATACTGGTTCCTGGCTATTTAAGGCAACAATAAATTCGAAAGTATACACACACACACACACAAATACACATATTTATATATATATATATATATATATATATAAAACAATGAATTCGAAAGAAAATGGAATGAAGTAATAAAGAGGTGGTAAAACCATGTCTACAAGAATATTATCCGCACATAAGAGCACCAAAATGATTGCACATAAATGGACAGAGTCATTCGAAAAAACATGTAGGTAAAAGTAAGTAAAGAATAGACTAATAGATAAATATAGAAACTTAGTCATATTTGTCAGACAATTACAAGCAACAAAATATTTCATTACATTCCTGGAACAATTCCATAACCCATTTGAATTTCTGTACTTCAATGAATAATCTATAATATATAATACATATACGTATATGATTATGAATTGCGCTATGTCATATAGAAACTCTTATTTGAAATGATCTCCCGTCATTTCATGGTTGATGTATCACTTGGCCTAGACAGTGAAAATAGAATAAACGATTAAAGAAAATGGGGCTGCTGCTGGAATCAAACCTGTGTCCGATAGGGTAGCCATTTCAATGTAGCATTGCTCTTACCATTGAGCTATACTTGCATTACTGTTGGCTGTTTAGCTCAATGGTGAGAGCAATGCTACACTGAAAATGGCTGAAATAAACTGTTAGATATTGATAGAAGTTTATTGAGTGTGGGTATGAGGGATTTTGCAAGAACGGATATGTAGTAACTGCTCATGTAGCTCCAATTGGCTCTCCATAAAAGTCAGTATTTGAAATGCAAGGCCTTACATGAATATGAAACCATCTAAAGCAGAAAAAGGACTTTCATGAATGGATATCATATATTCGGATAAAAGAAATAGTTTGGCAGTTAAGTGTACGCATCTATGTCTCTAGTCTGTTAGCATCCATTGTAGGACAGACACCTTCCTAAGATTTGCCAGGACTCTCTATCATGAGCATTGCGGAGCAAGTTCTTCCTGAATTTATCAAGCTTGTCATGCCATCTCACTTTCTATCATCCACAGCCTTGCTCCGGGTGACTATTGGTTGGATACATTAGTTGTATAGATTACCACAGATTTGCTGACGACATTGTCCTGTTTGCTAAGAACCTTCATCGTAATCATCAGTCTTTTAACGTCCTTCGTTGGACATAGACCTTCCCCAGGATTTGCCACACTTCCCTCTCATGGGCGTCGCGGAGCCAGTACTTCCTGAACCTGTCTAGCTCGTCTCTTCATCTACTACTTTGCCGGCCTCGGTTGTACATG
Organism: Thysanoteuthis rhombus; assembly: GCA_963457665.1. NCBI lineage: Eukaryota > Metazoa > Mollusca > Cephalopoda > Oegopsida > Thysanoteuthidae > Thysanoteuthis > Thysanoteuthis major. Next base: position 9,231,633 of record OY735214.1, read on the forward strand.
TGGTCTCGGGGGATCCATGTTGTGAGTCGTGATGTCCATCGATTGTCTGCCATTCTTGCAAAATGGCCAGCCTAATACCATTTGAGGTTTTTAATGGATTCTATGATGTCCCTAACTCTTGTCTTTTCTCGGATGTACTGTGCTGTCTTGTGGTCTCTCCATGTGAGGCCTAGCATTATTCTTTCATGTGCACATTGCATGCGATCTTCAAAGAATGATAGTTGAGCTAAATGAATCAAGCAAGAAATTGAGCCTCCGTATGAATTTCAGCAAAACAAATGTTATGTTCAACAAACATGTTAGGGACAAAGACACAATTATCAAAATAAAAAATGCAGAGCTGGAGAAAGTAGACCGCTAGATCTACCAAGGACAGCGAGTCTCCATGAGATGTTATCAAAAGAAGAAGAAATAAAGCAAAGAATCACACAAGGTTAGCAAGCTTTCATTAGAGCAAGCTTGACTTTCAAAAACAAGAAAATCCTCCTTGTCCTAAAAAGGAGGGTGTACACCCAATGTATCCTACCGATAATCACTTATCTCTATGCACATGTATTTAATTTACAGTGATCTGAGAACTGGTCATAGAACTTCGGTGATTTTAGTAACTGGTTTGCACAAACCCCACTTGAATCCTAACTGCAGTACATAGATCTTTACGTCCACATACATACGTATCTCTATATATATGTGTTTATGTATATAAATGTATAGATATATTTATTATTCTTTCGGTTTTTGTTGTGTACTTAAAGCGCTCAATATTATCAGAATTACAAGAATAGAATAAATATATCAGTGATATAAATAAATAATTGACTATATATGTATATATAGATGCCAACATCCTGAAATGCCCATAAAACATTAACGTAACTTCTATTAACAGAACGAATCGAATACAACAACAACTGGATACATGCTGGAATGACGTAATCAACACAAGATATCATTAATCGTCGGAAACTGAAAAATTGATGCAAACACAGCAACATTAAAAATAATCTTGAAAAAAAAACCTTGCTGGTCAAAAGTACTCAGGATAAATGCAGTTATCTCAACATTTCAGAAAATTCTCACCCTCAATCAAACTGACTATAAGGAACTACATCAGAAAACTAGATAAACTCAAGAGAAAAATGTAACAGACAAAAAATATCTATATCTTTCAATAATAAGTACTTAGAGGAAGGGATGCTGCCTAAATGCACTATATATATATATATATATATATATATATATATATACACAATACAAATCAGGAATACAATATGATATAATACAATATCCAATGTATGATGGGTTTATTTCATAAAGTGCTCAATACATTCAACGTCAAACATTAAGGTGATTTAGAGTAGAGCTTAGAATATGATAAAATGGAGTAAGGATTCACTACACAAACACATTTATGTTCCTGCCTTGTCTGGGCTTCTTCAGGTGGAGAAACATAAATGCATTTGTGCTGTGGATCCTTAATCCATTATATTATACCTACATATAGATTTATTTTTCTGGAAGACTTATGGTTTTGTCTTTAAAAGTACAGTGCTCAATATCAATATGAATAGAGCTACACAACTATATAAATAAAAATATTAGATGTCTCATGTTTTTATTTATCTAAATAATTGTATATATATACATATATATAAATATATATGCACACATATCAGTCTAAATTTACATACATATATATATTTCACTATATACACACACATACATGTAATGTAGATAATCCTCTAACCTTCTATAAATAAACTTGGTTTGTATACGCACACTCCTACACAAAATATATCTGTTATGATTTATATTTTATTTCACTCGAGAAAGAACGTTTGTAAAATCTGACAGAGTAACATGATACCAAATATTCCATCATCTTCCATTGATTTTTTTCTTCCTCTTCCCCAAATTGCAGCATGAAATTCATACATATATATAATTTTTTTTTCCTTCAGACTAAACAATATTCAATAAAGTAAACATCCAATAAAGAACTGCATTAAAAGAAAATAGTGGATTCCATACAAAATTAATATACACTCCAAAAATTGGAAAAAAAGAAAAACAGAAAAAAAAATGAATATTTTTTGGTTCAATCCACCATGTAATAAAAATATTAAAATGAACATAGGAAAGACATCTCTAAATCTAATAGAGAAACATTTCCTACAAACAAATAAATTGCATAAAATACTAAACAGAAACATAGTCAAAAATACAACAGCTTAGAAAATATACCACAAATAATAAAAAACACACAATAAAAAAATAACAAACTATGAATAAACAACTCAAGACATAAGAAGCAACTGAAGGAAAAAAGCAACATGCCCACTAGATAGAAATTGTCAAAAAACAAATATAATTTACCAGCCAACCAACTAACCATAAAAGCCGAATATAATCTAAATGGAGAAAAAATATTCATAGGTGCGACCAAAACTACTCGGAAACGAAGATATAATAAGCTCAAAATGTTGTTTATTAATGAAATATATGAAAACAGGTCTCAGCAGGAGTGATCATTGTAAATTGAACCCCTCTCAGTAAGAACCTATTCGGGGGAAAATTTTCAGAAAACAAGAAAATATTTTTTCTAGACATCATCAGCCTTTTAGGATCCACTGTAGGACATAAATCTTCTATATCATTCTCCATACTTCTCTATCGTAGGCGTTGTGGAGCCATTACTTTCAAAACTTGTTTAGTTTGTCATGTGATCTTGTATTTTGCCAGCCACAGTTTTGTATATAATTTCTAGGGATCCATATTGTGAGTTGTGATGTCCAACAGTTGTTGATAATTTCTGCCCTCCAGGTCCATTAGTGTGGCCTGTATGTGTGATACATACATAGCCAGCCAGCCAGACCAACTTGAAAACTGAGAAAACATATGTTGATGGTTTTATTGCCAGTTTTGGTTGATGGTATCTAAATCTTGATTCTTGCTAACCACAAAGCCATCTGCACTTCCACAAAAAGATTTTTGAAATTGACATCAAATATCTTTTTTTAGCCTCAAATCAAAGTAATTATCACACGAAAAAAAAATTAAAAATACATTGGCAATTGTTACCGTCCTTGTTTTAAAATGGCCACTGTTTTGACTGCTGAATAACAGTTTGGGCGAGTACTTTTAGTGTTTGTGTTAGGAGTAGTAATTTTAGAGCTAAGTTTAGTATTTGGTGAAAAATTTGAAATTGTTGTCTGCTTCTTTGATTTGAAATTTGTCGTCAGTGTCTGTTATTCTGCTGCTGGAAAGGCGATCATTTTAAAATGGGAAAGGTAACATTAGTCAATGTACTTACTTATTTAGATTTGAGGTAAATAAGACAAAAAATATTCAATTCTGTTTTCGTTGCTGTTAAGTTACCTACATCGCCATTAAAAGATTTGAAATGTTGACATAAAATATTTACTTTTTTCATTTTTTACTTCATATCCAAATAAATATATCAATACTTTATTTTATCTTATTAATAAACTATATTGTTTCTACTTGGGTAGTGTAATAGTTAACATGTTTGCCCCATGTTAACGCACAAAAGGTCTGGGGTTCCATTTGCAGTACGAGCGAAGAGCGTGGAAAACTCTTCCACAAATAAAATTTCCCAGTGCACTCACCAGTTCATTGAGTACACTCCAAAGCTGTGTGATAGGAGTGGAAGTCAGCCATTGACCATCTTATGTTTGTGTCCTCCTCCTCCTTCTCCTCAAAAAAAGCGAGCATGCCTTGACCCATCTTCCAAGATGTCCAGCTAACATGGAAGAATATTGCTGACTGAAATCCCAAATGGGTTACACATTCTGCTATGTAGTGGAGGAAGCGTTTTTAAACAATAGATATGTTTTCTGATGTATAATATTTTGAAAAAAAGTAAATTTTTGATTTGTTCTCTTCATCTTGCTAACAGTTGGGTTACCCTCATATCCTGTAAAAGATTTTATAAATTGATGTTATGAATATCAGAAACCGTCGACCAAAACTGTCAACATAGGTTTACAAAGTTTTTGAGATAGTCTACCTGTCTAGCTGTATAAGGCATGTAAGCTGCACCAACAGTATGAGGACATAAGAATTTCATCATTTACTCCTCATTATGTCTTGTAAAAATGCTTTTCTTGAAAACTTCCCCTCCAAAATAGGTTTTTAGCGGGGCTTCGATTTGCAATGTAAGTTTATGCTAAATTGATCTATTAGTTCATGTCTGGCTGCATTCATGCTTGTTTTTTTTTTTGAAATTTCAGACTTTTTTAGTGATCTATCCCCTTACAGAATGTGAGAGAAGCAACTTAGTAATGGTCAGTTTTTTGCTTTGAAATATTTCATCAACACGGTCCGGGATGAAATGTACTGCCATGAAATTTTCAAAAGAAAAAAATATTCAATATCAATTCAGAGTAGATTTTTTTTTATATCGTTTAAACATCCAGTGGCAAATAGATCCATTTTATTGATGTGAATTGTATTGATTAGAGAACTGGAATCTTGAAAATACATTTGAGTATCTTTGATTTCCCCCTCAGGGTATTTCTCATTTTCTAACACACATTTCTTAAGGTTTGGAAAAAAACAACTGGATTTTAAATGACATTAACCCTTAAATTCATACAAATATCATTTGATGATTTTTTTCTGTTCAGAAAAGTTCCACTATTTTTCATCCTATACATGAGTTTCATATTGTGTATTTAAGAGTTAAAGATGAAAGATTTAGTGCCAGAAAAGCCACATAAGCACATATGACCCAAGACTTCTGCCAGCATGATATGTTAGGAGTTATCAATCGAAAAATTAGAATAAGGGTGATCAATAAATAGGATACATTTCTCACCTTTTGTTTGATCACTGAAAATTCTAAATCAAATTTATGACTGATTTTAAATTAAACTAGTGACCAATTCAGCGTAAACTTACAACATGAATTGAACTAGAAATTAGAAATCTTTTCTGGGTAGAGAAGTTAAAAACAAAAAAAAAGTTTCTTATCTAGATATGATGAAGAGTGAATATTAAAACTTTTAGGGTTCTGGCTCCATCGGTGCAACCTGTACACAAGATACATACATAGTCAGCCAGACCAACTTGAAAACTGAAGATACATATTTTTTAAAGTTCTGATGATGGTTTTGGTCTCTTATATATCTTCTTGTATATCATAATTAATAATTAATTGCAGATTATGATATTATCAAGTTCTTTCATATGAAATTTCATTTTTTAATAGTCTTGCAGCTTACTGTGTCTAAGCTTCAAGAATTGGATAAAAGATCAGGATTTTCCCAAATAGCTTTGAGTATATTTGATTCCTTAGGGTATTTCCCATTTTCTAATACTTGTTTCTTTAAGTTTGGGAAAAAATAAAAACAGCTTTTCAAAACACATTGAAGATAAAGGTTTTAACTTTTAAATTCATATTAGAACAATTCAAATCTTGATTAGAGAGGGGGATGGAATTTTTATCAGAATTACTTCCCTTCGACTCTAAGAAATTTAAAAAAAATCTCAGGTGTGTCAAAACGCATCTTGAAAAGACACTTTTCAGTTTGTTGGTTGGTCGGTTCAAATTACGTTAAATGATAAAAAATGAAGGAAAAGGGATCTTGTGCTTTATATTCCAGTCGCAGTGATGTCATTAAAATAAACATCTGTTCCTTTTTTTTTTTAATTGCTGCTAAAACTTCTGTTATTTCATATTTTAGAAATGCCAAAAATGGTTATTTATAATCTTTATTGAAAATGATGCTTGCAGAATATTTCCTTTTTCCAATTGTATGAAAAATAATACATTGAATTTTTTCTTGTATTAATCAAAATCAATCAATTGGTCACAGACAATATTTTACAAGTACAAGGATAAATTGACTCAAAGGAAGATCACTTGCTCTTTTTCTTCCAACTCCTCCTACTACTACCACAAATAGTGGACACATGATTGAACTTATGGTTCTTTTTTTTACTCAATTCTTAAAAGAGTTCCATTTGAAAAAAATTCTATTCATTGAAGAGTTCCATTGTGTTTAGGAGTGGTTTCAAGCTGTTCGTGAATTCAACTGTTGATACCAGAAAATTCCAATAGTCTTAATAGAAATATTGTGATCGATAATCGTAGAGTGTGATGATACAACAGAAACTTCAGATGAATCACAAAACATGCTAGTTGATTTAAATAGGGAAATCCTTAAATAAAAATATTGATGAGCAGAAATAAGACAAGGCAGCTCTTTTAAGTTACTTTTCTCGTCTCTTGTTTAGACAGTGATACCTGAAAAGTCAGGATTTCAAAAAAATAAACGGGCACAAACTGGGTACAAACTTGCCATGCCTAAATTTATATTGCAAATTGAATCCACCCTTCAAAATACTATTTAGGGGGGATCTTAACAAAAAAAAGTGTTTTTTTACAAATAATGAGTAAATGTTTACATTTTTAGCCTTCAAGCTCAATTGGTTCGGCCAGGACAAATGTAACATACATACATACATACATACATAGCTAGGCAGGCAGCAAGACCAAATTGAAAACTGAAGAAAACTTTGTTGACAGTTTTGGTTGACAGTAACTAATAGAGGTTTTCATAATTAAATTCCAAATAAAAAATTCAAGTCTCACATAAGTGGGATATAATTCTGGTCTGAGTTACTTCCCTTGCACTTTTAGGTAATTCTGAAATAGATTTTTCCTTCAATTTATGAAAAAGTTCCATTTGAAAAAAAAATTTGGTTCATGAATTTAAGAGTTAATGCCGAAAAAGTCACACCTTCTTAATAGATATACCATGATCAATAATCGCAGAGTGTGATAATACAACAAAAACATCAGATGAGTTACAAAACATACTAGTTGATCTAAGTAGGGAAAGCTCTAAAATTGGATCAAAGGTGAGCAGAAATAAGAGAAAAAAAACAACCATAGGAATAAACAATAAAGATTTGGGAGAGATTGAGGAATACGTTCCCTTAGGTCAGTTGATAAAGTTGAGAAGAAAGTCATGAAAGCAAAAAAAAAACAACATGATACTCGGGATAGCTTTGAGCATCTTTGATTCTCAAGAGTACGATTCATTTTCTGATACTTGCTTTTAAATCTTTGAAAAAGTAAGAAAAACAGCTTTTTAAAACACATTAAAAGATTTTGTGCCAGACAGGTCACGCAGTTCCAGTAAATGTATGATGATCAATTATTATTCATAGAGTACGATAATATTAAGTTCTTACTTATGAAATTTCTTTGAATATTTCTTTTTGAATAATCTCTCAGCTGATTGTGCCAAAGCTTGGAGAATTGGGATATGAAGTTTTGCAGCATCTTCCATTATCATTCAACATTTCTCCCACTTATTATCAAGCATTTTGAACTTCATGCCTGTAATAGAAGGTTCAATAATAGGGATGCAATAATTCATGCTTTTACTGATTTAATAACCTCTAAAATTAAAGAACTTGATAGAGATAGCATATTATCATTGGACGTTTGTTGGTCATATTTTGGTTAAATATTTATTGTATTTTTGTTGTTAATATCATCCTGCATCCTATAATTTGAAAAAAAATTACATATGTAACAACCTAAGATATATATAACAGAACAATGATAAAATGTACAACAAATGTGTCTATATGCATTAATGTCTAAAGTAGATCTTAGTTTACGAAAGTGCTCAATACCATTAGTAGAGCAGTTATAAAAGAAGTAAAAAAAATCTTCAATGGCTGGTTGCAGATTGTATATTCTGTTTCACTTAATTTCATTTGAAAATCTTTTTCAAGTGATACCATGTATAATCTGTAAAAACCATTTAAAAAGTCTATGTTCATTTTATATATATATATATAGAGAGAGAGATGTACTATGGTAAAAATTCATAGACTATAAGGAAAACCACAAGTTGGCATAATAGGTATTAATTTGCAGACATTTTGTAAGAATATATATATATATATATATGCATTATTTCATTTGAAACTCTATTTGAAATGACCTCCTGTTATACACAGTGAATATGTCATTTGGCCTGGACAGCATAAATAGAATAAGCAATTAAAGAAAATGGACTGCTGTAGGAATCAAACCAGCCATGAAGAGAGAGTCACTTTCATATAGCGTCACTCCCACCATTGAGCAGAACAGCCTGCCAGTAAGTTGAAGGCACAAATAACTGCTTCACATCCAAATTCTAATCTCTTTGTTTCTTAACACAGACAATTATATCATCAAGATGTGGATCTATGATCTGACAGAAATAATCGTAAATGCTTTGTATTATTTGAAACTCTACCTGAAATGACCTCCTGTTATGCTGTCGAGACCAAAGGACACATTAACCATAAGTAGAACAAACCATCCATAAAAATAAATATCTATATATACATATATATATATATATACGTGTATGAATATTTGTTAAGAAATGGATATATATGATCTGACAGAATGATTATAAATTGCCTTATATTATATAGAAACTATTATTCAAAATGGTCTCCTGTTGTTACACAGCTAATGTCTCGCTCGAACTAAACAGTGTAAAAAGAATAAACAATTAAAGAAAAATAAGGTCGCTACAGGAATTGAAACTGCAACTGATAGGATAGCCGCTTCAATGTAGCCATGCTCTTACCATTGAGCTAAACAACCGCCGGTATATGCAAAGGACCAAATAACTGCTTTCATTCCAAAGTTTCATCTTGTTTATCCTCAATCTGTTCGTATAAGTTATAACACAATAGTTATATATCAAGAAGTGGATATATATATATATATATATATATATATATATGTATATATATATATTTTTTTTAATTTTTCATTCTATCTATGTTGACTAGTTTGAGTGATACATAAAACCGTGTAACAATGGAAGATGATTTCAAATAAGAGTTTCTATATGATATACCTCAATTTATAATCATATATGAATATATACAATATAAATATACGTACATGTATATATATATATATATATTTGTAGCTATAAGTTGAATAATGCAGCTTTGATGAATGTGGGTTTTTATGTAGTATGGTTTAAGTATTGTACGAATTGACGTAACTAAGTATTGCCAAAGAAATGAACAAATTATACTAAGACCTTGAACAGTACAGACTTTGAGACAATTAACTTCATTAGTTAAGGTATACCTATATATGCATGTGCATATATATATGTATATATATAAATGGATCAAGAAAGAGAGATGTGCATATATATATATATATATATATATATATAAGGCATTTATGCAAATTAGGTTGTTAGTCTGCTCATGTTCCTGATATATCTTAACGTCCAGAGTGGGCTTGCCATAATCTGATACATTCATGTCTAAGAAATGATATGGAAGTGAATGAACCAGACTATCTTTCTCCTAACTGTATCCAATTTTATGTTGACCAGACAGTGGTAAGAGGACTGCCCTTTTTCAACAACTTCTTTCTTTTCATAATAAACTTCATTTTGTTTATTTAGAAAAAAAATACTCACAACCTTTTTTTTCTCTGTTTTGTTTGATTCTACAGCAACAATTATTATTAAAAAAAGTTTTATAAGAAAAATCTCGACTGATATATGATACGAAAATTCATACATCAATTGTGTGGGCTGGTAATATGTCATATGATTATCTTCCTACATAAACTATTTCAAAACTTTTTTCATAATCAAATTATCTACTACATTGGCTTTTGGCTCTTAGCTGTCGATCCATGCATAAACAGGCTTAAGGTATATTCTAGTATATATATATGATAAATATATGTGTTTTTATGATTAGTATGCGAGCATCTCTGCCCCTGCAACTTCATGACAAAAAAAAATGAAAGATATACTTATGATGAATGTAGATCGTAAATACAACAAAAATGCAGTTGTAGTATGGCTTATTTTTTGTAAAGTTTTGCATTGGAGAAACCTTTCCAAAGAACCTAATCCAAAATGTTTCAGCATCATATTATTGTTGTATCTGACCCTTTTCAAAATGATGGCACCATTTCTTTCTTTTTTTTTTTCTCTGGCATGAGACCTTTCCAAGAAAGACAGCTCAAATGTCAAGCACAGTGTCATTGTCTATTTTTCTTTTGTTTTAAAATGGCTGCCTCATTTCTAGATACGAATTATCAGCTTGATGGACAAATGTCTAAAAATGTGCTGATAATTTCCTCCTCTAGAACCTTCTATGAACCATGTTCATTCTACTCTCTCAATTTACAGCACTTGGTGGGGAAATATATAGATAGATATGAATCCACCCCACATTCTAACAGGTTTCTTGTCAGGAATTCAATTTGCAATCCAAGTATTGAGTATAATATAATATTAAGTAATATGTATTTGTCTAGCCCTAACCATTCATAGTAGAAACTTGCACACACACACACACACCTCTAAATGGGTAGGAAAAACATCTTTATTTTGTAGAAGGATAGTCCCATAGCAATCAGTTGGTCATGAGTTCAAATCACTATAAGGGAGATTGAATTTCACATATTGGTTTGAACCCTTAAATTTGGTGAGGATTGTTCCAGTTTGGGAGTTTAACAATCAATGAATAAATTTATAGTGATTCAACAAATGTCGATCCATTTGTCTGTCTGTGTGTCTGTCTGAAAAACCGCAACTAGATACTAGATATAATTCAAGATAATTATAAATGAAATCTGGATGATTCTGGATAATTTAATGAAATTTTACACAAACTAAAAATATTTTGTAAAGAGTTTTTTTCTTGGCAACTGAGACCTCTAACAAAGTGAAATTTCATTATAAGACATCTATGTGAGTTCCTAATATATATTGGTGATTACAGCTATATTTAACTAGCATTCCAAGGGAAACTAACGACTCACCTCCACCCATATACACAGCTTTTTACCTCATAAATTAAGCATTGGTGTTAGAATTAAGTTACTTTGATGAAAAAAACAAAAAAACATTTTCCCTACTCATTGAAGGTGTGTGCGCAAAATTTCGAGTTTCCTCTATGATTGGTTTCAGCTGGACAAAGTCCAGATAGATTGATACATAGATGGATACATATAAATGTCTGAACACATGAATAACCCAAACTAAGCAACAGTAATTAAACTTGTCTGTTGTGGGTAGTGGTGATTATTTATTAATATGCTCTCGTTACCATGACAAGATGATCAAAACTAGAAACACAGAACTAAAGAAAGTTGACCACTATATCTACCTGGGACAACAAATCTCCATGAAATCCTCAAAAGAAGAAGAAATTAAACAAAGAATCACCCTTGGTTTGTGAGCTTTTGACTGAGCAAGCTCATCCTTCAAGAATAAGAAGATCCCATTAGTTTTAAGAAGAAAGGACTATAACCTATGCATCCTCCCGATAGTCACCTATAGAGCTGAAACATGGAACTTAATCAAAAGAATTAGCTCTCAAATCAAGAACCATACAACATGCACAAGAAAGGATGATGCTTAAAATCATATTGAGAGATAACAAGACAACACAGTATATTAGAGAAAAACAGGAATCAGAAATATCATAGAAACCATAAGGAAACTCAAAGGGCAATAGGCAAGACATGTTGCAAGAATGTCAAACAACCACTGAACATCACAACTAACAATATGGATCCTCAGATATCATTTGCAAAAATGTGGCTTGGATAGTGTAATGATTAGCATCTGTCTCGCATGCAGAAAGTTCTGGGTTCGATTCTTGGTGTGAGTAAAGAACGTGTAAAACTCTTCATTTGGACAAATTTCCCTGTACATGAACCTGGGACCATTCGAGTGTGAATCAGGAGTGTTAACCATTGCACTATCCAAGCAGACTACTGGTACTGGCTTAGCTTAGGTGCTACATAAATTTGGCCTTGTACCAGACAAGGTTAAGCATAGCAAATATCTACCACGTTTAATTTCTTGAGAAAGCAATTGAAATAGGCAGCATATCGGAAAAAATGACAATGATTGAAATGAACGAAAACCGAAGCCATGGTAATAGCATTAGTTGGAAAAGGGGTAGGGACGGACCCAGATGGCAGTGTGCCAGTTGTTGGAGGTGGTTGCTCAGATGTAGGTCATTAATCAATAAAATCATTCTTCATTGGATAATCTCCAAAAAGAATGGTAAATGAAAGGTTTTCGTGGGGCTGCCTTGATAGCTACTTCAATGAGTCAACAGCATGCGCAAAAATTCTTTCCGATTACGGACAGGTTTTACAGAAAATCAAGAATTCTTGCATGGGTGTCCGCTGCCACTTTGCTAGGGGTTTGGGCAGAAGGATATACCCGACATATATCTCAGCAGCTACCTTGTTGATGAAGATACAATCTTTTTATATGGGTACATTGCGTTAAGGTTACATAAAAAAAATTGTACTGCACCATTATCCTTTATTGACTACAAAAATCCAACTTTGGAACCACCTCGTTGTAAGAGGGGAGACCTGATCAAAAAGAATATATTGAACAACCGTAGCCATCAAAGATGGCGAAGGGTTCTATCCTTGTTTTTTAAAGGTGCATGTGTTTGTTTGTTAATGTGTTTGTTTGTGTGTTTCAGCGCTCCTGGGTGTACCATTTTATTTGCATACTTGAAAATTGGCATCAGTACTCCCCTAGACCCCTTTGAAAAACTTTTTTTTTTCAATCAGAAAAAAGGCTTTTGGATTCTTACTTTGACAGGTTTATTAATAATATCTGGATTCTTCAGAAACTAGAGGTTTAAAAATGGTCTTTATTTTACTCTATTTCAGATGTTTTCTTGAGGGAATTTGACGCCATGGTTGTTCGATTATTGACTTTGATGACAAGTTCCTCTATGTTATCATTTTGATGATATATGTATGTATATTTATCATTATTACCCTTTTTGACAATTAGGTTCCATTTTTGAAACCATCTCACCTTAGATAAGGATGCCTAATCAAAAAGGATTATTGTTACCAGCAGATGGTAATACACTCTTTTTAAATGGGTATATTAAGTTGGATTTACATAGAACAATTGTACTGAAAAGGTCTGATCAAGGGGGCAGGAGCAAATGCCCTGTTTGCATCACCCCCTCCAGTTGATGCCAAGGTATCAGGATTCTTGGTATCACCCAATTTCTTAATGTATAACACAAAAATATTGGGGGGGGGGGGCATGCGATACTCAAATATATGTAGAAGAAAATTTTATACATTACAAAAGTAAGTACATTTGATGAAAGAGGTTACATTCCTCCCTCTGAGAAATATATTTGATTTGTGGGGCAATCCAACTATAAAAATTTGATCAATTAGATAAAAATGTTTTCATAGTGAACAAAGCTTTTTTTAGAATTATCAATTTGAGCTTTTCCCCTACTGAGCTCAGGTACAGGGTAACTTAAGTTGCAGAGACTAAGGGTTGAAAGGATTAACTATGTTTTTTGATTACCACAATTCAATATTTATTCCCCTCCCGTGAAACAGGTGCCACCCAAATACCCAAGAAAGGACTAAAATAATTAAATCAAAAAGAAAAAATTACTAAATCTAAAAACAATGACTGAAAATTGAGTGGACAACAGGCGTGAATATAACGATGGATACTTAAGTTTTTCTTTGATGGAACTAAAGAAAATACCACTGTATGACACAACACAAAAAATAGTGGCCTTAAATTGTATAGCTACTGTATTGCAGTATACAAATTTGAAAAATCGAAGCTAAGAACATGTGTGACTCGGTAGCACCAAATTAAGTAACCATGTTATACAAGAGGCTACAATTTTATATCTGTTTTTCTCCTTAAAATCTATATTATATAAGAATCATGTTATATGCAACAAAATACGATATGTGTCGAATGATGAACCTTTCCAATTAATGATATTAACAGTACTGGACCGATTATCTTTCTTGTCTTCAAAATAAAGATACAACCAATGAGGATAAGTTAAAAAAATCTCGGAATTATGAGAATAATACATCTCAAAATTTCAGACAACGAGGAGAGTCAAAAAGCACATTGTCTCAAATGTAGTGATAAAACCAGTTATGATAAGAATATTCATCCAGAAAGTTCTCGGAATTACGATAATGCTGAAGTTTGCAAAGATACGTTTCAAATTCTGTTGGTGACCTACTGAGGTTTTCATTGAGTTTTTATTGAAAAAATATTGATTCACAACGTAGAATCAAAAGTAGTGTGAAATAAAAAAACATTTTGTTCACAGTTGAAATGGCTTATCAAAATGGTGGAAACTGGCGCACAGCATATATGCTATTGTCAGAGAAAATAATTTGCGTAACACAAGATTTTTGTGTACACTGACTAGAGAAGATCAGAAGGAACACTCTATTGAACTTAATACATTTACGTAAGTCAGGTGAGAGAAAGACCAAGGAGATGAAATAAGATGGCACATAACAATTGGCTTGAAAGCATTTGGTGTAAATAGAGACATACTGAAAAGCAAATCACCAATATGCTTAAAATGTCAAGGAAACAATCAATGCATAATACCAGCCATGACATATGGGTGCGAAAACCAAGAAACTCATGAAACCACTCGAAAATAAACTCAGAATAGCACAGAGAGCAAAGGAAAGAGCAATGTTAGGAATAGCTCCGAGAGATAGAAAAAGATCAACATGGATACGGGTGAAGACCAAGGTGAAGGATATCGTGAAAGTAATTAACAAAAGCAATGAAAACGGAGATGGGTAGGGCACATAATGAGAAGAAAAGGGTGGCAGATAAAACAAAACACTAAATGATTGGTGTCTGTGGAACGGTAAATGCAGTAGGAAAAGACCAGACACGAGATAGAGAGATCAGATAGAAATGCTGGAAAGACTTGGTAGGTATCAGTGCGATCATGCTTGTCATAGAAGATGATGATACTTATGATGATGATATACATATATATATATACATATAAAACTCTTTTGGAAATGATATGTAAATTTCATTACCGTATTAGGAAAGAGACATACCTTATTACAGAGTCAAATGCGCTTGACTGAATTTGCATTTCTGCCATATATTAGGAGGGACACATGACAGGTACACTCATGAAATATTTCGATAAAACAACTCCGACTGCACCATGCATGAATTTTTTTTTAGATCTTTTTTTAGATTATCTTTTAGATTTTTCAGTATTCCACAGATACATTGTGCCCCCAGAGTCCCAGCAGCTCAACCTGCAGTTGTGGGGTTTGCGGGTCCCATGCACCACCTCTAGAGAAAAAGTCTAGATTAGCAAATCTGTGGTGGAAGTGGTACGGATATAATTAAACCATGTTAGAGATGTTCACGGCTCGAAATACCAGGTTGCGTATTCAGAAAAAATTTTTGTGGTACGCTTGGGAGATAGTTGTGGCATGCTATTGTCCCATGGCTCACAGTTTGAGAACCACTTCTATAAACTTTCACTGACTCCTGGCTTTTTAATGAAGTTTATTGGATGAATGAATCAACTAACAAGCTGGTCGGGAAAAACTTACAAACTGATGCTAAAACAGGCTATGCACTCATTAGATACCGTCATGTGCACATCGTCTTTTTGCAGCACGCTGTGTTGGGGGTTATCAACTGGAAATATCGGTTAAAAGGGGTGATCAATGAATAAGTTACTTCTCTTGCCTCTTGTTGGGAAGTAATCAGTAAAAAATGTTCAAATTATCATAAAACGAGCATGAATGCTGCTGGACACAAATTAAGGGATCATTGTAGCATAAACTTAGATTGTAAATTGAACCCATTAAAAGAAGAGTCTATCTTGGGCGTAATTTTCTTAAAACAAACCAAAGGTATAATGAGGGGTGAATATTGACATTTTCAGCCCTCTAACTCTATTGGTACAACCTGCACAGGTGATGCATGTATAAATCACCAGCCAGCCAGCCACCCATCCAGCCAGACCAATGAGAAAACTGAAGAAACCTATGTTGACAGTTATGGTGGACAGTTTCTGATAATTTCCCAAATTGTCTGAAAAGTCGGCATCCTATTATTTCTGCAAATTTGGGAAATACTTTTCACAAAGTTATCGGCACATTGATTTCATTGGTCAGTAATTATTATTTGGTGATTAGAGAATTGGACATTGTTTGATAAATTTCTTTTGTATTCTTTTTTATTCTTCTCATTTTTTTCCTTTTTCTTCTTTGCTTCCTTTTTTCCTTCAGTTTCTTCCTTTCTCTCTTTCGTTTCTTCCTTTCTCTTTTTCTTTTCTTCCTTTCTCTTTTTCTTTTCTTCCTTTCTCTTTCTCTTTTCTTCCTTTCTCTCTTTCTTTTCTTCCTTTCTCTCTTTCTGTCTTACTTTTCTCTTTATTTTTTCCTTTCTCTCATTCTTGCTTTCTTTTTTGTTCAATTTTTTCCTCTCTCTCTTTCTTTCTCTTTTCTCCATCTTCTTTTCTCTCTCTCTTTCATTTTTTTCTCTCTGTTTTCTTCTTTTCCTTTTTCCTCCTTTTTTTCTTCTGTTTTTCCTTTCTCTCTTTCTTTCTTTTCTCCCCATCACCCTTTCTCTATTTCCTGCTTCTTTATCACTTCATTTCCCTCCTTTCTCTATTTTTTTCATTTACTTCCTTTCTCTCTTTCTTTCTCTTTAGAAACAGTCAACCAAAGCTGTCAACATCAGTTTCTTTAAACTTTTTTAGCTGCTCTAGCTGAACCATGCAACATGCACTGGGGGAATCATGCTCAACCTCACATGGAGGGATCACAGAACAGCACAATATATTAGAGGAAAAACAAGGAGTCTCAGATATCATAGAATCCATTTGAAAACTCAAATGGCAATGGGTCGGTCATGTTGACAGAATGTCAGATAACCGCTGGATATCACAGCTTGCAACGTGGATCCCCAGACATCACATGCAAAACCATGGCTGACAAAATATCAGGTGATGTGATGAACTTGACAAGTTCAGAAAGTATTGACTTTGTGATGCCCGTGATAGAAGAGTCTGGTGAATCTTAGGAATGAACTTTGTCCATTTATAAAATTCCCCTCTAAATACATTTTTAGTGGAAGGTTTAATTTGTAATGAAAGCTCATGCTAAATTGATCTCTTAGTTTGTGTCCATCAGAATTCATGCTTGTTTTTTGAAAATCCAGACTCTTTTAGTGATCACTGCTCAACAAAAGGTGAGAGAACTTACTTATTTATTAATCATCCCTCTTCCCAATTTTTTTAATTCATCACCCCCAACATGGCATGCTGTCAAAAGACAATGGCAGTATCTATTGTTTTTCTTTCTTTGCTTTTTTTCTCCCTTTCCAACTAGCTTAGCAATATATCTCTATGAGTTTTTTTTTTCATCATTACATCTGCCAACAAAGGGGGAAAGATATATATAAGCAGTTGCGTCTTTTTGTTTGTCTGTCTGTCTGTCTGACTGTCCACAAGATATCTCTGAAAGTACCCGAAGAATTTCAATGACATTTTTTGAAAAGGAAGGGCAATGGGGGGAAGGATGGGTTGGTTGAGTTTTGGGGTGGATCCAGGAATTTTCTTTTTATTGAGAGATTTTTTCCGTTTTTTATCTATTTCTGTACATCTATGTACACGCTCCTGACTGTTCACATGATATCTCCAGAAGTTCTCAATGAATTTAAATGTAATTTTGTGGCCGTGTGAACAACAGGCTATGAAAAAGGTGATTGAATTTTAAGGCAGATCCATGTACACTTACCTCCCTTTGGTCATAGTTATATGTCCATACTAAATAATAAAACTTCATGTCTGCTTACACAATATCTCCAAAAGTTCTTGATGAATTCCAATGACAATTTGTGGAAGAAAGGGAAATATACAATGGAAGAAGTGTTTAAATTTTGGGGTGAATCCATGTGCAATTACTTGCTTTCCCTGAAAGTGGCTTCGACAGAGGTATGGGCTCTCCGAGTGCTCTCTAGTTCGCTTATTTGTTTTAAAGACAGCAAAATTCATTTGTCTTTTTTGTTTTTTTTGTTTTTTTTTGGTAGGTTGGTGGATCACTGCCATTGTACAGATCATTACTTTAGCAAAAATTACCTCAGATAATAAACCATGTGAGGAAGTTTTGTTATCCATACTCGTGAGATTGCTCCAACCACAATTAAATGTTCAAAAAGACACTTGAAAAACAAAAGACAGAAGACGATCAATTTATTCATGTGAAAGAATTTAACAAGACTTTTGCAACTCAAGAAAAGTTTTCCCGATTAATGAAAACATTATACTGTAAACCATTTAACAGACCCTGATATAACCATTTTCAGATCTAACCTAAACTCCAACTCATTCAGGCCCAGGAAATTTTTAAGGGTAACAAAGCAAGGGCAGCAATGGTTGGATTTAAGTTGTTCCATTTTCTAAGAAAACCAGGGAAGTCATGCATCATTTTGAGGGTTATAAGATCTGGATTTTTTTTCTGACAAAAATAGTCAAAATGGCCACCATATTGAAAATGTCCGCAAAATTAAAAGGACATTTATATGTACTCTCGGTCTGAATGAATTACAAAACATTTAGCACGAACATTAACCACTTGTTATTCAGATTGGCGGACACTTTAATTGCTCACCATGGTTAAGAAACAATATTAGAGGGGCAAATAACTGAAGCTGGATGCCTTCTTTAAACAAACTTCACCGACTGCTTGTACTGGGGTCTATTCATTTCTAGCTGGTCTCTGTAGATACATTCGATAGATTATGAATTACTTTAACAACATCATACATTCTTAAATAGCACGAATCAGGAAGAAACTTTTGTTATTCATTCATGTGAAAGAATTTAACAAGACCTTTGCATCATGAGAATAGTTTTCCCGATTAATGAAAACATCTATAACTCGCCATTATAGTCAATAACTGAGCAACTTTTTGAGGTTGTGTAAAAAAATCCATCATGAATAAATATGGTGGGAGTAAATTCTATCTATGACATGACTGGCATTTTCCACTAAAAAAACATCTAAAACATAGCTTTAAAAAACATCTACCAACATCTTAATTCTAAATGTTATTAAAAAAAACAACATCAGAATAAGGTCCTTGAAAATATCCAAACAGCTTTTTTTTTCCAAATATTGAAAAATATTTCTTTAGAAGGGGAGTGATGCTGATTTTCAAATCTGGAGACAAAACAGTATGGCCAGGAATGTTGGAACGAAGAAACAAATACACGAATGAACACAAAAATGCATGAACACATAATAACCATAGAATCTTTCGCCATCTTTGATGGCTATGGTTGTTCAATATCATTTTGCTTGTTTGTATGAACTACAATAACCCTTTTGATTATGATTCATTTTTTTTCTCTGGTGTCTTCCCATACAGATAAAACTTATTCATTTTTTTTGTTTCAACATGTTCTTGAGTTCTATTGCACCTTTCCTCCTTTGATGTTTCACCAGTTTAGAAGTGGGTAAAGAAGGCAAGGAGTCAATTGTTATTCACTGGAATTAAAAGCAGTATCTTGCAGCCAAAAATTAAAATTCTCCCAAAATATTTCTTTCTCTCTTTTTTTTTGCAATGTAGTGAACAAGGATAAGAATGGAAGCAAAAGGAACTCAATTAGAGGAAAAAGAAAACCAGCATTCTAATTTGCAAATTAAGCAGTGGTGGTAGTAAATAATAAAAATACAATTAGTATGGCTTGAATCATGAATTTATGATTTTAAAAAAAAAGAAGTCTGGTTAGTCACATGATAGGTTGATCAATTAAAATATTGGAAAAAGGGGTGATCAATGAATGAGTTACTTTTCTTTCCTTTTTGGTACTGTGATCACTAAAAAGTATAATTTTTCAGAAAATAAGTATGAATGCTGCTGAACACAAATTAAGGGACCAATTTAGGATAAACTTTCATTGTAAATTGAACCCCCCAAAACCTTTTCCCTACTCATTGAGATGGGGAGGGGTATGCGTTTACAATGAACTGTTCATACATAGATAGTTATATACATGCATACATATAAATGTCAGAAGACATGAATAAGCTAAACTCAGCAACAGTGATTAAACCAGTCTGTTGTGGGTAGCGGTATTTAGAAAAAACTTTTGTTATTCACTCAGGTGGAAGAATTTAACAAGACCTTTGCAACATGAGAAAACTTTCCTTGATTGATGGAAACATTCAAAATATTCCTCTTTTTCCTCCACATTTTTTCCTCCTCTTATCTCACAAGACATTAACAGTACAGCAAAGGTAGACAAAATGTTCCGAATGTACAAAAAAGAGAAATAATCCATAAACTTCTCTTCAACTCTGAGAAGAGTCATTAAAGTTCCAACTTTTGTTCAGACTATTAAATCTTTTTTCCTTATCTTTGATGTCATTAATTAATGATTACAATAAGCAAGCATTCTAGATCAGGGCCATCTAAAGAATATTCGAGGTCACTGTGCAAAGCAATGGACTGGGGCCTCTGACCCCTTTGGCTCCTAACTCATCAAAATAAAGTTTTCAATTTCAAAATTGAATTTTGGGGCCTAAAAATCACCAGCTTCCCTCCCACTTCAGGCATCTGGTCACCGTGCGTATACAATAAGACAGCCTTGGTCCAAAAATTATTGATAGTGAACATCATTGTGGAGTGAGGAAGTTAAAGGATGCTGCATACACTCCTGGGCAAAAAAAAAAAAAATGAGCCAGGCTCTTTTCCTCATCTAAAAGATCTTAACACCATAAAGAACATATGGGTGCATATTAAGGCCAAACTGGTTCGGCAGAAAGTTTGGGGACATCAATTAGCTGTGTGAAGCAATAGGATATGAATGAAACAACATTGAAACAGAACACTGTGAATATCTATCAAAAAGCTTGACTAAGTGGCTCAGTTTTCTCAAAAGCAAAAACCAGAGAAAAGCTATCCCATACTAGAACTACTCTGTATACAAACACTATATGCACTGTTGTATAACAATTCCTGAATATTTCATCTATAATTGTTGGAATGAAAGAGTAATTGCAAGTAATTGATATAAAAAAGCTTGGCTCATTTTTGTTGCCCGGGAGTGTATATAGATTTGCCAGCCTGATGAATAAGTCAGGCTAGTACAGATTTTAGACAAAATGTTGTTTTCCTTGCTTTGCTAAGCAGGTGTCGGAGAACACCCATGTGTATAATTTGGGAATCGCCCGAGGTTGACTGTACGATTATATCCGTGTACCTCACTCTGCGGAAAAATTGATTGTTCCAGTTCATATGTTACTGATCACAAATTTTCTTCACCTGAAAAAAAGGTTTGCCTTTTTTCTACAGCTAGAAAAGTTTGCATCCTTTCTTGGAATATACATCTGATGAGGGCTAAAGAATCCATCGTCCAAAAACATTGTGCTGAGAACATCAATGAGGAGAAAGAATTTTATTTCATATGCTCAAGTATAATATGCTGTAATGTATAGTATTTGTCATAAGTGTTAGATCAGACAGGCATTTTGTTTTTAATCACTCGGTTTTGAGACGTCACTCGCTGTAGCATTTGTTGACTTCAAGACGGCTCTTAATTCAATGGAAATCCCAAAGGTCATTGATGCTATCATACAACAAGACACAGATACTATATATATTAGAGTCTTACAACATATCTACCAACCGTTCCTTTATCAGGCTTCAGAATCTGAGCCCTTTCAGTTCGACAAGGGAGTAAGACAAGGTGATACCAGCTCAACCGAACTCTCCACAGCCTACCTCAAGGTGATCTTCCGAGACCTAGACTGGGAAAATAAAGGAATCAGAATAGATGGCAAATGCCCAAATAACCTCAGATTTGCTGACAACATCGTCCTTTTTGCTAAAAAACCTTCACGATCTCCCCCCCCCAAAGCTAGATTAACTGAATGGAGTAAGTCCACATGAACTTCAGTCGAACAAATGTCATGTACAAGAAACAGAGAGGGAAGGTCTATACCCCATGACAGATGCAAGAAGAAGAAGAAGAAGAAGAAGAAGAAGAAAAAGAAGAAACAAAAAAAACAACAACAATGCAACAACAACAACAACTTTTTTGTAATCAGTATAACAAGGTATGCACTTAGTCAGAACTTTTATTTAAATAAATTTTTCATCTTGATTAATTCCAAACAAGACTTAGGAAATATTTTTTGAATCTTGTTTTTCTTCATTCAACAATTCAATTCCATAAAAAGAATATTTCCCAGAAATTTAGCATTCAGAACCACAAAATACAACTAAATGCATGCCTTGTATCGATTGCCAAGAATAGGATCTTGTGTAATGTTCCTGTTTTTAACTCTCAAGACCAAACAAGTAGAAGCAGAATATCTATTTGTTCAAATACATATGACAAGTACTGGATATATATATATATATATATATATATATATGTATATACACATATATGATATATTCAATAACAAGTCTGCTAAGTCACTCAATAGAAACTGTCATGTGATTAATGTCTTCTGAGAGTATGCTGTGGAGAGAGTGATCAATTAAAAAAAATTGAAAAAATGATGATCAATGCTTAATTTTCTCTTGGACTTTGTTGGGCAGTGATCATTGAAAAATCTGAATTTTCAAAAACACAAGTCTGACGGATGCAAGGCACAAACTCGGGGTCAATTCAGCAGAAACTTGCTCTGCAAATTGAGCCTCCAACTGAAAACCTGTTTGGGGGTGGGTGATTTAAAAATACAGAAAAACATTTTTTCCAGACATAAGGTGTAAATATCAAAATTTCAGCTTTCAAGCCTCATTGGTACAGCTTGTACTGTTGATATATACAAACATACATACTTACTTAGTTTATCAGCTAGAACGATCAATAACTGAAGAAACCTATGCTGAAAGTTTTTGGTTGATAATAAGGTTTCTAATAAGCAATCATCATATCACTCTCGCTCAAAGTCGGGGCATTTTTAAAAATTTTTCTTTCACACCCTTATTGATGAGACAAATTTTTTTCTTGGGGGCCCCAACACAATTCTATGTTATGAAAGCAAATAGTATTGCAACATACTTTTAATGTATGATAGGATTACCAAATATTTCTGCCACCCTAATAATCTTAACACAACCTCCCCACCACCACCACCACCACCACGTCCCGATCCTCACTTTGAGAACCCGTGCTCTAAGTAACATCTTTTGATTGCAGATTTTTGCAAAGATTTTCATGTGTGCAAATTTGTACATAAATTTGGTCGCTAGGCTTCCGGCCAAAAATTCGTCTTTGCTGAGACGTCTCATCGTGCACACTAATTCCAGCTCCGGGGTCACTGTTGATGGTCTGGGTCACTCCATCGAATGTCAGACATACTTATTGTTAACATCCTCTCTCTATAATTAGAAACCATCAACTAAAACTGTCACCATAGGTTTCCTCAGTTTTGTAGCTGATCTGGCTTGCTATATAAGTACGTATGTATATATACATATATGTATGTATACAAATACAGGCCGCATCAATGCAACTACAGGTATGAAAAATCTGTATATTTACTCTTTATTATTAAAAAATGTCTTCTCATGTATTTAATAGGGGGTCCAACTTGCAATGTGAGTTTATACTAAATTGGTCCCTTAGTCTAGGTCCAGGAACATTTAACCTACTTAGTAACTCACTGCACCGGTGAGGCTTCAGGGCTGGAAATTTTAATATTTACTCCTTATTATGTCAAGAAAAAATCATTCCCTTTTTTAAATTCTTTAATTGATCACCATTCATACAGCAAGCTGCCAAAAGACGTTGGTTGTTTTACAGTTTCTATTGAGTGACTAACCAGACCTGTTAAAAAGATATCAGCCATTCTGGCATAGGGTTTTCAAAAATGTCATTTTTTTTTTTTGAATACTTATTCAATCATTATGTACAGATACACAAGTTATATGTACAATACCTGTCATAAGTATTTGAATATAGAGAAATTTTCTTGTACAGCTGGGTTTCAAGAGTTGAAAACAGGAAAAACAAATTCTATTGTGATCCGCACAACAAGGTGTGCATTGTTGCTCTGATTGTAGAATTTCAGATGAACAATTTTAGAAATTGAATTAGTCGTTGAATGAATTGAACCGAGTATTGTTTATCTATTCTGCTGAAATTTTGTTCTGGATCAATCAAGAAGATTGAAAAGGCTAACATCATCATTTGGAAGAGCTGCCAATCTAGTTAGTTAAATAACTTTAAACCAATGCATCCTCCCAATAGTCACTTATGGAGCTGAAACATGGAACCTAACCAAGAGACAGACCCGCAAACTGAGAAGCATGTAACGTGCACATTAGAGAATCATGCTCACATGGAGAGATCTCAAGACAGCACAGTATATCAGGAAGAACACAGAAGTCCGAGACATCAGAGAATCCATAAAAAACTCAAATGGCAATGGGCTGGTCATGTTGCAAGAATGGCAGACAACCCATGGACCTCAAAGCTCATGACACGGATCCCAAGAGGTCACTTGCGCAACTAAGGCTGGCAGAATACTTGATGGATAGACGAACTAAACAAATTCAGAAAGTATTGGTTCCACGACACTCATGATAGAGAAGTGTGGTGCAATCAAATAGAAGAACACAAGAGTCTGTGTTTGTTCAAGTACTTGGGCATATATCATAAATATAAAGTAACAAATTCATATCAACATAACATACACACAAACTCACACACGTATATATATATATATATATATATGTAGAGATACATATATATATATAATACTCTATATGAAATAACAAAATACATGTATGACATGAGCTATGTATTAAAATGATAGCTGAAAGGGAAGTGGTGTTTGATCAACACTGCCAGAGTTCCATGTTTATACAACTGTTTTGTTTTTAAAATCACTGAAACAGTTACATGGTAAACAACCAATAATCCTAACAAAAGAAAATTTACACATAGTACTATAATAACAAAGTATATGTAAAACAGAGAGAAAAACACTGAAGAAAATTACATAAATTGTGTTGATAGGTACTGGGAAATAAGTGACCGAAGTGACCCGAAAAATGTTAAAAATTTTTCTTTAATATTTAGTGTTTGAAGCTGTAAAGCTTTTTAGACATATATATATATATATATATATGTGCTTCATTTGTTTCTTTCAACACAGACAATTATGTTATTGAGAAATGGATACATGATTTGACAGAATGATATTAAATTGCGTTTTATTATACTGAAACTCTATTTGAAATTATCTCCCATGTTACATGATGATGTATCATTTGGCCTAGATAACATAGATAGAGAAAGCTATTAAAGAAATGATGTGTGATAATGGGAGATCATTTCAAATAGTGTTTCAATATAATATAATGCAATCTATAATAATTATGTAGGATCATATGTCCGTTTCTTCATAACATAATTGTCTGTGTTGAAAGAGACAAATAGATCAGATATGGCTCAGGAATAAACAAACATGAAAATTTTGAGTGGAAACAGTTTGAATATGGGCCTTTACATTTACTGGTGGCTGTTCAGCTCTATGGTATGAGCAATGCTATGTTGAAGTGGCTACCCTGTCGGTAAGATATTCGATTCCGGCTGCAGCCCATTTTTCTTTAACTGTTTATTCTATTTATAATGTCTAGGCCAAATGACACATTCACGATGTTATAATGGGAGATCATTTCAAATAAGAGTTTCAGAATAATATAGTGCAATTCATAATCATATATATATATATATGAGATTAGTTTATGGATATGATATATTCAACGAAATGCATGAATTTGACAATAAAGGAAATAAGTTGCATTTAGATTAAATCTCTGCTAACGTGTATCGCCTCTCAGTTTCATCAAAGTGGCAATTTCAAACACGTTATAATATAATGTTACTAGCAATGAATAATTTCAATATTGTTTCATTTTAAATTACCACTT
Source organism: Thysanoteuthis rhombus (assembly GCA_963457665.1). Taxonomy (NCBI): domain Eukaryota; kingdom Metazoa; phylum Mollusca; class Cephalopoda; order Oegopsida; family Thysanoteuthidae; genus Thysanoteuthis; species Thysanoteuthis major. Next base: position 9,257,444 of record OY735214.1, read on the forward strand.
TGATAAAGACAGAATATGCTAGTAAAATAAATTTTTTTTAAATACTACCAATTTCACTTATTGTTAACTTGATGTTAGCCAAATATCAATTTTAAACCAATACAACACATGTATCTAACCAAAATAACCAATCAATTTCAATATAGCACTCACAGATATAGACAAAATAACTGTTTTATATCTATATAACACATATATACTGTAACATGTATGAGTATCTAACTTATGAGTACCATTGTCACTTATTTTGTGCAGATATCTGTTACACTGTCATGCTATTCCAAACTGATATATAAAATTAGGAGGCACTACTGCAACTGCCATTTTATAACTGACGTAGACCTTAGTAAACTGTTGACATGCTAATGAGCAACTGATATAGAATGAGGCAGAATGAATCAAGATTTCAAGTATGGAGTATTGTCAGCCAATCAGATTGATTGGTGGAGACGGATATCTGAACGGCTGAAGTTGCCCAACAGACGGCCTAATTTTTCAAAAAACAAAAATGAAAATATTTAACCGGAATTTATCAATTTGATATTTGATTTTGATAATTAATCTTATATTCAATATTTACTACCATATTTATCCAAGAACAATGCAATATCCACTTTTTGTAGCTAAAAATCAGTTATATACTGATATTCTCTCATCTCTGCAAATTTAAACATGTCTGAAATACAAAAACTAACAAGAAGAACAGATTCTATTTAAAAACGACAACGTTGTTTACACAATTTCTGACTTTATTGACAAAATTACCGATTTTCACTAAAATCTCAATATTTCATCAAAAATTTTAAAAAATGATGGTTGGTTCACTGTTAATCGATTAATTTCAAAATAAAATCACTGTAAAAAAAGTAAATAAATGAATAAAAAAACTTGCTGTCACAGTTAATAATTGGACAACCATAGCATCAAAATTTCAAGTCACGTTAAAATCTCCATCAAAGAATAAATATAGTCAGAATAAATCATATTTATGAAATCCCTGGAGTTTACCATGAGAAAACATCTAAAATAAAGTGAAAACATCATCTAGAAACATCCAGATTCTCCAAGATCTAGATATTATTAAACCTATCGGAATAGGGTCCAAAAAAGTCAAAAAAGCTTTTTTCTCTCCAAATATCAAAAAAGCATTTTAAGAAAGGGTCTGGAGGAGTATTGCTGCCAATTTTCAAGTCTGCAGACAAAACAGTAAGGTCAAGAGCATTGGTAAACACAAACACACATATATATTTAAAAGGATAGAACCCTCTGCCATCTTTGATTGTTCAATAGGTAATATTTTCAAAAAGAAAGTGTATTTCAATTTTTAAATTTAGATTTAACAGCTGTAAAAAAAATTTCAAAATGATTCATAGAACAGCTAACTTACATTGCAATTAAAAAGCTAAAGACAAACACTAAAACTGAAATACTTCTACCTTTGCTCAGTAACTTTTAGTTTGAATTTACCTGAAGATTCAAATTCTGTGAATTTGTAGGTTTATTACCATGATACAGCAAAAATGTCAACCATCATTTTTGATGGGTTCTATACTAATATGCTATATTGAACTCTGGTGAATCATGTGAGGGTAGAGAATATTTATGATTATTCTTCCAGGAATTCATCTTATATATATATATATATATATATATATATGTATATGGTGAAATCATGGATTCACTACACGAATACGTTTATGATTCTGACCTTCTTCAGTCAAATGATTTGATTTATTTGGGTACCAAAGGAAGTTATTGGGTATGTGTCTGGAGCATTTTTTAAGCCCAAGAAGGGCAGAAACATAAACTTGTTTGTGAAGCAAATCCATTATTCCACCATATCTAAAGCTCTTCTTTAACTTAATTTAATGTTGAATGTATAGAACACTTCATAAAATAAACCAACTGCACATCGGATATCAAATTACGGATTTGTACTTTGATATATATTCATATGTGTACATATATATAGTCTGGAAACCTTTACAGCTTTAAACACTGAATGTATAAAGGAACTTTTTTTCCAAAGATTCACATCATTTCAGCCAGTTATTTCCCAGTTTCTCTCGGTATAATTTATGTAATTTCCTTCAACATTTCTCATGTTTTATGTAGAATATGATATTATGGTAGTATGTGCGGATTTTTCTTGTAGGGATCATCAATTATTTACCATGTAACTATGAAGATTGCTTCCCAGCAGTGTTGATTAAACACCACCTCCCCTTAGTCTATGACTTTAATAAATAGCTTTATTTTATCATTTTCAGGGATGTATCATAATATATGTATATATAATATAATATATATATATTTGAAAAAAGAAAGTCTGCAAATGCACTAAATTTCAGTATTATTATTCTTTTTTATCATTACACATGTTTCGACTTTTAAAAACTCCTTAAAGTAATTTAAAATTTCATTTAGCTGTGTAAGTCCATATGTGCAGGTTAAAAAACTTATGCTGGCTCGTATGTATATGTATCTGAACATTTGTTTGCTTTTTGAAGGATTGCGATTGCTATGTCTATAAAGGTCTCCTGTCACATGTCCCTCGGCTGAGGAGTGTTTGAAATTTGTGACCAGCGTTGGTTAACTTTGGCAGTTCTTTATATATATATATATATATATATGTATATATACATATATATATATATATATATATATATATATGTATATATACATATATATATATATATATACACACATACATATATATATATATATATATATATACACACACACACATATATATATATATATATATATATATATATACATACACATATATATATATATATATACGCATACATATATATATATTTATATAGAGAGAGTCTCCCTATAGAATTCTTGAAAGGGGTGTGCATACTACTCTTGATGTAACCTAATGTCATAGGCAATCCTACGAGTGATCTTCTCAGATTCTCAGGACATGTTTGACATGAGTTGTGCATGAACATAAATGTTTGTCAATCTTTGTTAACTTTGATGGCTGACTCATTGGTGAAGTTTTGGATTGTGCATGCTCTGTTCAGAAACACCATCCACAGGTTGAAAAAGCTTGAGTTGCTTATTTTCCTAAATCCATGCCAACAAAGTTAGAGAGATACATGTACTCCCCCTGTCTTTTCGTCAGGCTCTCCAAAACTTCTATGTGAATTTCAATGAAATTTTCTGGAAGATAGGTTATGGAGATAGTGCAAGGATTTTGGAGTGAATCCATCAGCAATAGCCTCCCCTAAATCGTGGCAATATATCCAAAACACAAAATATCTCCCAAGGTTCTCTCTCTACATGATATCTCTAAAACTTTTGTCCATCCATGTTATTTCTCGAAGAGTTCACAATGAGATTCAATGAAATTTTATGGAAGGCTTGGCAATGGGTTACAGAAGAAGTGACTGAGTTTTAGGGTGGATCTATGCACAATTGCCTCCCCTGACAATGGCATCGGAGAGATACACACTGAGTGCTTTCTAGTTACAAACTTTGATGGTTGGCACAGAAATCAATTTCAAGTGCTGCATTCAGAGCCACCATCCACAGGTTGGAAAATCTAGATTTTTTTTCTCCAAAACCAGGTCTAGTTAGTCACTCATTGAAAACTGCTATGTAACTAATGTCTTTTGGCAGCATACCATGTTTGGGGTGCTCAATTAAAGAATTGGAAAATGGGGTGATCAATGGATAAATTACTTCTCTTGCCTTTTCTTGGATCACTGGAAATGTGGCTGGGAGTAAACTAAAGACCAATTCAACATACAATGTAGATTGAAACCCCCACTAAATACCGACTTAGGGATGGAATTTTCGATAAAAAAAAGAAAAGTTTTTGTAGACATGATAAGAAATAAATCATAGCTCCAGCACTATCAGTGCAACACATATATATATATATATGTATATATATATATATATGTATATATATATACGTATGTATGTATATAAATAGTAGAGTGGCTCTACTCTAAAACAACTTAACTTCAATTGTAAAAAGTTGTATGCATCGAGCATTCTATGAAATAAATCCATTACATTTTAGAAGTGGCTTTATCTTATTGATATATCATTTATTATTATATCATCTTATACTGCTAGCCTGATTTGTACCACATATACTGTGTATATATATATATATATATATATATATATCTATATATACACATATATATATATATATATATATATATATATATATATATATATATATACACATAACAAGTGACCCAGACAGACAAGTGTGGCAAGAGTTGTAAGCGCCTGGGAAAGACAGTCCCCTGGGGCAAAGACAACATTCAAAACAAAGACAAAACCAGAGGGTATGATTACCATTCAATAGGCAATGTAAGCCTCTTCACACCTGCACCCCATTGCAAAAGCCCCCTTTTGCCCCAACTCCCTTTGAGCCAGAACAACTTAAAAACTGAATAAACCTTTGTTGACAGTTTTGGTTGATGGTGTCTTAAATTGATTCGACCCGAGAGGCTGCAGGTTCAATCCCAACAAAAGTCTAAGAGCCATATTGGAGGAGCTTATTGTAATGTCCTCTTGAACTTGCTTGAGGAACGGCAAAATTCTTGGCAACATTTGATGCCGGTAATTGGTAAAATTTCAGAGCAATTAAAAAGCGAATAACAAGTGTTCAGAAACCTTGTTTGTTCATTTAAATCTAGGTTTGATTTTGTGGAGGCTTATGAGGCTCATGAGGGGAGATCAATTGAAATTATTGATAGTACATCGATTTTGTGTAGCTTGTAAAAATGTTGGTTTTATTATAAGATATCCTTTACACCCCCCCCCTCACACACACACACACACACACACACACACACACACACACACATATATATATATATATATATATATATATATATATATATATATATTGATAAGTTGATGGAAATGAACAGAGTGACAAACAAATAGATATGAACTGAGACAGATAGAGAGATATGTAGATATGAACAGACTGAGATAGATAGATAATTAGACGGATAGATATAAACAGATAAAAAGATGAATATATCTGTACCTCACAGAAAAGAATCACCATAGCTTGTGAGTGTACCAGAACTAATTATCTAAAAAAATTAGCTGAAATTATAATGAAAATTATCTAAAACTGATAGATCTATAATCTAAAATTATCTGAAAATGTAGGTCTTTTCGCTAAGATTTTTTTCACAATACCAGTTCAACATTTCGGCGTTGTTGGTCCAAAATGTGCTAAGTAACACTCAAAAAGCACTTATTTACAAATTCTCTGGGTTGTAGCCCTAAAAATGTGACCAGAAGGGCCCAAAGACACAAACGCACACACAGAGACACCCATGTAGAGAGACAGAGACATTCAAAGAGAGAAGAACCTGTACACCACATGACTGGTTGGACTACAGTGATTTGATAGATAGATAGACAGATAGATATGAACAGGCTGAAATAGATAGATAGATATGAACAGGCTGAAATGGATAGATAGATATGAAGAGGCTGAAATGGATAGATAGATATGAACAGGCTGAGATAGATAGATCTAAATAGGCTGAAATAAATACATATGAACAGGCTAAATAGATTGATTGATATAAACAGGCTGAAACCGATAGATAGATATGAACAGGCTGAAATAGATACATATGAACAGGCTGAAATAGATACATATGAACAGGCTGAAATAGATTGATATGAACATACTGATGGATAAATAGATGGAACAGACTGGGAGAGATAGATATGAACAGACTGATAGATAAATAGCCGTGAAAAGACAGATAAATAGATAGTTATGTAGATGTACATGAACAGAGATAGATAGGTATTTGTGTATCTCATTGATCAAGAATGAATTAAAAATTATAATCATTTGAGACCTGAAAGGAATGCAATTTCTCTTGTGAATTTTCTCTTTTTTCCACAACTAAGATAATTCATTTATTCATGTGCCATGGGAAAACTCCATGTTGATATTAGGAACTGTCAACATCAGCATAAGTTTCTACAGTTTTTTTAAGTAGGTCTGGCTGAGTATGTATGAGTCACTCATGCAGTCTGCACCAATGGAGCTAGAGAGCTCTACTGTTTACTTACAAAAAAAGGGTTTCGTATTTTGAAAAATCCCGCCCAATCGAATAATTTTTCAGTATGTAGGGGAGTCAGTTTACATTGTAAGTTTATGCTAAATTAGCCCCTCTGTGTCTTGTCTGGCAGCATTCACACTTGTTTGTTTTGAAAATGTCAATGAAAAGCTAGAGAATATCTCATTCATTGATCACCCTTTTCCTCCAATTCTTTATAGATTTTTCTTTTTTAATTAGGAATAGAAACATATTTTTTTAGATTTTCTCCTCTATCAGATAAGTACTGAAAATTTTATTAAAATCCAATAAATTTTTCAAAATCCGTTTTGAACATAAAAAATTTTGGAAATATTGTTAATGCAAATTTTAACCTGTAATGTTTTGATTACATTACCACAATATTTTGTGCTATGTTTTTTTTTTCGAAAAATATCCCCTTACTATAAGAAGCACACAAATGATTTTTTGTCTCAGATTTTTCTCCAACCTTTCCTATAACTGATAAATGACACAAAGATTCTGACAATAAAATATAATTTTATACAATTTTGACATTTTTTCCATTAGGTGTCTCTGTCTGGTAAGTCTATACAGTGCGTGTGAATCCCCGCAGGAAAAATACACAGGCTTGGCAGACTAGAAGAAATTCTATTTTAATCACTTTCTAAATCTTCAAGATGTCTTATTTTTTAATCATTTTTTTTAATGAATAAAGATTAAGAAAAGAATTTATTTGGAAAAAAATCAGATAATTCAAATAATTACCAACATTCAATTACACTTTGAAAAAATAACACATTAAATTTTACACACATGTTCACTAAGCGATATCTTGCATCACTGGTTATTGTACCTGACAATAAACAGACTGGATTTGGTTTCAAATCACTCCAAAAGTTTATTGTTAATCTTATCGATCAGTTTTGTTTAGCATGACTCTTTGGGTTGAACTAACAAACAGGCAGACAAACAAATTCTATGACACATGTATTTATATATATATATATATATATATATATATATATATATATATATATATACTCTCAAAAGCTGTATAGTTTTAAACATTAAATAAATTTTTTTAAAATTTTTTAAAAATTTATGTCATTTCAATCACTTATTTCCTAATATCTCTTAATATAATTTATGGAATTTTCACGAGTGTTAATTTAAAAAGTTCGACACAGAATTTGATATGGTACTGTGTGTGAATTTTTCTTGTTGGGACCATCAGTTGCTCACCATGTAACCGTTTAGGGGATTTAAAAACAAAACAATTATACTAACATAGCTCCCCATATCTTTGACCAGTATATTGATGTGGATTATATTTATTCAACAATATCAGACTGAGATGATAATCCAGAAGACCTTGTAAAACACTTGGTACCAACTTAATGAATCACTGAGCCCATTTCCAGACATAGACTTTACATAATAGATACTTTCTTGTTTCACTTTTTTTCAGAAGAAACCAGGATAAATTGGTGGAACATTGAAATAAACTAAGAAATCTCACTTGTTCACTAGGTCTTCTGAACTGTCATTTCACTCTAATATATCTTCTTAATTTTGTCCATATTCTAAAACATCTCTTTAGATAGTGAAAAGCTAGAAATCTTAAGGAGTCAAGTCTGGACTATAAGGCGTCAGACAGATTTCCGATGATAGGATGTTTTGTCAAAAACCCTACAAAAGATATAATGAATTGTTTTACTTGATTGTTGTGAATGGGACAGTCACACAGTATACAAGCTCAACCAGTGGCATCTCATTGCCAATTGAATAACCCTATGGAAGAGTATCCATTCATATATGCGCAGTAGTCCCATCTGGTTGGTTGCCAAGTTACATCAAGTCACATGCAGCTGGCTCTCTCGATATTCAAATTGGCTGAATACTGTCCAAACAGGTTTTGTATATATGCATGTTTGAAACGCCCAAATCACATTGGATACACCAGTTCTCATATGATCACCAAAGTTAAGTGATGGCAAGCCTGTTCATTAGATAAACGGGTGACTGTCTGTGAATATCACTTGCCGTATGCAGCAACAAGATTGTTCTGTGGCCGTCACAGCCTATACTCTATTGATGATTGACAGGACATTTTGCAAAACATACACTATTCCATAGAGGACACATTTCAAGTGTCCTATCCTAGGAATTGCGTTGTATAAAGTGGCAGAGATCATTATCATCATAAGTTTGAAGAACCTGATAGACAGGTCTGGCAAGTCACTCAATTGGAACCATTGCATGACCAACGTCTTTTACAGCATGCTGTATTGGGATGATCAAGTGAAAAATTGCAAAAAGGAGTGTAGTTTGTGTTACTTTTCTTGCTTTTTTTTTAGAAGTGATCACTATAAAGAGTCTGAATTTTCTAAAAACAACTGTGAATGCTGCTGGACACATATTAAGGGATCGATTTAGCAGAAAATTTTGATTGCAAATTGAACACCCGTTCTAAAACCTACTTAGGAGCCAGAACTTTAGATTTAAAAAAACAAAACAAAAACTGCTTTTGCTAGATATCATCATCATCATCAGCAGCAGCCTTTTAGCTATTATTGTTGGACATAGATCTTCCCCAAAATTTGTCACCTCTCTTTCATGGGTATCGCAGAGCCAGTACTGTCTAAATTTGTATAGCTCGTCATGGCATCTTACTTTCTGCTGGCCACAATTTTGCATATGATCTCTTGGGATCCATGTTATGAATTGTGATATCCGGTGGTTGTCTTACATTTTTGCAACATGCCCAGCCCATTGCCATTTCAGTTTTCTAATGGTTTCTATGATATCTTGGACTCCTATCTTTTCTCTAATATACCGAGTTGTTTTGTGATCTCTACCCGTGAGGTTGAGCATGATTCTCTTATGTGCACGTTGCATGGTTCTTGGTTAGGAGGTCAATCTTCTGGTTGGATTCCATGTTTCAGAACCATGGGTGACTATCGGGAATATATATATATATATATATATATATATAATAGCTGAGATATCTAATGTTGCTTGTGGAAAAAGATCTGTAAACATGAAAACGCTAGGAAGCAATAGATATTTTATAGAGATTTTTTAAAAAATACCTTATTAAACCTCAAAGATTAATTTTCCCTTAAAACTGAGAATTTATTTGATCACTTTTGGCGCTAGTGGTTTGCATGTCAAAGAAAATTACGGGATTTAGATTCTTCCCATTATTTATTGTTATGTTTGGATTTGAGCCAGATTAGGTTTATTGATTTTGCTCTGAGAAAAACATGTTTTATTGTCAGTTTAGGATTAGATTCTTGAAGAGATTTTGCTGAACTGGTATTAGCACTGATAGAAGGAGGAGTTCATGTCCATGGTTACCAATGGCGAATGGAAAGTGAGGGTGCAGTTCAGCATTATAGCAACATTGTGAATAGAATCCCCTCTTATAAAACCTTTGGATATATCTTTCCTCAAAACTGAAAGATTTCTGGAAAATTTAAAGTCGTAATAGATTAGAAGCAAATGGAAAAAAAAAGTTAAATTTTCTCCAACAAGTTTAAACTTGGTCCACTAATTGTATTTACCGCGTTTCTACACACTGGTGTATTGTTGCTCTCACTGATTCCTTTAGCGGTAAAATTAGTGAGTCTGAACACAGACAACTCTCCCCTGATCAAAGGTTTATTTAAGATAAAATATGACCTTAATATTTGCATTGAAGGTAGTTTGTGATCTGCTGATTTCAGATATGCCTTTGTTTTTAATGTGTGTTACCTCACTGGTTGGGCTAGCAAATATTCCAAAGCAGACCAGTGTGCAATCTTGGGCAAACTTGCATAAGTGCTGAGAGAAAGAGAAATTCATATCCATGGCCATTTATAACGAATGGAAATTGAGGTTGCAGTTTAACATGATAGCTACAATGTGAAAAGAATCCATTCTTATAAAAACTTTGAATATTTCCTTTATCAAACCTGTCATATTTCCTGAAGATATAAAGATCTAATAAAATTGAAAGCACATGAAATTCAAAGAAGAAAATTAGAATTTCGTACTTTATATGATATAGACACATCCAAAACTACATTAGCGGAAAATAAAAACCCTTTCTCTGTCTGAGTTTGAACTTGGTCCGCCAATTCTATTTTCCGAGGCTTCACCCGCTCGGCTGCTAAACCATCATTTCAAAGATTCAAATTACAGCCC